>LPNX010498279.1:0-36079 GCA_001517045.1 Pseudotsuga menziesii
TTTGATATAAGTTCTTATTTTTTTGAACCTGTGCTTTTCACAACCAAAATAAGATATTGCTAACATTTATATAGAACATATGCATACATATAAATTTTCAAATCAAGAAAATCATATCTGATTTTTGCAATATATTGTTGTTGCTTTCATAACAACCCTTAAAATATCAGCCTCACTCTCAAGATGCTCCTGCATCATCTGTTAGTGATACTCAAAAAATATACTCATGCATCCATACCCTTAGTATGGTGGTACTTCCTCTGAAGTACATTTATCATTCCACTGGGTTCAAACATAAGTAATCATATCAAATTAACATAACATGTGCATAATCATGATTTTCAAATAGTTTTTGTTAAACATTTATTAATTAAAATCATTACCAATGCATATAATCAGTCCTTTTATCACAATTATCATACAAAGATTCACGTCGGATATAAATTTTAAGTCAATGCTTCATTAATCATCATATCATGGTGTATAAATTACCAAATAATATTCACACACATACCTCTTATATGGCATTGATCTTCCAAGCCTTAAAATATTAGCCTCGCTCTCAAGATGCTCCTGCATCATCTGTTAGTGATACTCGAAAAATATACTCATGCATCCATACCCTTAGTATGGTGGTACTTCCTCTCAAGTACATTTATCATTCCACTGGGTTCAAACATAAGTAATCATATCAAATTAACATAGCATGTGCATAATCATGATTTTCAAACAGTTTTTTTTAAACATTTATTAATTAAAATCACTACCAATGCATATAAGCAATCCTTTTATCACAATTACCATACAAAGATTCACCTCGGATATAAATTTTAAGTCACGGCTTCATTAATCATCATATCATGGTGTATAAATTACCAAATAATATTCACACACATACCTCTTATATGATATTGATCTTCCAAGCACTTCTTGGTTGAAATTGTCTTTCACAAATTTCGACATACATATATACCTGAGGTTCATCTCCTCACCGAACCACTAGTTCACGTGCAGGCCTCCTCAACCTGTATATATATAATATTCATCTGGTTTAAGGACAATACCCTTCATCGACTTTTTACAACTCCTAGGTGTATCTCCTACATAAAGCATAGAAGCTCTCAAAATATGAAAACCCACATATCTCTGAGCCTGAAAGCTCAACATCATAAAAGATATTACTACATAACCTAACACCTCACCTCAGTGCTCTTGGCAGTTCTTCTTAAGAGCCTAACACCTCCTTTGGGTGCTCACTGGTAAATCTTTGCCTAGGCCTATGACTTAATATCATAGAGTGCTCAACAGAGTCTAACAACTTTGTACTAATTTATCAAAAATTTTAGAGCCTAACACCTCTCGAGGGTGCTCCATAGCATCTCTACTTAATTCATAAATATTTGTTGTTCAACCATTTCAATGTTTTCAGTTTGTTTATTCTAAAAATTAAGTCTCGGTTTCCAAGTTACATTATATCTTGTAATTATGCATAATGAGACTAAATACTTTAGGTTCTCTAGAGTCCAACAAGCTCAATCCCCAAACCAATTTTCTACTTCATTTTCATTAATTGGTTTTGTTTAGTGTAGAAAAGTTTCTTAGATCCGTATAACGTAGGGCGTCCCCCGTGTTCAACTCAAATGTTTCATAGCTCTTTATTTAATTAGTCATAATGACATATATTTATAAACATTGTATGCATGAAATATCATAATCGTCATTGAACATATCTATGTTCGAGAGATTACCCACTTAACATCAAAACATGTCTGTCTAAGTCTTTAAAGATTTAATTAACATCATTATACTTCCAATATGTTTAAAAAACACATTATCGCTTGGCATTGTTTGATACTTCTAGTATCTTTACATGTACAATCCATTTCAAACAAATTATATGATTCAATTTCCTTATAACAGATATATTGCTTGCAAAATTGATAATTCTCATAATAATACAATTACCATATTCAAGTACTTCAGTAGAAATTTCAAAAATTCTTACAAAACACACTCTCGACATATCAAATGATCTAAACTATATATTGCTATAAATGTGTTTTTTTTAATCAAACAAAAACATCTTTATAACCTTTTGTAATACTCAAGGAATCATATTGATTCTAGATGTTACCTTTTTATCTCTTGCTTTCGACCACCTTACTGATTCCCATTCAACGATGTTTTGTTGCAACCATGTGTACCTACCTGCACTCCTTATCACAATTTCTTGCCAAAAATTACTACATCATAATCTCATAATGAAACTATAAAACATAAAAGCATTTTTCTACTTTGAATCCTTATCAACTTTCAATATAACAAAATTTTATTTTACTTAATTTCAATGCATTACTTTCTTAGTAACTTAGTTGTAAATTTGTTTCACTAACTCACACCTTAAGCACATATTCATACCTTATTTCTATAAGCTTGAATTGACACTACCAAATGACATTAACCTTGCTTCAGGTTGGCAAAGTTTCTTGTTAACAAGTGTTACATTAACAACTTTTGCAAGGTTTATTTACATCTCATTCTCTTGTCGATGTGATTTTAGGCAAGACATAAACTATATATACCAACAAGTTTATTATATGATGAATTTAAACACCAAAGATATATAGAATGCACAACCTAAATGCAACAATTTCTATCATTATGCACAATTCCTATACATTTTTCATACATAATCTTGCATATATCAAAGCCATGTCGTTATACTCCAACTAGTCATTCCTACATTTTCAACTTCATTGCTTCTACCTACATACATTACTCTTTAAGTTGTTATCTCGGTATACTAATCATAACTTTTACCTTACTTGTTGTAAACTTGAATACCTATTAAGTTATGACACTATTTACTAGCTTAACTACATCACATATTCATTAGTTATTTATCATATATGAATTGACTATGTTCAAAAACTCTTCCATCATAGTCTCAATAAGTTATGCACAAACTAGCATTTGGGTCAACATGATGCATGTAAAATAGTATAAGCATATATTTGCATGGGTCTCCATATTAAAGTTATTAAATTAACATGACAATGCATTCATTTCCTTCTTACATACCTTTACAATCTAATGAAATCAAACATATGTAATGTCCCTAAAAATTGAAAATAAAAAATAAAATTTATAGGCTAGTGGAAACTACCCTAAAGGGGATCATTATTACTCGTGCGGAATTACATGCACTACTTATACTTTCAATCTCTTCAGAAACTGCCCATACTGTCTTGTAAATCTCTTATCCATTCAGTGATTATTAGTTCGTTTACTTCTTATGTCTTAATTCTGTTATTTAAACTATTTATACATCTTAGTTATTACTGTCGGTGAATTAATGAATTGTATCGATCATTGTTTTACTCCTGCACATGTGTACTTTGTTTATTTAATAAAAACTAACTTAACTTTGTTGATGGGAAACAAAGTGGTGGAGTGGTAGGACTTGTTCTCCCATGACGGTTTTAGAGGTAAAGTATTACTTGGTTATGTAGGCTTACTGAGTTCAATCAAACTAAGGCACCTCTTTTATTTACTTACGCAGTTAATTACTTTGTGATGGGATCTGGTGTAAAGTGTGCTAACCGTCTTGATCCTAGAGGACCTGCTGCTAGTTGTTATGATGCTTATCGACTTGGTTTTATAACTTGGTAAGTGTCGTTATCATCAATGTAGATACTACAGCTAAATTTCCTGTACACTAATTAATCTTCGTTATGTTTTAAATTCACTAGTCTATAAGTCATTAATACATTTTACGTTCTACCTATATTTTTATTATACCTTTTAACATCTCTTATGTTTTTTTATTCGGCAGGTTATCATATTGGCTCAAGAGCAGATCAATATTATTCTTGAGTCATTTTCACTTGGAGGTGATTTTAATCTTTTCAATAACCCCTAGCGCTTACTAGAGCCCATACTCAACGCTTATAACAGTGAGTTACAAACATAGTGCAATTCCAGAGCTCTCGCTCAACACTAAATGCTAGGATGTACTTGTATGATACACCTAGGGATACAATGGGCAAGGATCCGATGCTCCAGAGCTTATTCTCAACATCAACATGGAAGGCTCCAGAGCTCATGCCCAACATTTCCAATTATATTTTTCATGTGTTCCAGAGCTTTATGCTCAACACAAATGTAAGTACTCATGTGCTCCAGAGCCTCTCGCTCAACAAAAAACATCTTATCGATCATTTGCTTGAGGGTCCACGCCCAACACAAAACATTTCATCAATCATGTGCTTCAGGTTCCACACCCAACACAACCAACATATATATACATATATCATCAACAATTGGCTTATGCCCAATATACAAAGAAAATCATCATATTCATATGCAGTCCAGTCTTTGACCCAATATAAAAATAGAACATCAATATAATCATCATGATCAATAGGCTCATGCCTATAAATGGTAGGTCCAAAATTCAGGATATTACAACATATCACATTGTTGACCTTCAAACAAAACTTCATTCTTTTTATATCATGAACGCCTATAAGCAACCATAAAATCTCGTACTCAAATCACAATATTCTCAACATACGTGTATGAAGCTGAGTCCATTAGGTCCGAGTGTTGCAAACCTACTCATACCATTTGTAACAAACGAGAAATCCTCAAGTAACTTTTAATTTATTTTTTTAACTTCTTACATCAGTCAAAGTATGTTAATGGCAAGTGTTTACATTGTTATACAATAAGTCAATGGAGTAAACATTCTTTGAAACACACTATGTAACTATAAGAATACTTAACTCAAATCATTAAGTAAAAAATAACATCATTCTTAGCAACATACTTAATATAAGGAAGTAAGTGATACCACTTACCAACTAACATTCTCTTTAATCAAAAGGAACCGACTAGTATAAAAATGGATCACTATCTAAGATTTATCTGATACTTACATTATATCAAATGTTCACTCAAACACCATTAATATACCATTTGGATTCAAGTCAACACACATCTTCCTCATTTGTTTAAGGGTCATTCCTGCTGCCTATTGAAAACTTATGACATGTAAATGCTTGAAATACACCTTTAATATTAACTTATTCATTTGTGTTAACCTTATGATTTAATTTCTATTTTTATTGACCATATTAACATAATTCCATCTATTGTACTTGTCAAATAATAACTTATTATCCCATGACATAATTTATCTTACCCTTGGATCATTTTTATTCGTGTAAAACAATGATATAAACAACACATTTAAACTGGTATATTACCATGATAATCTCTACCTACTAATAAAGTTTCCCTTTATAATTATCTTCACATCAACGTACACTTACTTTCTATGTCTTAATATTAAAATATACCCATCATTCCTCTGCATTTACTCTAACTTGATACATTTACTCTATCCATTAGATATTATGATCAATACATCACGATGTTCCTTAAACTTGTTCCTTCCTATAAGGATTTACAAACATACTATTGCACATAATTAAATACCATATATAACAACAAACCAAGTGATAACAATGATATTTTACATACATAAAGGAGTACACATAAGATAACATAGATTCATTTAGCAATTATAACATCCTAAGTTGAGAGACATATCTGAACTAAACATGTTCAACCGACTCTAGCAACTGATGACTTGACTTCAAATTTCCTCCCAACCAATTGGTGCTATGTCTGATGTATAATTTTCCGTTGAAAGGCCACCCTTGAGCTGGGCATGAATCCACGAAGATAGAAAAAAAATATTTGCAGAGAGTATTCCTACCCTCTTACTTCAATATCTCCACATCTGAGTTGCATTTACTTCGATATTTATACCTAATTTAGAACAACATATATATATGGAGAATGTATTTTGTATGAGCCGACTTCTTAACACTTGTTAATAATATGAAGTATGGAACTAAGTGTTACGCCCTAACCTAGGGCCGATGTTTTTAATTTTACAGCTTCTTAATACTATTAATTATACCAGAGTGATTAAAGGCCAAGTATCAAGCTGGGGTTGTTCCTTCACATGTCGATGATGAGTTTTACATGGGAGGGTTTCTCGTATCAAGGATGAGAAACAACGCGAAAAAACATGTATTAAATATTGTGTCTATCTTGTGATTGTGTTTCTTTCAGTGATCCTACATATGATACTATTTTGAATTTGGATTAAACACTAATGATATATAGCTAAGCATATGAAATCTTAACATGGTATCAGAGCTAGCCTGAATAAAACAAATTTCACAAGGTGAAACTCTCTCTTCTCTTCCTCCGACAAGAAATTAGGGTTTCTGCAAAAGTTGGAATTTTGAAGATATGTTTGCATATAAAGTTGTGCCTCCCTAGAGCACATATATTGAGCCCTAGATCGAATATTTTTGGTGGTTCAATCTCCGGGAAATCCAAACCCTAGTTTGGCCCTAAAAAAAACTGCAGAAAATGAGAACAAGAAATTTTGCAAAATTAAAACCTCGCAAGCAAGTTTTGAAGGGTGAAGATTTGGGATCTCCGGAAATCAAGTGGAGCAACCAAAGCTCCTCAGTCAAGCGCATATCCTTGTAAGTACATCTTTTCATTTTGAGAAATTTCATTTTTTAGTGACCTCCTGGAGAGGATGGCCCCAAGCACTAAGCTTGAGGATAAGCTGGAAGGAATTGAAAAGTTCCAGGAATGGAAGTATAGGATTGGTCTCATTCTTATATAGAATGATCTTGATAAGTATATCAAAGATGAAGTCCCACAATCAGAAGAATATGAAGCTAAGGAGAAGCATTAGAAGGACCTAATCAAGGCAATGAGGATCATTGTTGATTCTATCAAAGATTACTTGATCCCTCAAGTGTCATCTAAAGAGACACCAAAGAAAATGTATGACGCCCTTTCAATAGAATCTATGAGGGAAGGAACATCAATAGAAAGATGAATTTGAGAGCTCAACTAAAGAGAACCACGATGAGTAAAGGATACTAAGTTCAAGATTACTTTACAAGGGTCTCCGAGTTCAAGGAACAACTAGATGTCATTGGAGAATCCCTTGATGAAGATGAGCTAGTTATGACTACTCTCAATGGCCCCACTAGACCTTGGGAGTCATTCATACAGACTATGTGTGCTAGAAAAGAAAGTATGATGTTTGACATTGTATGGGAATACTCAATCTAAGAGGAAGCCAAAGTAGATAAAAGAGAATATCTACTTTGAGAATATGATTGAGCTCTAGCTACCCATACCAAAAGGAGAAAACAATCAAACTTCAAGAAGGATAGTCACAAGGAGCATAAACCTTCAAATAAGTTTCAAAAGAAAAGAGAAAACAGGCAGAAGAAAGATTACTCAAAATATCAATGTTACAATTATCATAAGATAGGACACCTTGCCAGAGAGTGTCCATTGAAGAATAACAACAACAAAACACATCATGCTCATCTAACTGAAGATGAGGATGAAGAGGAAGACTAAATACCTCGAAAGAGACAAAAAAAAGAATAAGATGTAGAAGAATATGTACTATTCTCTGCACTTTCTCGATCTGTAATACCTAGAGAATATATGTGGCTTATTGATAGTGGTTCTTCAAAGCACATGATAGGGAAGAAGCAAACTCTGTCAAGACTTGAAGAAAAGAACACTCCTAAGAAAATATCATTAGGAGATGACTATCAATTTCCCATCAAAGGCATTGGTGAATAAGGCTATAAGCTTGACTTTGTAACCTCCATGAGTATGAAGGAAGTACTTTATGTACCATGTTTGGAAAAGAACCTACTTTTAGCATTGGATAAGAAAGGAAATAGAGTTGCTTTTATAGATGGACAAGTACTCATTTTGACCAAAGGAAAGACACTTGAAGATGATGTGGTCATTGGTGAATAAGAAGGAGGATCGTACAAGCTCAAGGGACATCCAGAAACAACCCTTGTCTATGAGACCACTAGCTCAAGTGAACTATGGCATATAAGGCTTGTTCACATCAACTAGAAATAATTACCCTATGTGAGCAAGGTGGTAATAGGTTTACCATATTTGAAGATTGATCATGAAGGTAATTTCAAACGATGTGTAAGAGGAAAGAACATCAAGAATCCATTTCCGAAAAGTGACACAGAGACTAAAGGTACGTTGGAATTAATTCATTCTGATGTATGTGGTCCTATGCCCTCCACATATTCAAGTGGATATGAATATTATGTCACATTATTGATGACTATTCAATAAAGACATGGATATACTTCTTGAAGACCAAGAGAGAAGTGTTCAGGAAATTCAAGGAATTAAAAGCCTTGATAGAGAACCATTCAAAAAAAAAGAATCAAGACACTGAGATCTGATAATGGTGGAGAATATACTTCAAAAAAACTTGAAGCATTCTACAAAGAAGATGGAATCGAGAGGGAACTATCCACTCCCTACAATCACCAACAAAATGGTGTTGTTGAAAGAAATAATAGAACCATTATGGAAGTAGTGAAGACAATGATTCATGACCAAGACCTCCCCATGCACCTGTGGGCTAAATCAGCAAGAACAATTGTGTATGTGCAGAATAGATTATCTCAGAGTGCTCTTGGATTCAAGACTCCTGAAGAAATGTATACATGAAAGAAACCTGAAGTGAGCCATCTCAAGATATTTGGTTGTCTAGTATATGTTCATATTCCAAAAGAGAAGAGAATCAAGTTGGGTCCTTCTGGAAAGAAGGGAATATTTGTTGGATATTGTGAAGTCTCCGAAACCTTTAGGATATACATTTCATGATTCCATCATATTGATATTAGTAGGGATGTTACATTTGATGAAGAAAAATGTCTTAAGAAATCTAGAAGGTGTCATCTTAAAGAAGTACATGAAGAGGATGTACCTCCCGGAAAGGTAGAAGTTGAACTCTCTCCCAAAATAGTAGCATCAAAAGATCATGATATGCTAGAACCTCAGAAACCCCCTACTATGGATATAGCTCGAAAGAGAAAACCTACTTGGATAAGAGAAATCATACAAGAAGGATAGAAGTATGGAGCTCCAGAAGGCTCCACAAGAACAAGCAAGAGATCAAATCCATTCTCTAGTTATGTAGCTTTGATATGTGACCTTGTAAATCAAGAACCTGCCAGCTATGAGGAAGTTGCACAAAAGAAAGAGTGGGTGGAAGCAATGACAAAAGATTACTGGTCAATAATGAAGAATGATGTTTGGTATATAGTACCCAAACCAGAAAAAAAGAGTGTGGTATCTTCGAAGTGGATCTACAAGACAAAACATGGATCTGATGGAAGAATTGAAAATTACAAGGCAATATTTGTGGCTAGAGGATTCTCTTAGAAAGAGGGGATTTATTATGAACAGAATTTTTATCCAATATCAAGGTACACTTCCATCAGAACCATCATGGCACTTGCTTCTAGGATGAAGTGGGATCTACATTTGATGGATGCAAAGACAACCTTCCTGAATGGTGTTGGAAAGGGTTTTGGTAAGTGAGTTGCGCAGCGTCGCGACAGCTGTGCAAGCTCACGCGGTACCACGCAAGGACAAATCAGTGCAATGGGTGGAAGAATAACCACTTTTTGAATATTTTATATAATTTTTGACCAAGTTTTGTCACAACAGGTCAGTAGCGGTTAGAAGTCAGTTAGTAGTGGACCCTCAATGTAAAGGCATGAACCTATTTATAGATCTATTTTTGTAGAAGATAAAGGAGAGCTGCGAGGGATTTTATTTGAATGAGGTATAGTGCGATTTGTTTTTATGAAGAAGTTTTTGTCGTAACTGCGATTTTATCTGGGTTTTCTTTATGTATTCAGCCTCCAGTTGTGGAGAGAATTGTCCTACTTCGGATCTTTTGTGCAAAATGAATAGATTTGGTTGATACATAATCTTGTTTGTTGAGCTCGTTATCATTACGATCTGTTTTGTTGCTATGTTATGATCTGTTGCAATGTTGTGATGCATTATGATGTTGCTACAATCTCTGATATAGTAATGTTGATTTGTTTCCGCCGCATCATGATCTGAGATAGTTAATATAGATAATATGACAAATGGGTGATGTGCTCCATGATTATGGAAGTGAATTGATGTTGACTGTGTATCTCTAAGATCTGTTTAGTTTTGTCGGTTTCCCGTCGGATCCCATATCCTCCTATCCCCACTGTCAGAAACTCGATTTCGACAGCTCTCCCTTGAACATCTTGAGTGAGACTGCATCTACTCTGCAGACGTTGCTGGGCAAGTTAATCCCTTCCTAGGCCAATGCTCAGGGAATCCATGCTATTCAAGCGTTGACAGAGTGAGGACCCCTGTCGACGAAGATTTGTTGGTAGGTTCTCGCCAACAAATGGTGTGATTGAGGAAGAGGTTTACATCGAACAAGCACAAGGATTTGAAGTCAAAGACAGAGTGAATCATGTATGTAAGTTGAAAAAGGATCTGTATGGACTAAAGCAATCTCCTAGAAGGGTTCACCTAATAGTTGCAAAACATGTGATGAGGTACCTAAAAGGTATGATAGACTTTGTATTATACTATTATAGAGATCATGACTACAGATTGTATGGATATACAGATTCAAATTGGGAAGGAAATGTCGTAGAAGGAAAGAGAACCTCAAGTGGATGTTATTTTCTGGGATACATCATGATCTCATGGTTTAGTAAGAAGCAGGCCATTGTTGGTCTCAGCACGACTGAAGAAGAATACATAGCAGCTTGATCTGCTAGTTGTGAAGCGATATGGCTTCAGAAGATGATGTCAGGTCTATTTAACATGGAGTTGGATACCATGGTGATTCTATGTGATAACCAGAGTTGTCTAAAGATGACAGAGAATCCTGTGTTCCATGATAAATCAAAGCACGCAGAAATTCGATATTTTTATATAAGGGATATGGTACATAAGGGAGCTATAAAACTCCAGTATGTGGGTACCGATGAGCAAGTTGTTGATGTGCTGACCAAGCCTCTATCTTGAGTAAAGTTTGAATACTTCCGTGAAAATCTTGGTGTAGTCCGAAAATAATTTCCTCGGAAGGAGGAACAATGATGATACTATAGACCTTCTTGAAAAGGAGGAACATGTCGAAGATATGGACTTTCCTCAAAAAGGAGAAATGGGTCGAAGATATGGACTCTCTTCGAAAATGAAGAATAGGTCGAAGATATGAACCCTCCTCTAATAAAGGGGGAGCAGGATGATGATATGGATCCTCCCCGAAAAGCGGGAGTGATGATAAGACTGTCATTAATGATGGGATAGAAATGATTCTCCAGTATGAAAGAGGCCAAGTGCGTGTGCAGATGCTCACGAGGTCCGTCATTCACTTGTGGACAACAATACCCTCTCTTGAGGATGTTCTTGTCGACAATAACACTCTACTCTTGAGAGTGGTCCTTACTAGCTAAGGATGGTCCTGCAGACGCGACTCTTGCATGGAGAGTGTACCTACATTCATATGTAGATGTCATAGAATAACACTCTCTTGGGAGTGGTCCAATCTTTAATGTTGAGGATGCTTTGCGATGAGTTCTCACGGATGACAGTTCATGCTTTCACGTGCGGACGAGATCTGTAGTTGTAGACAATACTCTCACATGGAGAGTATGCCTACATTCACTTGTAGATGTCATAGAATAACACTTGTTTAGTAGTGGTCCTAGATTTGAAGCTAAGGATTCTCTATGATGAGTCCTTACGGATGATAGGTCCTGCATTCACATGCTGACGAGATATGTAGAAGCATACATTACTAAATTCATATGTATATGTCGTAGTATAACACTCGCTTGGAGTGGTGCTAGCCTTAACGAGATGAGGATGGTATACGTTTAGTCCTTACAGACGACACGTCTTGCATTCACGTACAGACAATATCTACATTCAGTTGTAGATGATATGGTCATGCATTCATTTGCAAATGATCCAGCTGGTCAATATTATGGACCCTCCTCATTAAGGGGGAGTATGCTGATGAGGATTGCATCATCCTTGGACCTATGTCCTAAAGTCATAGGGATTGATCATCCCTGAAAGAGATCATGTGTATTGCAGGTAGTGTTGTGGCAAATGATCGAGAAGATTGAAGTGTTGCTACAATGGATCAAAAAGATTGAAGTGCTGCTGCAAAGGATCAAGAAGATCGATCGAAGTTCTGCTGCAAAGGATCAAGAAGATCGATCGAAGTTTTGCTGCAAAGGATAGAGATTATCAAAGTGCTGCTACAAAGGATCAAGAAGATTTAAGTGTTGTTGTAAGGGATCAAGAAGATCGAAGTGTTGTTGCAAAGTATCAAGAAGATCGAAGTGTTGTTGCAAAGTATCAAGAAGATCGAAGTGTTGATGCAAAGGATCAAGTGATCGAGTGTTGCAGAAGATGAAGACTGAGTGTTGTAGAAGATGATGTTCCAATATTGAAGACATTGAAGAGTAACTATTCCAGTTATTGATGATTGTTGAAAAGTTCCTATGACATGTAGATGTACTACCTTGATAATGTTGAAGATTCTCTCTCTCATTACTCCTATAGTTGATGACGTTGTTGTTAGTAGAATACCATTCTTGTTAAGGGGGAGTGTTGAAATATTGTAACTTTAAAGGATATTCTAAATGTATTTTACCAATGTGACCCAAGGCAGATGTTCTATTCCTCTTTCAAGATGTTATTATTGTAATTGGTCATCATAGAGTCATGAGGTAAAGCCTCCATTGTAATTCGGGTCAATAGTACCCTAATATAATATAATATAATATAATATTGTTTTGTGATTTTCTAGGTGAAGTCAGCCCAAATAGTTTAGTGGGGTCGTCTTGTTAGGGTAAAAGTCAAATGACAAAAATAGTATAAATAGAGGAGTTGTGTCCCTCATTAGAACACAGACTCACTCACTTGTGTAGCACATAGGAGAGAGAGAGAGAGAGAGAGAGAGAGAGAGAGAGAGAGACATACCAGCAAGGAGGAGGATTACCTATTTTGGGGTTTTGTCTTATACATCTTATACAGAGGAGGTTTTGTTGGGGTTTCTTCCCCTCGAGGGTTTCCTAGGATAAATACTATGTCTATATTGTGATTGTGTTTCTTTCAGTGATTTTGCATATGCTACTATTGTGAATTTGGATTAAACACTAATTATATCTAGCTAAGCATATGGAATCTTAACAGTATTTGAGAAATAATTTGTTACAATAAATAGTTGTATATAAATAGATGGAATTATTCCCTTTAAAAGAATGGCCTTGCAATAAGGTTAAATATAAATTTGACAATGTAAAATGAATTGCAGCGGTTGTGCTTTAGAATTGCAACCTTCTTTTTTGATAAATAATAAAAATATTAACCATTTTTTGTGGACGTAGCCCCAAGGTAGGGGTGAACCACCTATATTTGTCTCTCTTGTGTTTATATCTTATATGTTTTATTTCTGCAAAATGCCCTAAGTTAAAGCTTTCCAAATTGTGAATGAGCTCTAGACATGTTGTTTATGCATATATCATAAGAATTGGTACACAATAGACATAAGGTTATCATTAATGATTGTTGTTTACTAGGTGTTACTCATTATGGATATGTGATGGTACTGTGGGTCATGAAATATTCTTACATAAGCATTTGGTTAAGTATGATTTACGTGGAAACAGACTTGGAAAGTTAAATGATCCCTTGTTTAGTATCTTGATTTAAAGGTAAAGAAATAATAGCTTGTAATAAATCTTTATCATGGTACAAGAATTATTGTAAAGTGCTAGTAATGCTTCAAACTTATAGAGGATGCAGTAATAGATTCAATTGGTAAAGTGATCGTGTATCTAGTCAATACTAAGTTCCTAATGTGTTAAAAGGACTTAGTCAATTAGATGTTGAAAGGTATTGTAGAGTCATTAAGATGCTTCTTATACATGAAAATATGTGAATGCATATAATGATTATTATGGCATGTGTATAATGAATCTAACATATTTTGGTTGTAGAAGTTTACTGTCATGTCCCCTGCCAGCCGAGAGGACGCCACCACTACACTGGTGCTATCATTTAAGAGGGGATCTAAGCGCCATGAACATAATATAAAAATGCATTGAACATAAAAACATATACAGATGCAATGTATAGTGGAAGCAAATTGCAATCTAAAACAGAAGAAAAATTCATTCATTCAAATCATTTAACATGTTCATCATAATTCATTAAAAAATTATAGTTGCAGAAGTAAATACAAAAGAAATACCTATCTTGAAAAGGTGTTGTCCCGTAACCAACTATGTCACTGCAACGTTCGACCTAACCATAGGCCAATGTGCTCATCAATCCGTTAGCACCACTTCCACCCTCGAGCTGGGCATGATTCCCATAAGGAATAAGGGAACAACAGGCTCGCACATAGCCTAAAACACATCACAACTCAGCCAAGACACACACAGTTGGGTTTATCAAGGTGCTAAGGGGTGGAAGGATGAATTGCTAAGCTAGTGAGCTCAACCACAGAGCTATGGACACCTACAAAAGATCTTTCTTGGATTTCCCAACACCTACAAACCCAACACAAGGAAGCATCCCCTTCTCTGCTACACAGTCCCTCAGGATATGCCTTCCCTTTCAGTGCTCTTTAGGGTGTGCAAGAAAAAATAACTAGCCCATCTTGATCTCTCTGTGTGATTCCTTTCTACACTAGGTTTATCAAGCTAATTCTTCCCTCTTCCATCTTGATCCGAGAGTCGTTAGCCATCGGCGATGGTTAGTGGATTGAACATCCGCCATTGCGGTTGTCCAATAGACTATCCTTCCGAAGGATAGTGGATCCGATCGCCGATGAAAGGAGAAGTTGAAAATTCGTCTAAGTATGGAAACCGTCGAAAAAATTTAGCTGTTCGAGTAGCCGATGCAGCGAAAAGTATCGGAAGAAAATAGAAGATGAGGTTGTCGATGCGGCGGCAGGAGGAGGAAGAAATATTTCTGAAGATTTTCGAAATTTTTTTCTAAGTACAGAAAATGTCAAAAAACTTTAGAAGATTGGACCGTCGACATGTCGGAGAAAATTAGAGGATCAGTTCGCCAGTGCGTCGGAAGCCAGAGGAGGATCGGCCCGAAACAGCGGAAGAATTTAGTTGTTTCGACAGCCGATGAACAGCGGAAGAATTTAGTTGTTTCGACCGCCGATACAACAAAAGAATTTAGTTGTTTCGACAGATGATGAGCAGCGGAGGAGTTAGTTGTTTTGATTGCCGAAACGTCGGATCAATAGTGGAAATGAGAGCCGATTCTGCATAAGGAAAAAATTGAGTTTTCCGTGGGATTTCCCCAGCAGATTTTGACTGTTTTTCAATGGGATTTTCAGTGGTTTTTCGGTGAAATTTCAGGGCTGAAAATGAGAAAGTGGCAGTGATCTTATGCTCCAGATTGCGCAAAAACCAATGATTTACTATAAAAAAAAAATCTTATGCACCAGGGAAGCCACAAGGGGGCAAGCCCCCTTGACCCCCGTCATCCCCCTCAGATAGACTTCTTGGATGAAGAAAATCTTGTATTTGGGAAATTTCTTATTTTATGATTATTCTAGGAGAAGGTAAGTGATTCTAATTTATATCAATATTATGCATCTAATAGTTGTGTTACTAACACGTTTGCAGAATCATAGTCACGTTCAAGGGCAGTATTCCAGGTATTGCAATTTGATAAGATAGAGGTGGTTCAGTCATGAGAACCCATGATGGGTATGATGCTCGGGATTCTTATGAGCGAGCAGAAGATGCCATGGGAGAAAATGTTCATAATAGAAATGATGACATTGAGTCTAATGGAAGGAGATTCCAAGAGACACCATCAGATGTTGCAGCTACCATGA
The DNA here is from genome assembly GCA_001517045.1 of Pseudotsuga menziesii. Classification (NCBI taxonomy): domain Eukaryota; kingdom Viridiplantae; phylum Streptophyta; class Pinopsida; order Pinales; family Pinaceae; genus Pseudotsuga; species Pseudotsuga menziesii. Next base: position 15,836 of record LPNX010498279.1, read on the forward strand.
GAAGCCTGATCAAAGCCCAGGAAGAGCAGCATCAGTTGAATGCTGCTATGTTGCAGAGTTTGACAGACTTACATAGAAAGATAGACTTTGGACAAGGTACAGCAAGACCAAAAAGCAGTAAGAGCAGTACTAGGAGAAGGAGAAGGACTTCTAGTGGATCATCTGATTCTGAAGAATCCAGCGGAGATTCAAGTTCCTATTCTCATAAAAGAAAAAGAAAGAGACACCATAGGGATCGCTCTCGGGATGAATTTAAGAAAGCTAAACCTCCTATGTTTGATGGTGAGGTAAAGACTGGACAAGAGGCTGAAGCTTGGATTCTTGGGATAAAGAAGTACTTTCAAGTGCATGAATATTTAGGAAGCATGAAGGCAAGAGTTGCTATATTCAATCTGAATGGAAGAGCATCCATTTGGTGGGAACACTTCAAGCAAGTAAAGAGGATCAGTGAAAGGAGACTCAAGTGGAAGTAGTTCAAGAAGTATTTCAAGCAGAAATACCTTTCTGATAGATATTATGATGACAAGATTAAGCAGTTCCATGAGCTGAGATTGGGACAGCGAACCATGGAAGAATATGCAAATAAGTTTTTGGAGCTGTTGAGGTATGTCTGGTACATCAGAGATGAAAAAGTGAAGGTTCAGCATTTTCTGAGTGGATTACCTCAGTCTTACAAAGATAGAATTGAGTTTTATGAACCTAGAACTCTTGAAGAAGCAATATGGAAGGCTAAGTATTTCTATGAGCAAAGCAAAGGTAAACCTGATTACCATAAGGCATGAAAGGACAAGAAGAATGAGAAGTTTGACCAAAGAGAGAAAGGTTTCAAACCTTCTAACTTCAGGAGTCAGCAGAAGCAGCCATCCCAAGCTGCGAGTAAGCCAGTTGGAGTGACAGGAGAAAATCCTAGAGATCCACAACAGAATAGAGGGCCACTTCAATGTTGAAAATGTGGAGGACCCCACATGCGTAGGAATTGTCCACTCGATAATGAGAGTGCAAGGCCAGCCTACAATATTCAAGAAGCAGAAACAGTGGGTCAAGTAGCAAGGGAAATCCCTAGGATTTATGCAGCACTGGAGGACCGCCAGGCAGATCACTAGTCAGCTGTGGTTGAAGTAGCAGGTAAGATTGTTGAGCAATCTATTTCTATTTTGATTGACCTTGGTTCTACTCACAGTTACATTACTCCTAGAGTAGTGGAGACTTGTGCTTTTAAGAAAGTAAAGCATAGGAAGTCTTGGTTAGTTCAGCTAGCCACTGGAACTAAGAGAAAGGTCAGTGAAGTGGTAGAGAAATGTCCATTGGTCATGAACGGATTGGTCACTTGTGTAGATCTGAATGTTCTACCGCTTGGTTCCTATGATGTTCTCATTGGAATGGATTGGTTAGAATCTCACAGGGTGAAGCTTGATTGTTACAATAAGACTTTCGAATGCATGAATGAAGAAGGAAACCTAGTAGTTGTGAAAGGCATTCCAAAGGTAATTTCAGTACGGAAGGTTTCAGCAATGCAGTTAAAGAAGTTCTGTAGGAAGGGTTGCCAGTTGTATGCAGCTCATATTTTGGAGGAAATGGGAGATAAAACTCCTAGGTTGGAAGACTATCAGGTGTTACAGGAATTCAGGGATGTATTTCCTGATGAGATTCCAGGGCTTCCTCCAAAGAGGGAAATTGACTTCACTATTGAACTTGTGCCAGGAGTAGCACCAGTGTCCAAGGCACCCTACAGGATAAGTACACCGGAGATGTTAGAATTGAAGATGTAACTACAAGAGTTGTTGGAAAAGAAGTATATCCGATCGAGTGTGTCTCCTTGGGGAGCACCGGTTCTATTCGTAAAGAAGAAAGATGGTACACTCAGGTTATGTATTGATTACAGACAGTTGAACAAGGTTACTGTGAAGAATAAATATCCTTTTCCTAGGATTCCTCTTTGATCAAATGAGAGCAGCAAAGGTATTTTCCAAAATTGACTTGAGGTCCAGTTACCATCAGGTGAGAATCAAGGATGAAGACATTCATAAGACAGCCTTCAGGACAAGGTATGGGCATTATGAGTTTGTAGTGGTACCATTTGGTCTCACAAATGCACCAACTACATTTATGTGCCTTATGAATAGCGTCTTTACCAAGTATTTGGATAAATTTTTTCTTGTTTTCCTTGATGACATTCTTGTTTATTCTAAGAATGAGGAAGAGCATGAAGAGCATTTGAGATTGGCATTGAAATTGCTTAGGGAGCATCGGTTGTATGCGAAATTGAGCAAGTGTGACTTCTATAGAGATAGAATTCAGTATTTGGGTCACATTATCTCAGAGGAGGGTGTATCTGTGGACCCTGAAAAGATTGAAGCCATTATGAATTGGCCTACTCCAAGAAATGTGACAGTTGTAAGATATTTTATGGGACTTGTAGGATACTACAGGAGATTCATTGAGGGATTCTCCAAAGTTGCACATGCCATCACTTCTTTGTAAAAGAAGGGGACGAAGTTCGAATGGACTTTGAGGTGTGAAGAAAGCTTCCAGCGGTTGAAGAATATTCTCACCAGTGCACCAGTATTGAAGGTTGCAGATCCAGAGAAAGACTTTGTGGTGTGTACCGATGCATGCGGACAAGGTCTTGGAGGAGTCCTTATGCAGGACAACCACGTGATATGTTATGAGTCAAGAAAGCTGAAGGAACATGGGAAGAACTATGCCACTCATGATCTAGAGCTTGCAGCCATAGTACATGCTCTCAAGATGTGGAGACATTACTTGATGGGTAGAAGATTTGAGCTTAGAACGGATCACTGTGGACTGAAGTATTTGTTTGATCAGCCTACTCTGAATGCTAGGCAAGCACGATGGCTAGAATTTTTATGTGAGTTTGATTTTGAAATCAAGCACATAAAGGGAAAGGAAAATAAGGTAGTTGATGCACTCAGCAGGAAGATGCAAGGAATGCATGTGGCATCTCTTAGTATTTTCCAATCAGATTTGAGGCAGCAAATTGTTAGTCATGTTGCTGGAGATGAATTGTATGAGCAGATAAAAGACAGGTTGCAACAGCAAGGTCTTGAGAAGAGGTATGAGGGATATAAATTGGAAGAAGATGGACTTCTCACTTATAAAGGTAGAATTTATATTCCAGATGTAGCAGGTTTGAGGAGAGTTGTTATAGATGAAATCCATCAAGCCCCGTATTCTGGTCACCCAGGATATTAGAAGACGATTGCTATAGCTAGAAAGCAGTACTTTTGGCCAGGAATGAAAAAGGGATATGGCTGAGTACATTTCCAGGTGTATGAAATGTCAGCAGGTAAAGGTTGAGCATCAACACCCTGCAGGTTTGTTGCAACCTTTGTCAGTTCCGGAATGGAAATGGGAAGTTATTTCCATGGATTTTATTACAGGATTGCCAATGAATTGGAGACAACATAATTCCATCATGGTTGTGGTGGACAAGTTGACAAAGGCAGCACATTTTATACCAGTTAAGTCTACGCATAAGACGGATGACATTGCAAAGATCTTCATGAAGGAGATATTCAAATTGCATGGATTGCCGAAGGCCATAGTCTCTGACAGAGATGTCAAGTTCACTTCCAATTTTTTGAAGGGGATGTTTGCAGATTTGGGTACAAAGCTAAACTTCAGCACCGCATACCATCCTCAGACAGATGGTCAGATAGATAGAGTTAATCAGGTGCTTGAAGACATGCTTCGCATGTATGTTATGGACAACCCAACCAAGTGGGAAGATTACTTGCACTTGGTAGAGTTTTCTTATAACAATGGACAGCAGGCATCCTTGGGGATGAGTCCGGATGAAGCTTTGTATGGAAGAAGGTGTAGGACACCAGTGACTTGGGATAACCCAGTGAACAGGATTGTGCTTGGACCAGAATTGCTCAGGGAAATGGAGCAAGAGGCTGTAAAGGTCAAGCAGAAGCTGAAAGCAGCACATGACAAACAGAAAATCTATGCAGATAAGCATAGGGTGAACAGGGAGTTCAATGTTGGGGATCATGTTTACCTCAAAGTGAGGGCAAGGAAGAGTTCCTTGAGGCTTGGAAGTTGTGCCAAGTTGTCACCTAGATATTGTGGGCCGTTTGAAGTGCTTGAAAGAATAGGGCCAGTTTCATATAGACTTGCATTTCCTGCTAGCACTAGAGCTCATAATGTTTTTCATGTTTCTTTGCTTAAGAGATATGCACATGACCCTAACCATGTGATAAATTGGGATGTGATTCAGGTGGAACCCGAGGGAGAGTTCCGAATCGAGCCAATGTGCATTCTCGACAGGAAGGTCACAATGCTCCGGAACTGGGCCATAGGGCAAGTAAAGGTGCAATGGGAGCACTACGGACTTGAAGAGGCTACATGGGAGCTGGAGGATTCCATGCGATTGGCACATCCATTTTTGTTCAATTTTGCGAAACACTAAGGCGATACCAGTGTAGCATTTTGTTAAATTTTGTAAAGCACTGAGGATAGTGCTATTGAAGGGGGAGGGGAATGTAACACCCTGGTTTTGACCCCATTGCATTAGATGTATATGATGTATATATTGTAAATGATCATGGTGTGGAGCTCAAGGCCAAGGCCCCACCATTGATTGGTTATATATGCTATGTTTCGGATTTAAATTGTCAACGATGGTGTATTAGGGCATGCAGCATAGATATTAAGCTTTGTCATCATGTACATATGCATATTTAATTAATAAACCCGACCAGCTACGATCGCGGCAACTAAATTGAGAAGGGGCATGATTTTCACAAGGATAAGGGTGGGGAAATTGTCAAACCTTGAACAATGAGGGGAAAACGCATGTGTCACCTTCCTTTGTTTATCCAACCACCTCCATTAAGAATTGATACTGGTGGTTGAGACAGTTATTGTTTTGGGAGTGGGGTGTCATTCCTTGCCCATCCGCACACTCCACCAGGAATGAACCTCATGATGGGTAGGGAGATGACCACGCCCTTCATTCATTCTCTCCATTGTGCGTTATCTGTGTTGGTCTGTTCGTTCCTCATGAGGGGTTGCTCATCCGCGTGCATAGGCAGAGCTGTTCCTCCTCACACAGGAACCACTGTCTGATCATTTATTCTCACACACTTTCGGTTGTCTGTTCATCCACGCGCAGAGGTAGAGTTGTTCATCCTCACGCAGGGATCATTGTCTGTTCATCCTCTCATGCACAGGATTTTCCTGGTTTTACCCACGTAGTTTTTCCTCTATGAATTTGCAGATGATGTGGCTGTATCCTTTCCTCACGGGCTAACTTGTGGGTTCCGCGCTGTTGTTGCTCACGCACAGGTTGGGAGACAGTAATTTCTTTCCCAGCAAGTCTATGTAAGTTTTTCCCGGTGACTGCAATTGTGTAAAACGAGCTGTTGTTTTCCCCACGTTTGTTGGTAGTGTATGCTGGTACGTTTTGGGACTGTTGCTTCCCCATGTTGTGAGCTGTGTTCACTGATATGTTTTGGGGATGTTGATTCCCCATGTTGTAAATTGTGTGCCCTGATACGTTCAATGGCCTATTGAAATTTGCTTGGGATCCATTTTCCCTGTTAAGCTGTAACAACTGTAATAGCTGATTGATTGTTTTCATGCAATGGCTGGTCTTCGGACTATTTTGGGAGCAGGGATGTTGGCTTGGTTTGCTTGATAAACTTGGTGGCTGGAAACCACACAGACAAGGCTAAAGGGTTGGATTTCTTCTCGACAACCCCTGAATAGCACTAGAAAGGAATGCAGGGCTTGAGGGACTGTGTAGCAGAGAAGGGACTGATTCCTTGTGTTGGGTGTGTGTGGGTGTCTTAGGAGTCAGGCTAGTTCTGGTGTAGGTGTTCCTAGCTCTGTGATGAGCTCACCAGCTTAGCATTTATCCTTTCCCAACTCCTTGATGGCCTGATAAACCCAACTGTGATTATCTTGGCTGTGTTTTGTGTATCCATGGCTATGTGTAAGCCTGCTTGTTCCCTTATTCCTTAGAGAATCATGCCCAGCTCGGGGGTGGCAGCGCTGCTAAGAGATTAAGGAACACGCTGGCCTATGGTTGGGTGGAACGTTGCAGCGACGTAGCTGGTTGCGGATGAGTTCTTCATAAGATAAGTAATCTTGTCTATTTTACTTCTGCAATCATATTTTCTGTTAATGGATGTGATGAACATGTTGAATGAATTCTTGTATGAATGTATGTGGTTTCCGCTGTGCATGATAAACATTTGCATCTGTGCATGATTCTAGTTCAAAGCATTCAGCATTTCAGTTATTTTATAAATTCACATGTTCATGGGGCTGGTTGCCCGGATGGTTAACGTCATGGCGTCACGTCCTCTTCGTCGGTCGAAGGGTTGGGGACGTGACAGAAATATTCAAACCTTTGAGCCAATGGGGAAAATCCAAATGTCAATGAAGCAACCCATAACGTTGGAAACTACCTTCCTGTCTTATTCACCCAGTCACTTAATTCTCCAAGGAGTTAGTTGGGGCAGTTATTGCCTTGGGGATTGGGAGGTGCATTACTAAAATCTATGAAGTTAGAGTTGTTTGCTTGCAGTAACACCAAAAGGTTCCAATCTTAGACTGTGAATTCTCTGCCCAAGGATTCTTTAGTCATCCTTAATCTCAGGGCTTGAAAATGCTTAAAGTTATTATTTAAGAAAAGAAAGAAAAGGCAAGATGGGTATTTGAATATCATCAAGGAAGGGAATTCAGTCATCTGCTTGTTCATAGCTTGGGATAGGAAAGCAGAGATGTCCCATTTTGGGCTTCTTTGGCAATAGGATGTAAGTGTTCTAGGAAACCTAATATAATTTCATCAATTTCTTCATCATTTTTGTAACCAAGGATGGTGGATAAGAGTGATATACCTTTTCTGGATTCAGGTTTGAATAATACGGTTGTGAATGGAGGTTTTGAGCTTTGTGTGATCATAGCGTGTTCCATATGATGGACTAAGAGCATGGTTTTATAATTAGGGCTTAAGGTTTGGTAATTTAGGGCCATTTCTCTTTCTCCTAAAGGATGAAAGCACTCTTTATCATGGATAACAAACATATTCCTAATATTCTTATCATCAGTTTCACAGATAATCCTTGATCTTTCTAAGGACATGATTATTTTTTGACTTGGGGGGTAACAAGTTGAACACTAGGTGATGAAATCTAGAAAGTGGTTGACTGGGGGGCACACTGAACATACCAATATTGAATCCCATAGCTTGTAAGTGTCTTGATCAGAAAGAAATATAAATAGGGCTTCATTTAAGGTTTAGATTAGGTTAGAATGAGTAACTTCTAGGTTTTTTATTTCATCTTGATGGTCAAAGATGGGCACATTCTCAGATGAATTAGTCTAGGGAGAATATTCAGAGGTTGATTGAGACATTTTAATGCCCGAAACTTAATGAGTTGAGGGGTTGAGTTGGTTCAATTTACAAGTTAGGGTAAAATTAAGTTGGCAGTGGTAAATAGAAAACACAATTTGGTAAAAATATAAGATACCCAGTTAACTAATGTGGGGGATGAACAGTTTCCTAGATTCATGACTAGGATGACTGCTAGGAGTAGTTGCATGAAGGAGGTCTGGTCAGCTAATGCTCTAAACAAGTTTGAATGGCAACGACTCACAAACGAGTGAAATTGGACTTTTAATTTGCACACTCAAAATTTGACATTTGGTGGGCTATTAATGACTAAGATGGGTGTGAAGTGACCTCTGACACTGGGACCACTGAGAAATTGACGTGACCAGACGGTGTGACTCATACTGACAATGGGACCAAAAACTTTTATTTTGAGCGAAAACCACATGGGTTTCCCAAGTTGATAACGCTCACTCACTAAGCGGTTTACCAAAAGTTCTCCAACGACACGAAACCAATGAAAACATCCCACGCATGTCGGGTGGTTTATTCTGGTGTGTGTACTTAGGCCCCTCCATAATAAATGCAAGTTATGGGCATTTTATTGATTTCCACCGACATTATAGATATGACTTTACCAAAAATTATTGTCGCTTTTCCTATTTTAATTATCTGTCACTTAATCGAGGAAGATTTTAATTTGGCCCATCGTTCAGACTTATTACTTTTGTATATCTTCTCAATCATCTTCGTCATATCTACTGTGCAATTATGCCAAGTTCTATTTATCTCGATCACTAGATATTTTTCAGATATATGGCTTTCCGCTGCTTTCAATCTAACACATGGCTTTCATCCCTCGATCACCTACTACGTCCTCTTAGCCTAATTATTTAGTGCTTTTAGCGCCTTTCGGCTGATGCATAGATCATATAATAGGAATTTTGAGGGCATGGGAGCCTCAAAAAATCCCTATACTAACGGGTACACCAGCTTACTCATACAAGGAGGAAAATACCACAGTTTCCTCCAACCAAGAATTGAGGTCACCCTAAACCTCATGTAAATGGTAAACGCAAACCCCTCATCAACATGGCTTTTCCCATATCCCTAGTCTCTTGCGGCAATTTTCCTCCGCTATACCTCTCCAAAAAATTATTCATTTTAAGTAGAATATCTAAGGTTGAAAACTAAAAAGTATTGACCCTTTACTTTTACATTATAACTCATCATTAATATACAATAAAGAAATTAAAGTTTCATATATATTTTCTTTCTTTTGTTTTCAAAACTATTTTTCCTTCCTTTATTTTTATTTATTACATGGAAAATTGGTCCATGACACCATAACTTGAATTACAATATACATCACATGAAATATTATTACATTGGTTCTACTTCTATACATAGTTTCTAATAAAGGAGCTTTCTAGTAGGGAAAACCTTCTAGTAGGCCTTATGAGGGGAAGAACTTTTTAGTAGGCCAAAATTTCTACTAGGTCTTATACAAATATTATTTCCACACTATATCTTAATTCATGGCCCTTATTTAATATAGATGGCCTCAATGCATAACAACCTATTGAATTATTTAAGGTGATTAGGGTAAAACCCTAACATTTCCATTCTTATTATATTATTATATGAGGGAACATATCCCTAGGCTAGTATAAGGCATTTTGTGTGGATGATGTATTCTAGGAGGTTGTGAATCCCTATGAGAGACATGAATGTTGTAGTGTTCTTCAATTTGGGACTCACTATTGCTAGTACAATTATATATGCATAATTGTGCATTCCTTAAGGTGATTAGATTTAGGGTTAGTGTAATTAAGTTTTGAGCTATAGCAATGTAATTATTTTATCAATTTTCAATAGGAAAACATGTGTAGCATTGAGAGTAAATTTTGTGTATTGGTGTTCCTATTTCAACCATTATCTATTTGTAGATTAGCATATTCAAAATTTATTGTTTTTAGTAAAGGTTTTCACATCTTAGATACGTGGTGTTCAAGTTATATTCTTGAGTGTAGAATTTGCTTAGCATAATTTGAAAATTAAAACTTAAGTCATTTTATAAAGGGGTTTATTGCAAGATTATTGTTGTAGAAGATATTTTGTTATAATTATTTTCGAGTGGGTGTGAGAAATATTTGACTTATATGTCCCCATTAATCAAATTACCAACTTTGCTTCAACATGTTCTCCATAGGTAATTGTTTTCAAAAAAAACTTTCCAAATCAAATCACTTCTCCAATAAAAATAATAGAAACAACAACTTAGAATCTCAAATATTGTATTACAACAAATTGTTCAAATATGGCTCCCAAGTCACTAGTCCTTCGTGTGGAGACAAATGCCAAAAATATAAATAAAATTAAATAAATCTAAACAAATGCTAATAACGAAAGATAATAAAATAACGTGTACAAATATCAAAAAATTTAGATAAATAAGAACAATGTGGCCATTGACATTCCCCGTGGCATAAAAGGCCGATAATTAACTAAGCAGTTATCACCCATAGAAATTTAGAAGAAAGATGTATAATGTAAAATGATATTTCTATCAAACCTTTAACACAAACATATGATTTTTCAAAAGAAAATTATCCTAATTATTGACAATTTATATCCATGTTGGACACTTTTTTAGTGACTTATATCCATGTGATTAATGCGTGGACACCTATATTCATGCATGCTAATCATGTACCATTAAAAATAACTATAAAATAAAACACATTTCTTTAAAAAAAAAGATGTAGAGGACCACATATTTACAATGACGATAATAATTCTAACATATTTAATTAGCTATGGAGAGCTATATTCATACACGCCAATCATGTACCATTAAAATTAGCTATTGAATAAAACACATTTATATTTATTTCAAAGACAACAACATTCCCAAAAGTTATTTATGTTACATCCTTAAAGCTTCTACACTTTACTAGATTGTAATTCCAAAGAATTCATGCACCCTAATTAAAATTATCTATAACTAGAGTTCATTAAACAATGTCTCAAAATAGGCTATATGATTTGCCTCCAATCTAATTGCAACTAACAAACTTCCATCATTTGTACGACTAGGCAAAATTTAGCTGTGGCCTTCAAGATATATATTTGCATGTCCCATGAATATTGGCCTTGCCCACCTAAATTCTACATCATAAATAAGCAGTCGAGACCAAGTTGTGATATTAATGTTAGGACTCATGTGTGTATGAATTCCTTGAACTAAAAGCATCAAATCACCTTTTAATTCTGAAAAAAGCACAGCTTTCACTGCCGTTGGGCCTATAGAAATACACACTAGTCATTCGTACACCATCTTATCACAATTGGCAAGACATTTAATGTGACAGCTTACTGCACGACATTTAGTGCGACAACATGAGATCCAACAGGCAGTAATTACACCAATGTACCAATCTTCCACTAACTCTTAGTCGGCCGTACACAATCTAATCGCTCAGTCACAGTCCACTTGCAAAGATTTGATAGGGAATCGCAATGTCATTGACAGGGAATCCCTTGGAAATCTTGGAATATCAATTACAAGATAGGATTTTTCCAACTATAAAATGTAGTTTGACTAAACCTTGTGCTCATTAGCTCAACTTCTAGCTCCTATATGGAGTTCCACTATCACATGGACTACACATTACCATGACTTTAAGTTTAGTTATCACATGAGCTATTTTTTATTTTTTATTTATTTATTTCCAACTACAACAAAGTGCAATTATCACATAAGTTATTTTTCATTTTTCTTATAATTGTTAATTATGAATTTTGAACAATGCCCATATAATCAATCTAGATTTTATTAGGAGTTCTAAGGATTTTATTAGGAGTTCAACATTTACAAGAACTAGACATTAGCTCGTCTCTGAGCTACCAAATGGAGTTCAACTAAGACTCCCAACTGTCAGATGGAGTTTTACTGTCACATGAACTGCACATTACCATGCCACTAAGTGCAGTTATCACATGAGTTCATAGGAGTTTATTAGGAATTGAGACGAGTTTATTAGGATTTTGATTGACACATGAACTGCACATTAGCTCAACTCCTAGTTACAAAATGGCGTTCAACTAAACCTTGTGCAAATTAGGTTGAATCCCAACAGTTAGATGGAGTTTCAATGTCACACGGACTACAAATTACCATGCCATTAAGTTCAGCTATCACATGAGATATTTTTTATGTTTTTTTTCCAACTACCACAAAGTGCAATTATCACATGAGCTATTTTTTTTAATTGTTAATTATGAATTTTGGACAACACCCATAGAATCAATCTGGATAGTACACTTGTCTCATTCTCATCCTTATATGAAAAGGCATAGATGGTAGTCCACCCTGAAATTCTAAGATATACACGCCTATCGACGCAATTAGCTAGATGCTCAACTATGAGATGCAAGAGTTTATTAGGAGTTTGAAGGAGTTTATTAGGAGTTCGAATGATTTTATTAGGAGTTCTACTCTTACATCACTACACATTAGCTAGACTCCATAGTTCAAGAATCGTTAGAGTTAAGCTAAATGTTATCCAATATAACTGTGATTAAAGTTGAAGTTAAGATAATAGTTCTAGAATAATTGGAGTTAAGCTAATAGTTGTATCTAATAATCGATGGAGTTAAGCTCGTAGTTGTATCTAATAATCGAATAGTTGAAGATTGATTTTAATTTTTACAATTATCACTAACTGTACTTATCACATGTTAATTAATTTATTTTTAATTTTTTTGAAATTATTTATTATTAATTTTGGACTAAGACCATAGAATCAATCTAGACAGCACACTTGTTTCATTCTCGTTTAATCTTGGACGACACCCATAGAATCAATCTGGATAGTACACTTGTCTCATTTACGTCCTTAGATGAAAAATAATAGATGGTAGTCCACCCCAAAATTCTAAGATATATACACCTATCGACTTAAAAATCCTCCTCCACTCTTATTTCAAAAATGAAATATGCATTTTTATTTCCAATCATTTGCCGACCATATTAAATATTTAACTTGCTGATCATAGAATTGTTAATTACAAATCTAATGAAAATTCAAATTCCACTAAATTAATTAGTTAATTTATTCCATATAGGTTCAGAATCTATTAAATTTTCTTTTAAGTTTATTTATTTATTTTTATATACTATTTAATATAAATAAAATCATTTTAAAGTGTTTTAATATATATATATATATAGCTCATTATTAATGTCTCCAATGAATATAAATTTAAGTTCATTATCATGGTTTCCATGTATATAAATAAATTTAAGTTATATGGCTTTAATAAACATTTTTATAAAGTTTTCAAAATCTTATAAAATTATAAAAAGTGATTTAATTCCGTAGACTGTTCTTTATTATTATCTTTCATGCACATAAACAAATTTAACTTATATCACTTTAATAAACATATTTACAAAGTTTTCTAAATCTTATAAAATTATTTAAAAATTGATTTATGTAAAGTTTTATTTTGTAGAAGGTAGAATACGATTCATTAACTTATTTCAAAATCTTAAAAAATTATAGAATTATTTAAAAAATGATTTAATTCCGTCTTTATTATTATCTTTTATGTATATAAATAAATTTAACTTATATCACTTTAATAAACATATTTACAAAGTTTTCTAAATCTTATAAAATTATTTAAAAATTGATTTATGTAAAGTTTTATTTAGTAGAAGGTAGAATATGGTTCATTAACTTATTTCTTATTTGTGGATACATTAAATATACTTATTTGTGGATACATTAAATATACTTATATACACTAGTAAAGTTTTATTTTCTAAATTTTATATGTCTTTACCCGTATATATGTATTATATAGAATTCATTTCCTTTGAATTATTAACAACATTATATATAAAAATTTCTTTAATTTTATTTGAGTTGTATATTGAAAACAATTTAGTTATAATTTTTTTATCAATTATATTTATTTTCTAATTAAATTAAAGTTTATCTAAATTTAGTTTAATTTTAAAAAAACAATTAAATATTCTATAGTAGTTTTTTATATTGTATCATTATTTATAATCAAAAAATAAGAATGAAATATTTGAGATTACTTTACATTTGTATTTAAATTTGTAAATCTTTTCCTAATATAAATTATAGTTTATATTATGTAATCAAATGTTTCATATTTTATTTTAATTTAGCTTAATTTGAATTATTCATTATGTTTAATTAAAACATATTAATTATTGCAATGTCCACCTAGATAGCACATGGATATTGTGGATCCGTTACCTAGAAGCTTGAGCAATAGGAAAGCATGACTATCCTTTAAAGATGCTTTATTAGAGGAGTTGGACTATCCAATGGAAATGGGGGTGTAAGAAAGGTGGTATCTAACAAATCTAGAAGGTGGTGCTTGCACATTTGTTAGATGCCACCTTTCTTGCACCTGTCGTCTCCATTGAATGGTGACACGCATTTGAGAATTTTGACCTCATTTCTAGTTGTTTAATTGTTCACTTATTATTATACTATGCCAAAAATTAAATTACTTAGAAGGCACTCAACAAAACCCATAAACTCAACTTGAATGAGTAAAAGATATATGAAACTACACTTACTATGGACCAGTAAATGGCTTAAGATGGTAGTTTATATAATTTTTTTAACTTATAAAATCTGCTTTAGGTGCTAAGCAATGGAGAAAACAATTTTAGAACAAATTGAAAGGGAAATTGTCCTCAAGCTCACAAGTACCCACGTGCACAAGCAAATCAAGAAAGGTAGTGAAAGAGGAAGGTCATTTCTATGACCTCTATGTTATGGTCCCAAGCTTAATTTCCTTCTTAAGTTAACACGTCCCATGCACCATTTAGAATAAGTTATCTTACACCTAAACACTGGTGGAGATCATGGCTATATAAATCACCTACCATTTAGATTTAGAGTTCCCTTAATTTAAATGCAACGAGAAGAGACAGATTACATGATAAGTTCATAACCCTAAACATATTTGTGCGGTTGTTGGTGTAGCTATATTTAGGTCTCTTTTATACGATGCATGCAATAGGATGCTCGATCCAATATATTGTTCACTAGGACTTGTGTGGTCAGGGAATTGGTAAGTCTATCAAGCGGGTGTGGAGAGCATTCTTCGGGGAAATTCAGCTTCTCATTTTGTCCCATTGGAAGCCATGGCCAACGAGATTCATAGAGTTAAGGTGAAGGGCATATTCAAGGTCGTTTCACGTGCAAAGAACAAACGAAAAGAACGTGAGCGTGCACCCATTAACAATATTATCGATTCGACCTACAAATATGATGGTCGATGTGAAGTAAAAAACAACTTACAGAGGGTAGCACACAATGAAAGAAGTAGATGTCACTATTCAATGGAAACATCCGAGAATTTGTGAGAGAAGACAGATCTTAAATCCTTTGGTGAAAACTGGCACTTCGAGGACGACATTGAAGACTATCAACAATTTGAATTGTATGCTAATTCCTGAGATTCGATCCAGTGTGACGATTATGTGAACAGAGATTCTGTAAGACTGACCATGTTATTTGATGGAGATTTTTCTTCCGCATGGAGACTAGAATCTACTGGTGGCATGTAATCAATGCAAACTTTCTTTATTTTTGTATCTCTGGTGGTTTAGCATTCTCGTGCAGACGAGAAAAAAGTGTACGACATATACAACATTTTTAGCATCGCAAAATTTCATTCTTTGAATTGTTTGGCAGATTGTCCAACACAATTTTTAGTTTCGTTCCAAATTTGGTGTATGATATTTAACACCTTTCAAATTAATCTATTCAAACACAATTTACTTACCTATCTCTCTTCTTAAAATCAATTCTTTCATTTAATATTTTGTACCATCCAAATGAATTTTAGCACAAGTTAAACATACACTTTCCAAAATGTAAATATGGTTTATGGTCGATGTGAAGTAAAAAACAACTTACAGAGGGAACCCGTTAACAATCTTATTGATTCAAGCTACAAATCTGATGCTCAATGTGAAGTGAAAAACAACTTACAGAGGGCAGCACACAAAGATAGAATAAGAGCTGCAATGTGATGGTCGATGTGAAGTAAAAAACAACTTATAGAGGGAAGCACACAACGATAAATCAAGCACAAAATAGGAACATGATGAATTTGGTATTGCTAATCAAAACCCATAATGCAATGCTACAAGGACCGGTAAATTTCTCGCCTGGAAGCCTGTTATCTGAGTTGATCAAGTGAAGAGGATTTGAATGAAGAGAGGGGGGATTAAAATGCCAGCCATGGAGCATGGCATTTCAAAATTCAAATTTGAACGCAGATGAGGATGTATATTGATTGTCATGTATATGCATTGACATGCCAACACAACTGGCAATGGCATGTACATGCTAAAGTCTGCAACGGTCAATGTTTCATTGTATTGTCCCTAAAATCCATAAATAAATAAATAAAATTCGTAGGCTAATAAAATGCTAAATCTTAAGGACATCTTCATTTCTACTATGGAATAAAAACTTATTTGAAGAACTGAATATAATTCATGTGTTCTTTTCCTATGTTTTTTTCCTGTATGATGATGATGTCTACACATTAATGTTCTACACTTAGATGCGCATACAAAATTACTCTTCCTATCTATCTTATTTATGTACATTGTCGATACTTACTCAATTTCATGTCTTACTTTCATTCTTTATATATTTAATTTGTTATTGTTCATTATGAAAAGGTTGACTTACCTCTGTATGTTAAGGGGTGGAGTGGTGGGGTTCTTTCCTTTAAAGGTCCACTCGGAAAGATAAGGTTTCTATGCTATTGGGTTTACTTAGTTCATCATGAAGTAATACATTGAACTAAAGTAATGCATGTGTTTATAGTCTTCCGCAGGTGACTTTGCCTATGAACTAAGGCTTACTGACGTAATGTAACTGAGTTTTCTAGATATACCAACTGTTACATAGATATACCAACACAATTGGCAATGACATGTACATGCTAAAGTCTGCAGTCGTCACTCTCTCGCAGTGCTCTGACAGTTTTCCTAGACATTTTTTTAAGAAGCCAACTACCAGAGTGTTTTAATCAGATGAAAACCGGAGATTTTTTTCTCGTGACGAAATCGTCCCATATCTAGTAAACTCCTTATGGTAATGGTAAGCGGACTATGAAGAAATCCACATACGATACAATGAAAACCGTAATTGGGTATTTATTTTTCTTGTTGAAATGGTCCTCCATCGCAAATTTATTATGGGCGATTTACCTATTAAAATCACCGAAGATTATATCTCCCATCTCCCAATCATGAAAATTTTTATACATTATTTTGACACATTACCGAAAATATTTGTAAAACCATTTACACCATCTTTTGAAACCAATCTCTCCTCTTTAGTTTTGCAGGTATTCTAATTGGGATATACATTCTTTCTTTCTATATATTGTATTCCCTTGAAAAAAAATCCTCTTCCACTCTTATTTCGAAAATGAAATATAGATTTTTATCTCCAATCATTTGCCTACTTGCCTACTGTTGAGAACAAGGTTATATATTGAATCACACACTAATAATGTACAGAAGAGGCCTATATATAGGCTAATAATACAGGCAGTATAAGGACATAATCAATGTGGGACAATACAACATATATAATCTAACAACCCCCCTCAAGCTCAAGGTGGAGTGCGAGAGACCATCTTGAGTTTGGACACAAGATCACGAAAATGCCCTGGAGGATGTGAATTTTTAAAGATGTCCGCGAGCTGATCACGGGATGTGACAGAATGAAGCTGTAGTGAGCCCTGAAGAAGATGACGATGGACAAAATGACAATCAATCTCAATATGTTTGGTCCGTTCATGAAAAACATCATTATGAGCAATCTGAATAGCACTCATGTTGTCATAGTATACAGGAGTAGCAGAAGAAAGAGAGACACCCATATCCTGTAACAGCCATCGTAACCAAAGAAGCTCCGAGGTAGTGTCAGCTAGAGCACGATATTCCACCTCAGTGCTAGAGCGAGCAACAACAATTTGTTTCTTACTTCGCCAAGAGATAACCAAAGTGCCAAGTAGGAAACAATAACCAGTGGTAGAACGATGATCTGTTGGATCACCCGCCCAATCAACATCAGTATAAGCATGCAGCTGAAGAGAAGAATGAGAGGAGAAATAGAGCCCATGAAATAATGTTCCCTTCAGGTAGTGAAGAATGCGAAGAACAACTGAGAAATGAGTGGAGCGAGGAGCAGCCATAAACTGACTCACCTGATGGACAACATATGAGATATCAGGCCGAGTGATAGTAAGGTAGACAATACGACCAACTAAATGCCGATATAAGGTAAAATCACGAAGAGGATTTCCATCACCAGGAGTGAGATGAGTATTAAGCTCAGTCGGAGTGTCGACAATCTTACTTTCTGTGAGATTGGCCCAGGAAAGAAGATCAGAGATATAGTTGGCCTGTGTCAAGTAATAAACATAAGAAGAAGAAGAGATCTCTAGACCAAGAAAATAGCTGAGATGGCCAAGATCTTTCATCTCAAAGTGCTGACTGAGGAACTGTTTAAGTTCCTGAATACCAGTGATATCATCTCCAGTGATGATCATGTCATCGACATATAGTAGAAGAGGTATGGTACCCCGGTCTGTGCGGGGAATAAACAAGGCTGAATCATATGAGCTGATGGAGTAGCCAAGGATAGAGACAGTAGCACTAAACTTAGCAAACCATGCTCGAGGAGCCTGCTTAAGTCCATATAGAGCTCGACGGAGACGACAAACCTTGTTTGTAGGATGAGATAATCCAGGAGGTGGCTGCATATAGACTTCTTCACTTAAATCACCATTAAGAAAGGCATTCTTGACATCCATCTGACAAAGTGACCAATGTTGAGAGGCTGCAACAGCCAACAGAGCACGCACATAAGGGTGAATCCATGGACCTGGGTAACACTTTTTGGCAAGCGGATTTCGGCAAAAACAAAAAAATGCACCTCGACCGAGGTTTTATCAAGCCCTCGACCGAGGTTTTAATATCTCGATCGAGATTTTATCAAGCCCTCGACCGAGGTTTTTTTCAGCCCTCGGTCGAGGTATTTATTAACCCTCGGTCAAGGTATTAAAACCTCGACCGAGGGTTAAGAAATACCTCGGTCGAGGTATTAAGAAATACCTCGGTCGAGGTATTAACTCGTAATAACACACCCGTATAGTTTTTTAACTAGAGCTCTTAAATGTACGTAAAGGGTCTCATTTGATCTATTTTTCAAAGAATGGAAATGGAATTGGATCTTAAGTATTGTGTCACCGAAAATGAAATTGGCAACACGCCGTGTGGACTCAATGTTTGAGCCAACACTGAGGATTTCATGCGCCCAGGATCGCCGAGAACAAGAAACATATTATTGTGGCCTGCCTGAATTAAAAGGGGTTTGATTTCCAGTTTGCTATAAAGATTACAGTTCAATGCTCTCAAATTTAACAAGAATTCAACAATATTGAAATACATATAAACAAATTGTATATGTTATTATGGTTTATTTTTATTATCCTCCCAGTATATGCCATATCACATACATGGACAAAACGTTAATGTTATGTATAATATGAAAAACAATTATATTGAAATACATATAAACAAATTGTATATGTTATTATGGTTTATTTTTATTATCATCCCAGTATATGCCATATCACATACATGGACAAAACGTTAATGTTATGTATAATATGAAAAACAATTATTTGATGAATGTAAAATAGAGAAATATTTTAGACGTTAATACTATGCAGTCATGGCCATTGAATTAGCATGTCTAAATGGACTGTGTAAAGTTAAAGGCTCTTAACTAAAAAAGAAAGTTTGGCACCTGACCCGTATACTGTTTTTATTGTGGAGTTTTAATGGGCAAGCTATTCCATCATTTTGCAGAGCTTAGCATACCATGAATACGCTTTCTCTGAGGTTATTTGCAGTTTTCTCCTTTGCACTAGCTTCCTCTCCCTCCGTGTTGCTGTTCACTCAGCTTGTTTTTTTTCAGCATGTCTTCCACAGCGTGCCCGTGTTCTTATCTAACTAGTAACCTTTTTAAATTGTGAAGATATCTGGCAGAAATATCTTGAAATTTCTTTCTTTGCGCTCAAAAATTATAATATGTAATTTATAAAAACAACAACTGAGCAATACAGGAGAAAGTCTTTGGATTGGAAACTCTGAAACCACATGAATTCAATAATGATTAAGAATGATTATGATTAAGATTATGAGAATGATTTTTAAAAACAATTTGTAAAGAAAATTGAACATGGTTCCAGCAATCCATGAGATAACCGTGTGCAAAGATGGCGAGAAAGAGCTGTAGGTGACTGGTGTTGGTCGTTATTAACTCCACAAAGTACTTAGAATGGTTCCCACAAATTCTTACCACCATAGAGAAGATCCACGACCTCTTAGTGGTAACCCAAATGCTTGCTTCAGTTTATAGTCTTCAATCATATAAATCTATGAACGTACTATGTGTTTTCCTGTAGCTTACTGTGACTTAGTTGGTCTCCAATATTGCCGCAGAACCCTACACTAACAGCGCTTTAAGTGAATCATGCCACCGTGAAATAATAGCAGCAGTGAATTTAGCACGAGGCACAAGCTATTTCCTTCCACGACTTGGGTGTATGTGCTTCCAATGAATAAATATCAGACTTAGTTACTCCCAGCTAGCGCCAAACCACAGTGGAGAAGATGTACTAAGACCTCGACCGAGGTATTTAAATACCTCGGTCGAGGTTCATACCTCGGTCGAGGGCTTAAAAAAACAGACTTAGCCCACATTCAAACAAATGAAAAA
>LPNX010498279.1:41497-63236 GCA_001517045.1 Pseudotsuga menziesii
CCAGTTTTATTTAGTAGAAGGTTTTTTTATTATTATCTTTTATGTATATAAATAAATTTAAGTTATATCACTCTAATAAATATATTTACAAAGTTTTCAAAATCTTATAAAATTATTTAAAAAATGATTTAGGTAAAATTTTATTTAGTAGAACGTAAAATATGATTCATTAACTTATTTCTTATTTGTTGGTACATTAAATACACCTATATACACTAGTGAGGTTTTATTTTCTAAATTTTATATCCTTTTTACCCCTCTCTCTATATATTACTAGAATTCATTTCCTTTGAATCATTAATAACATTATATATAAAAACTTGTTAATTTTCTGAGTTTTATATTGAAAACAATTTAGTTATAAAATATTTTATCAATTATATTTATTTTCTAATTAAATTAAAGATTATCTAAATTCATTTTAATTTAAAAAACAATTAAATATTGTATCATTATTTTTTAATATTGTATCATTATTTATAGTCAATAATTAAGAATGAAATATTTGAGATTACTTTAAATTTTGTATTTAAATTTCTAAATCTTTTCCTAATATAAATTTTAGTTTACATTATGTAATCAAATGTTTCATATTTTATTTTTACTTAGTTTAATTTGAATTATTCATTATGTTTAAAATTAAAACTTATTAATTATTGCAACATGTATATTGCAATGTCCACGTTGATATTGTGGATCCATTACCTAGAAGCTTGCACGATAGGAAAGCATGACTATCCTTTATAGATGCCTTACTCGAGGAGTTGGACTATCCAATGGAAATGGGGGTGTAAGAAAGGTGGTATCTGACAAATCTAGAAGGTGGTGCTTAGATGCCACCTTTCTTGCACCCATCATCTCCATGGAATAGTGACACACATTTGACAATTTTGACCTCATTCCTAGTTGTTTAATTGTTCATGTATTATTATACTATGCCCTATCCTTGAAAATTTGAATTACTTAGAAGGAACACGAAAAAACCCATAAACTCAACTTGAGTGACTAAAGGATATATGAAACTACACTTTCTATGGACTAGTAAATGCCTTAAGATGGTAGCTTATATAATGTTTTTAACTTATAAAATTTGCTTTAGGTACCAAGCAATGGAGAAAATTGTTTTAGAACAAATTGTATGGGAAATTGTCCTCAAGCTCACGAGTACCCATGTGCAGAAGGAAATAAAGAAAGATAGTGAAAGAGGAAGGCCATTTCTATGACCTCTATGTTATGGTCCCAATCTTAATTTCCTTCTTAAGTTAACACATCCCATGCACCATTTAGAATAAGTTATCTTATACCTAAACACTGGCGGAGATCGGGGCTATAGAAATCACTTACCATTTAGATTTAGAGTTCCCTTAATTTAAATGCAACAAGAAGAGACATATTGTATGATAAGTTCATAACCCTAAACGTATTTGTGTGGTTGTTGGTGTAGCTATATTCATGTCTCTTTTATACGATGCATGCGGTAGGATACTCGATCCAATATATTGTTCAGTAAGAGTTGTGTGGTCGGGGAATTGGGCAGTCTGTCAAGCCAAGGTGGCGAGCATTCTTCGGGGAAATTCAACTTCTCATTTTGTCCCGTTGGAAGCCATGGCCGACGAGCTTCATTGAGTTAAGGAAAAGGGTAGATTCAAGGTCATTTCGCATGCAAAGCACAAACGAAAAAATAACGCGAGCGTGCACTTATTAAAAATCTTATTGATTCGAGTTGCAAATATGATATTGGTCGATGTGAATTAAAAAAAACTTCCAAGGGGTAGCACACAACGGAAGAAGTCTGCCACTATTCAATGGAAACGTCCGAGAAGCCATATCTTAAATCCTTTGGTGAAAAATGACAGTTCGAGGATGACATTGAAGATTATCAACAGTTTGAATTATACGCTAATGCCTGAGATTCAACCCAGCGTGGCGATTATATGAACAAAGATTCTGTAATCCCGACCATGTTATTTAATGAATATTTTTCTGCCACATGGAGAGTGGAAACTGTCGATGGCATGAAATCAATGCAAAATTTCTTTAATTTTTTTTTTGTCTCTGGTGCTTCAGCATTCTTGTGCAGATGAGAAATAAGTGTACAACATATACAACATTTTTAGCATCACAAAATTTCTTTCTTTGAATTGTTTGGCAGATTGTCCAACACAATTTTTAGTTTCGTTCCAGATTTGGTGTATGATATTTAACACCTTTCAAATTCATCTATTCAAACACAATTTACCTACCTACCTCTCTTCTTAAAATTAATTCTTTCATTAAATAATTTATAGCACCCAAATGAATTTTGACATAGGTTAAACATACACTTCCAAAATGTAAATATGATTTATGGTCGATGTGAAGTAAACAATAGCTTATAGAGGGCACCCATTAACAATTTTATTGATTCGAGCTGCAAATATGATGGTTGATGTGAAGTAAAAAATAGCTTACAGAGCGCAACACACAACGATAAAATAAGAGTTGCAAATCTAATGGTCGACGTGAAGTAAAAAACAACTTAAAGAAGGAAACACACAACGGTAAATCAAGCACAGAACATGAACATGATGAATTCAGTATTGTTGATCAAAACCCATAATGCAGTGCTACCAAGACCAATAAATTTCTCACCTGGAAGCATGTTGTCTGAGTTGGTGAAGTGAAAGGGAGATGAATGAATAAAGAGGGGATTAAAATGTCAGTCATGGAGTGAGGAATTTCAAAATTTGAATTTGAACGTGGATGGCGATGTATATTGATTTTCATGTATATACATCAACATACCAACACAACTGGAAATGACATGTACATGCTAAATTCTGCAGCCATCAATGTCTCACAGTGCTCTGACAAATTTTCCAGGCCCTTTTTAAGAAGCTGACCACCGAAGTGTTTTAACAGACGGCCGCCAGAGAATGTCTTCTCCGGTCGAAATAGTCCCATATATAGACAACTCCTTGATGGAGTGGTTAATTGAAGGGAATCCAAGACTGATTACGAGATTCACCTCAACTGCATAAATCGTGTGAGAGCGGAGGAGAACGGTGCACTACTCCCCTAAATATCATTTCATTTTTGTTCCTTCCAATGGATGAAATAATGGATTACATGATATCATTCATACAAAATTTTGAGGCTTTCGTACAAAACGAGGGCTTGAATTTGGGGTCACTTATGAATTATTATTATTATTATGTTGCAAGTTGTTGTGGTAGGATCAAATAATTTTGGTAGAAAATAAGTAGGATTATAAGGAGGGTAGATAAGTTATTGTTATATATTTATGGGAATGACTTGTAAACAAAAGTCTGGGTCCATACGACTGGACGGTGAATTATTCCTACACTATTTTGACTTGTTGGGGGACGAGCTCATTGAGGCCATTGACTTTACTCATCATCAGGGTTTGGTACCAGATTCTCTTAACACTACTTTTATTACACTTATTTCGAAGAAGGATAGACCTAAATCCTTCAAGGAGTATAGACCCATTTCCCTGTGTAAATTTCTTTATAAGACTATTACAAAATAATAGCAAATCAGATCAAACCCCATCTTGGGTAACACATATCCAAGGAGTAGTATGGGTTTCTACCTAACAGATAGATCCTAGATGTTGTAGGCATAACACTAGAGTGTCTGCACTCAATTAAACAGAAAAGACTTACTACTTTCATATTAAAGTTAGATCTGGAAAAAGCATATGATTAGTTGGATTGGTCTTTCATAAGATTTATTCTTTTCAAGACTGGACTCACTATTGATTTAACCAACTCAATCATGTCCTACATAACCTCGACCAACTTCTCTATTTTAATTAATGGGTCGCCTACTAGATATTTTAAATGCACTAGAGGAATCACGCAAGGGTGTCCGATATCTCCATATGCCTTAGGTCACAGGAGGGCCCATAGTGCATATTCCGTAGCCATGGGCACAAGGTTGGATAAATCTAGGTTGTTGGGGCTCATCAACATGCCACATTTTGGGCTGCTGAATGAAGAAAATGCATGCGTCAACCAACTTTTGGCGTGCTTTCATGGAGGAACGCTATGGTTGGACACACCAATTGTGATTATGGTGGACTTGATCTCAGAGATCATGAGGTTTCCAAAGGATGGGCCAGACCCATTGCAATAGTACAAATGAAGGGATAATAACAAGCGGCTTACTGCATGGTTGAAGCAGAGGTATTATTTGTAGCGCGATGGGAGAGCATATCGCATTGACAACATTAATGATAGGACGGTACGTATCGCCACTTGAATCCTCGCAAGTAAAATTGTCCGTAAGAATCGCCCCATTGAGTGCACTTCAAGGGTGATTGCATGTGCCCAACAATGCATCGAAGGGGTGCAAATGAACTGATCCCTTTTCTTGTTGAACTAGTTGACTATGGACACTGTCGCATTTCAGGCCAAGAGCGACCTTCACATATAGTTGGCTATTGATCTTAATTGCATTAGTGGCTTGGATGGAGCTAGAGGACAAAACAATGACTGTTGAAGTTGTTAAGGTGTGCAAAGGAGCATGGTATCAAAAATTGTGGTGGGTAGAGGAGCCCAATCGACAAGAGGATTGCGCTATCCACTTTTGGATCTACTAGGAAGCGCTGCAGGCGGCAGCTACCAAAGTTCCCGAATGACCAATGAGGCCGTAGCTAAATATCGGAGGATCACTCGGTTTGCCATAGGACCACACACCATTCATCTCCAAGCTCGTTGTGACCCAGATAGGTAGTGGTTACAGATGTCTTATAAAGTGACGGATGAGGAATTAGAGGTTGTGATTGATGATTGGCCTGCACCATGGCAGGAGCCGGTTAACACCAGTGAAGTCTCAGTAGGACCACCAATAGACGCACCTGATGATCCAGTAAGAGGAGATGACCAGCAGAGTCACCTTGATTATGATGGTGAATCTTCAATAGAAACTCCTGTGGACCTTGAGGCACAACATATATTTAAGGAGATAAGGATGAAGAAGCGAATGGAACAGGATGCGAGCAGTAGTACCAAGTCCACGATGGAGGCGCAATTACAATAGCTTATTAAGGCCGGCATTGACTCATCTAATGTTGCAGGAAAAGAGATGCGAAAGTCCGCCCAAGAAGGTTTCGTTGTGGTACGCACCAAGTTAGATTCTATATATAATGTTGTTTCATGAAGAGGGCCAGAAATTATAGCTGTGTAAGATTTCGCATTGATTAGTACTGATCAGCGGGCTAGGAACATTCAAGCTCCCCTGACTGCAATCGACGCTGGACAAGAAGATGTGAACTCCTCACTACAGCAGCTGCAGAGCATCATGGTGGATATCAATAAGTTGTCCCCTTAGACCTTAGTACACATACCGTAGGTCACCAACCAGGAGTTGGTCAATCAACAAAAGGCCATCGGTGACCAGTACTTGTGGTCGCACGAGGCAGAAGAGACGCTACAGAAAGAAGTCGAGGAATTGTGTCGGGCAAAGGAAACGGTGATAGCAGTCACATTGCAAGAAATCAAGGCGCTAAAGAAGGCCCAAGAAGAGATGAAGACGAATGTCGCAGAAGAAATAATAGAGTTGAAGAAAGAAACTAACCACCTTGTTATTGAGAAGACACAACTCTTCACTAGTCAGGGGCAGGTAAAAGAGGCCATTATGAATGGTTGCCAGTACATACATGAAAGAACGACGGAGTTGGATGTAGTTGCTAAAGCCAAGTGACTTAGAGAAGTCATCGCACAGCTCTAGTTGAAAAACAACCTATTGAATGCTATGTTTTACCGAGACACAACACCATAGAAGGTTACAGAACGAAAGAGTGGCATCGAGGAGATAGAGGCACAGTTTGAAAAGACTAAGTAGGAGGCTAAAAATATCACAAAGGCAATGACACAATTTTGGGGTAGTGTCATTCAAGATGAACAGTTAGAGAAACTCGCAAAGCAGTTGTAGGAAGTCGAGAACTAGTTGGAAACGTTGAAGACAACATTAAAGACAATGCCGCCACTTGTGCCAATCATGCAGTTCGCAGATCCGAAGGAGATACAATAGTGAGTTGAAAAAGCATAGGAGCGACAGTGAAAATGCAGTGACTAGCTTGATGAGTTCCAAGAAATTGGAGCCCAGCTATCAATAAAAGCAGTTGTTGCACTGCAGGCTATGCAGGACGGCAAGAAGGAAGTTAATTCCAAGATGGTGGAGCACTCATTAAAGTAGGATTTGCTTGCATGTCAAGACCTTGCTGAGAAAATCAAGACGCATGTATCAAAAATTTCTCAGCAGTATTAAGACTTGAAGATCAAAATCAACCAGTACACCATGTCCACCTAACGTGGCTCGATGGCGAGCCACAAGACTGTGTTGGGGGCTTGTTGGCAAGGGGTTGGGGTAAGTTGCGCAAGCTCAGAAGATACCACGCAAGATGAGGATAGTGCGCAGGGTAGAAGATAGACTACTTTTGAATATTTTGTGTCACTTTTTGTACTTTTGGACCATATTTTACGGATATTGGTCATTAGTTGGTAGAATCAGTTAGGAGTTAGTTAGAAGTGGACCATGAATGTAAAGGAGCAAGCCTATAAATAGATGAAGAATGGTGAATGTAAGAGGGCATCTATCAATTGATCTGAGTGAAACACTTGGTTATGATCATCAGTCTAAATCTTTGCTTTATGACTGACAGTTAAAACTGCTGTCTGTTTGAATATGTGATTACTGCGTAGAAGTAATACGAAGAGATGAGGTTGACCTGAATTGTTGTTATCTTTTTCTGTCTTTTTTCATTTCTGCAATCCATGGGCGAGTATGTACGACATGGATATATGATACAATGTTTACTTCTTATGAATGATGTTATCTTCATAGATCTGTTGTGTGACAATATGATTACTTCTGTTATATATGATTATTTCTGTTATATGATGCTTCTACTATGAATAAATTATGTGATATGTTGACTAGAGATGATGAATGGTTCTAAGAATGATTAAACAACTGGTTAAATCTGATTGATAGACAAATGAATTATTGATGCCCATAGTCCTCTTCCCTTCTGCGGAAACTTGGTTTCGTCAACCCTCCCTTGAACATTTCGAGTGAGACTTCATTCGCTTAGTGGGTGTTACTAGACAGGCCAAAACTTGTTTGGGCCGATGCTTAGGGAGATCGCGACGAAGTGAGTGTCGACAGAGTGGGACCCCTGTCGACTAGCTTTTGTTGACTGGGTTGTGCCAACAAGTTGGCTATGGTAAATGGAAAACATAGTTTGGAAAAAATATAAGATACCCAGTTAAATGATGTGGGGGATGAACAGTTCCCCATATTCGTGACTAGGATGATTGCTAGGAGTAGTTGCACGTAGGAGGTCTGGTCAGCTAATGCTCTAAATAGTATTGAATGGCAATGACTCACAAGCAAGTGAAAATGGACTTTTAATGACTTTGCACACTCAAAATTCGATATTTGGCAGGATATTAATGATTGAGATGGGTGTGAAGTGACCTATGACAACGGGACCACCGAGTAATCGACGCGAGCGAACGGGGTGACTCATACTAACAATGGGACCAAATTATTTTATTTTGAGTGAAAACCACATGGGTTTCCCAAGTTGATAACGCTCACTCGCTAAGCGGTTTGCCAAAAGTTCACCAAGGACGCGCAACCAATGAAAATATGCGATGCATATCAGGCAGTTTAGTCTGGTGTGTGATCGGTCTCCTCCATAATACATGCAAGTTATGGGTGTGCTATTGATTTCCATCGACATTATAGCTATGACTTTACCAAAAATGATTGTCACTTTTCATATTTTAATTATCTGTCACTTCATCGAGAAAGCTTTTAATTTGTCGCATCGTTCAAACTTATCACTTGTGTATTTATTCTCAATCATCTCCTTCGTATCTACTGTGCAATTATGCCAAGTGCTATTTATCTCGATCGCTAGATATTTTTTAGATATACAACTTTCCGCTGCTTTCAAGTGAACACATGGCTTTCATCCCTCGATCACCTGCTACGTCCTCTTAGCCATAGTCTTTAGTGCTTTTAGCACCTTTGGGCTGATGCCTGGATCATATAACAAGAATTTTGAGGGCATGGGAGCCTCGAAAAATCCCTATAATAATAGGTACACTAGCTTACTCATAAAAGGAGGAAAATATCACGGTTTCCTCCAACCAAGAATTGAGGTCACCCTAAACCTCATGTAAATGGTAAACCCAAACCCCTCATCAACATGGCTTTTTCCATAGCCCCAGTCTCTTGCAGCAATCTTCCTCCCCTATACCTCTCCAAAAAATGATTCATTTTAAGTTGTATATCTAAGGTTGAAAACTAAAAAATAATGACCTTATACTTTTACATCATAACTCATCATTAATATACAATAAATAAATTAAAGTTTACATATATATTTTCTTTCTTTTGTTTTCAAAACTATTTTTCCTTCCTTTATTTTTATTTATTACATGGAAAATTGGTCCATGACACCATAACTTCAATTAGAATATACATCACATGAAATATTATTACATTGGTTCTACTTTTAGATATAGTTTCTAATAAAGGAGCTTTCTAGTAGGGAAAACCTTCTAGTAGGCCTTATGAGGGGAAGAACTTTTTAGTAGGCCAAAATTTCTACTAGGTCTTATACAAATACTATTTCCACACTATATCTACTTCAGGGGCCTTATTTAATATAGATGGCCTCAATGTATAACAACCTATTGAACTATTTAAGGTGATTAGGGTAGAAGCCTAACATTTCCATTTCTGTTATATTATTAGACGAGGGAACATATCCTTAGGCAAGTATAAGGCATTTTTTGTGGATGATCTAATCTAGGAGGCTGTGAATCCCTATGAGAGACATGAATGTTGTAGTGTTCTTCAATTTGGGACTCACTATTGCTAGTACAATTATATATGCATAATTATGCATTCCTTAAGGTGATTAGAGGTAGGGTTAGTGTAATTAAGTTTTGAGCTATAGCAATGTAATTCTTTTATCAATTTTCAATAGGAAAACAGGTGTAGCATTGAGAGAAAATTTTGTGTTTTGTTCCTATTCCAAGCGTTATCTATTTGTAGATTAGCATATTCAAAAGTTGTTGTTTTTAGTAAAGGTTTTCACATTTTAGATACTTGGTGTTCAAGTTATATTCTTGAGTGTAGAATTTGCTTAGAATAATTTGAAAATTAAAAACTAAGTCATTTAATAAAGGGGTTTATTGCAAGAATAATGTTGTAGAAGATATTTTGTTATAATGATTTTTGAGTGGGTGTGGGAAATATTTGAATTATATGTTCCCATTAATCAAATTACCAACCTTGCTTCAACATGTTCTCCATAGGTAATTGTTTTCAAAAAAAACTTCCAAATCAAATCATTTCTCCAATAAAAATAATAGAAGCAACAACTTAGAGTATCAAATATTGTATTACAACAAATTGTTCAAATATGGCTCCCAAGTCGCTAGTCCTTCATGTGGAGACAAATGCCAAAAATATAAATAAAATTAAATAAATCTAAACAAATGCTAATAATAAAAGATAATAAAATAAAGTGTACAAATATTAAAAAAATTAGATAAATAAGAACAATGTGGCCATTGACATTCTTCATGGCATAAAAGGTGGATAATTAAGTAAGCAGTTATCACCCATAGAAATTTAGAAGAAAGATGTATAATGTAAAATGATATTTCTATCAAATCTTTAACACAAACATATGATTTTTCGAAAGAAAATTATCCTAATTATTGCCAATTTATATCCATGTTGGACACTTTTTTACTCACTTATATCCATGTGATTAATGTGTGGAGACCTATATTCTTGCATGCTAATCATGTGCCATTAAAAATAACTATAAAATAAAACACATTTCTTTAATAAAAAGAGATGTAGAGGACCACATATTTACAATGACGATAATAAGTCTAACATATTTAATTAGCTATGGAGAGCTATATTCAAGCACTCCAATCATGTATGATTAAAATTAGCTATTGAATAAAACACATTTTCTTTTATTAAAGAATAGATGTAGAGTCACATATTTATGATGAGAATAATAAGTTCGTGACATATTTATTCAAAGACAACAACATTCCCAAAAGTTATTTATGTTACATCCTTGAAGCTTCTACACTTTACTAGATTGCAATTCCAAAGAATTCATGCAACCTAATTAAAAATTCTCTATAACTAGAGTTCATAAAACAATGTCTCTAAATAGGCTATATGATTTGCCTCCAAACTAATTGCAACTAACAAACTTCCATCATTGGTAGGACTAGGCAAAATTTAACTGCGGCCGTCAAGATATATATTTGCATGTCCCATGAATATTGACCTTCTCCACGAGAAGTCTGCATCATAAATAGGCAGTCGAGACCAAGTTGTGATAGTAATATTAGGACTCCTCTGTGTATGACTTCCTTGAACTAAAGGCATCAAATCACCTTTTAATTCCAAATAGTCTAGAGTCGACCGCAAGTATTCATCATCTATCTTGGCCAGAGTATCATGAATTATACGTGGAGCATAATCTATAGGCTTTGAGGTAAGGTTGCTTGCAAGAGCCATATGTGTAGCCATGAAAACACATCTCCAAAATAACCAAGAGGAAGAGGTGCTTGAAGTCTACTACGCTTATCTACAATAACATTCATTTTGGTTTCTTGATCTTCTTTAAGATTTCGAGCTTTACAAGCACACCTCCAAATGTGTGGTGATAGCACTTCATAAGTACTATATTTTACTTTATTTCCATTATGTGTGGTCTTAGATTTAAGGCTATCCAACTCTCCTTTCTCAATTTTAAAGATACGAACTAAAGAATCATTTTGTGTATTGATTATCATGCCACTTTTGTCTTTCAATTGTTGAGGCGGTTGATACTCTATATGAGAGAATTTTTGTATTTGAATATTTTTGACTTGTAAAAGAGTTCTACCAATATATGGTTCTTGAGAAAATGTTGATTCGACCAACTATTAATAAAGTGTATACCTGAATATCCATCAACCATAATGTGGTGTATTCCCATACCTAATGACACCCCTCCACATTTAAAAAATGTTAGCTACATATATATAGATTAAAAGTTATGAGCATACGCATAAAGTTCATTAAAAAAACACTCAAATCATATATATAATACTCCATGTAGAACCAAATGAAAAAGATAATTTGTACAATAGAATAGATTATTAAAAACATATTTGAGACAAAGATGGTAACATTTTCTTAATAGCAATGGATTTTCACTAAATGAAATTGGATATCGTTATTGATCATAGCTAAGATTCTCATGCATCTCCTTGAATAAAGTTGAAGAATGTAAACTCTCAAAATCAAACCATAAGAAACTAAACCCTAATAAGGTTTTTGGAACTCTAATCGAGATTTTTGTTGACATGGGTAACTCTGAAAGTTTAGAAATTTGTTTGCTCGGAAAATAATTAAATCGGAGATTGTAAGTTTCAAAACAATCCCACTCAAGACGAAAATTTAGGTATGGATTAAAATAAAATGATGGCACTTCATGTGAACGACGTTATGACATTAACATGAAAATTAACATCCAAACAAAATCTCCAACTTGGGGAACAAGCTGACAGCTTTTCACTGGGAGCAAAATCTCCAAAATCATTGATAACAGAATCTGTTACAGCCTCAACAAGAAGAGCTCCTTCGGCGTTAGTAGTTACAGTTAATTTGGATACGGCCCGTTTTCATCTGTGTCCTCCCTACAATGGGATAGAAGGGCACCAGAACCTTGCTCAGGAGTCAGAGCATCCTTCAGAACGTCCATAGAGAAAAAGCGGAGCTGTCACTGCCGTTGGGAGTGTAGAATTTCTATACTAGTCACTCGTACACCATCTTACCACAGTTGGCAAGACAGCTTACTGCACGACACGACACGACATTCAATGTGACAGCTTACTACATCTGATAGCTTACTGCACGACACGACACGATATTCAATGCGACAGCTTACTGCACGACACGACATTCAATGTGTCCTTTTTGAGTCTCCCAGGCCCGGCAATGGGAATAATATGGGATAGAAGTGCACCAGAACGTCCATTAAGAAAAAGGGAAAAAGAGAAGTTTGTCACGGGCAAGCAATACTCTATATGCAGCAGAGTGTTTAATGTTGCTGCAGGGTCTGACATATCTAAATCGTCCGTGGGTTTCAGTTTTCCTGTCAAGATATTTCCGGTATCCATTGTTTGAGCAGTCATGCTCAATGCCCATCAGGGCCATGTGAATTACCCATGGCGCCGTACTTGAACACATGGTACAATTTTTTAATAATATTTGAAATATGACAAATAAAATGAATGACAGGGTTAACTTGGTTAATGTGGATTAATGTTTGAAATTTTCATAGTGATATATTGACTATTAATTTGGTTAACTTGGATTATAAAAAATGTGGTTAATGAAAAGCTTGAAATTCCTTTATAAAATGATGTTGATAATTATGAAATAAATTATGAAGAGGTTATTTTTATATTGCTTATGGCATATTATTAAATGTAGTAAAAATGATTTTTTATTAAACAATAAATTTGTAAAAAATGAATTTTATATTTGATAAATTTGTAATTTTTTTTATAAAGGTGTTTTTGAATTTTATTGACAAACTTATAATGGTTTATGTTGGATTTTTTAAATTAAAAATATAAAGTTTAAAAAATGTTTTTTTTTCATATAAATACGAAGTAATGATTTTTTTAGTATGGAGATACAACATAAATATAACATTATGGTTTTTATCTTTGTTTTGTGAGATAAATATATGATTGGGATTAAAAAACGTTGATTATATGCTTTTGCATTTATAAATGGGTTGTGAGTTGTATATTGTTTTTCTTCCTTTTATTTTTCTTCACAACCTTTGTGAGTGAAGTTATAAGGTGTTTTCTAAAAGTATAAGGAGAATCGAAATTGAAACTAAATAGATTTTATTTTATTGCCTTGAGTCTTGGACTTTCCCAAAATTTAATAAGGGGGTTTGCAGAAAATGTGTGGGCAACATGGTGTTTATTGGTCTATATGATTGTATTAGTTAAAATCTTGCTTATATTTTTCTTTCTCACAAAAAACCCCACTTTCATAAGGTAACATAAGACAATCACATAAAGGAAAGCCAAGGAACAAATAGTTTGTACTTGAAGGGTTGTATTTGTCATCACGTGGTTGACATACATTGAAGTTATACGTTATAGGAATTGGAATTGCTAGATTCATGTATTATCTTTAAGTTCTTGGATGGAGCTTCATTTATACTTATTGTTTGCAATGGATTCATGTGGAATTCTTTGTTTGCGTTCATATGTCAGGAAAAATCGGCACCAAAATGTCGTAATCTCATAATCTATCTAAATAAGTAAAATTGCTTTAATAACTATTACATAACATTATAGATTTTTTAATGAAAGAAATTAAAATATGGTTTTGTACTTTTGTAAAGTAAAAAATAAACCTTGATTAAGTGTGAATATTTGTTGTAATTTTTGTGAAATATTTATGAATATTTGATGAGTAACTTCTCTAATTTTTCTAGAAATAAAAATATATATATATATATATATATTATTTTTTGAACTAATTATATTTATGCGGGTTAAGTGAACAAACAAAACCTTTTACTGATGTATTTCCATTTGAACACTAAAGGTCTTATTATGACAGAATACTTATTTTCACCAAAACTATTGTGTGATATACTGTTTTTTTTACGATAACACTTAAATGATGATAAGTTATTATAGGAACGTCACAATTATTTTTCGTCAGTTTAAGTTGATATGATTTACCTTGTTCTACTTTGAATGTTGTTTGTCCCTAAAGACTAAGAGTTGGGAAGGTGGGCAGAAGTCTTACTTAGCTTTATTGCTAAAGCATTCTTATGTAACTTTTTGCAGGTGAGGATGACATAGGTTCATATCCTCTTAGCTATTGCAAGGTCCCAAGCTAGGACATTCAACAAAATATTTAAGCAAAATCCTAACAAAAAAGGGATAAGGGAAAACAACACTATCCCTACCATACCCTATAAGTAGGTGGAAGGAAATATATTATGGCAACGATGAAAACAAAGGTTTGGAATTGGATTGATTTGATGGTTAAGTTCTTAGACCAAATGCGACCATGTGCAAGCCATGTGATGGCTTTAATGTACCAAGTGGCGGGCATACAAAGTCACATCCTGAAACCCTAAGGGTTTAAATGTTCCTATGTTTTTGTGAACGACCTATTTTTGCGTTAATTTCTTGTTTTTTAGACATTGTGGAGAGAACAGAGGGGAGGAAAGCCGAGCCTTCGGCCTCAACCTTCTGCCTCGAGGTTATCAACATCATCCTCAACGTGTACTATCACATTAGTTTTACTATACAAAGCTTGGCTCGTGTCCCATATCCTTGTTTCCTCTCTGCAAAGCTTGGTGGTCTGAAATGTTTTCTCTGTCAACGTCTTCTAGAAAAGCGACCACAAAACTTTCAATTCCAAACCTTTGTTTTAACCTTCATATTAAACATTTTTTTAATAATGTTTGGAAAGTGACATATAAAATGAATGACAAAGTTATGCATGGCGTATAGTGATATATTGACAATTAACTTGGTTAATGTGGATTACAAAAAACGTGGCTAATGAAAAGCTTGAAACTCCTTTATAAAATAATGTGGATAATTATGAAATAAATTATAAAGAGGTTATTTTTATATTGTTTATTGCATAGATTATTAAATTTAGTAAAAATGATTTTTTTATTAAATGACAAATTTGTGAAAATGATTTTTTTTATAAAAAATTATTTGAATTTTATATTTGATAAATTTGTAATTTTTTTGATAAAGATTTTTTGAATTTTATATTTATTAGATGACAAACTTATAATGGTTTATGTTGGATTTTTAAATTAAAAATACAAAGTTTAAAAAATGTTTTTTAAACATAAATACTAAGTAATGATTTTTTTTGGTACGGAAATATAATATAAATATAACATTATGGTCTTTTTCTTTGTGTGAGATAAATATATGATTGGGATTAAAAAAAGTTGATTATATGTTTTTGCATTTATAAATGGGTTACGAGTTGTATATTGTTTTTCTTCCTTTTATTTTTCTTTACAAACTTTGTGAGTGCAGTTTTAAGGTGTTTTTTAAAAGTATAAGGAGAATCCAAATTGAAACTAAATAAATTTTATTTTATTGCCTTGAGTCTTAGACTTTCCCAAAATTTAATAAGAGGGTTTGCCAAAAATGTGTGGGCAACATGGTGTTTATTGGTCTATTTGATTGCATTAGTTAAAAATCTTGCTTATATTTTTCTTTCTCACAAAAAAAACCCACTTGCATAACGTAGCATAAGACAATCACATAAAGGAAAGCCAAGGAATAAATAGTTTGCACTTTAAGTGTTGTATTTGTCATCACGTGGTTGACATATATTGGAGTTATACGTTATAGGAATTGGAATTGTTAGATTCATGTATTGTGTTCAAGTTCTTGGATGGAGCTTAATTTATACTTATTCTTTGCAATGGATTCATGTGGAATTCTTTGTTTGCATTCATATGTTAGGAAAAATCGACACCAAAATGTCATAATCTCATATTTTATCTAAATAAGTAAAATGCCTTAAGTATTATTTATAGCTTTAATAACTATTAAATAACATTATAGATTTTTTAATGAAATAAGTCAAAATATGGTTTTGTACTGTGTAAAGTAAAAAATAAACCTTGCTTAAGTGTGAATATTTGTTGTAATTTTTGTGAAAGAATTATGAATATTTGATGAGTAACATCTCCAATTTTTTTAGAAATAATATATATATATATATATATATATATATATATTGAACTAACGATATTTATGCGGGTTAAGTGAACACACGCAACCTTTTATTGATGTATTTCCATTTGAACACTAAAGGCCTTACTATGACAGAATACTTATCTTCACCAAAACTATTGTGTGATTGTGACTGTTTTTTTTTACGATGACACTTAAATGATGATAAGTTATTAT
Organism: Pseudotsuga menziesii; assembly: GCA_001517045.1. Lineage (NCBI taxonomy): Eukaryota > Viridiplantae > Streptophyta > Pinopsida > Pinales > Pinaceae > Pseudotsuga > Pseudotsuga menziesii. The sequence goes on from LPNX010498279.1 coordinate 57,544, forward strand.
AGGAACGCCACAATTATTTTTCGTTAGTTTAAGTTGATATGATTGGGCCTTGTTCTACTTTGAATGTTGTTTGTCCATAAAAACTAAGAGCTGGGAAGGTGGGCATGGGTCTTACTTAGCTTTATTGCTAAAGCATTCTTATGTAACTTTTTGCAGGTGAGGACGACATAGGTTCATATCTTCTTAGCTATTGCAAGGTCCTAAGCTAGGACATTCAACAGAATATTTAAGCAAAAGTCTAACAAAAAAGGGATAAGGGAAAACAACATTATCCCTACCATACTGTATAAGTAGGTAACATGAAATATATTATGGCAACGATGAAAATAAAGGTTTGGAATTGAATTGATTTGATGGTTAAGTTCTTAGACTAAATGTGACCATGTGCAAGCTATGTGATGGATTTAATGTACCAACTGGCGGGAATACAAAGTCACATCCTAAAACCCTAAGGGTTTAAATGTTCCTACGTTTTTGTGAACGCCCTGTTTTTGCGTTAATTTCTTGTTTTTCAAACATTCTGGAGAGAACAGAGGGGAGGAGAGCCGAGCCTTTGGCCTTGGCCTTCTGCCTCTAGGTTATCGACATCATCCTCAACGTGTACTATCGCATCAGTTTTACTATGCAGAGCTTGGCTCGTGGCCCATATCCTCGTTTCCTCTCTGAAAAGCTTGGTGGTATAAAATGTTTTGTCTGTCAACGTCTTTTCGAAAAGCGACCACGAAACTTTCACTGCCTGCTCAGTCTAATGCAAGGTATGTTTCCTTCTATTTGGTTGTTTTACTGTTCCTTACGATGACAAAAAATAATTTAAACTCCAACGTTTGATCTTGGTTTGTTTTAAAATGTTCAGGAGATTTGGTTTTGGTCTTCTGCGCTGGTTTTATTTTCAAAGGTCTCTGCGTTGATGGGAAATTAGGTCCTCGTAAGACCTGTTCCCTTAAAATCCCTGTGGCTCTATTGCTTATGGGATTGGTGGCTTGACCTGCGTGCTCATGGCATGGACTAGAGATCTATCTTTGCGTTTTTCCTATGCGATAAAGAAAGTGGTAAAATATCTTTGGTAGTTGTGAGGCATTTACATTTTTGCAATTGTAAAGGATCCTCGATCGTGGAGTCGAAGTGACTGTGCAACAAATGTTTAGTTTGAGCATTGACAGGGTTTAGGTTTTAATTTTAAGGTGTAAATAACAGTCCTATGACTGTCTCTCCAAAATATAATTTTTGCTTTCCTTACGAAGAAACCCGTGAGGGATTTTGTTGATATATTTATATAAACATGTTTTGTTTAACAGTTCAGTAACTTCGTTTACTTATATAAAAATATTACGACCATGAGGCCATTACCCTATTTCGTTTTGCTTTGAAAATGGTCGTGAAGGTTATGTAAATTTTGCAGTAGATACATAAATCAATTATTATGCCGAGAGGATGTTGCTCTTGTTTTAGTTATATATTATTGTTTAGATGTATAACGACTCCTATGCGATTCGAACTTGGTAGTTGTTAGTTGGATGCGAACTATGAGATTCTCATATACAAAAGAGAGCTTCTGTATATGCACATTTCTACCTTTCATAAATGCGCATTTATGGAAGGAAAAATGTGCATATACGAAAGCTCTCTTTCATATATGCACATTTCTTCCTTCTGTAAATGCGTATATATGAAAACTCTCTTCCGTATATATGCATTTATGCCTTCTGTATATGCGCATATAGGAAAGAAATAAATGTGCATATACGAAAGAGAGCTTCCGCATATGCACATTTCTACCTTTTGAAAATGCGCATCTACAGAATGAAAAATGCGCATTTACGGAAGGAAAAATGTGCATATATGGAAGCTCTCTTCCATATATGCACATTTTTTCCTTCCATAAATGCGCATATACAGAAGGAAAAATGCGCATATATAGAAGCTCTCTTATGTGTATGCGCATTTCTGCCTTCTGTAAATGCACATATATAGAAGGAAAAATGCGCATATACGAAAGCTCTCTTCTGTATATACGCATTTCCTCCTTTTGTATATACGCATATACGGAAGCCATAAATGTGCATATATGGAAGAGAGCTTCCGTATATCCACATTTCTACCTTTCGTAAATGTGCATATAAAGAAAGAAAAATGGACATTTACGGATGGCAAAATGCGCATATACCGAAGCTCTCTTTCGTATATGCGCATTTCTGCCTTCTATATATGCACATATATAGAAGGTAGAAATGTGCATATATGGAAGAGATCTTCCGTATATGCGAATTTTTACCTTCTATATATAAGCGTATACGGAAAGAAAAATGCGCATATACAGAAGAGAGCTTCCGTGCATGCGCATATATGGAAGAGAGCTTCCATATCTGCACATATACGGAAAGCAAAATGCGCATATATGAAAGAGAGTTTCCGTATATGTGCATTTTCCTTCTGTAAATGCGCATTTTTTCCTTCTGTATATGCGCATTTACGAAAGGTAGAAACGCGCATATATGGAAGCTCTCTTTCGTATGTACGCATTTCTTCCCTCCGTATATGCCCTTACAAAAGGTAGAAATGCGCATATACGGAAGGGAGCTTTCGTATATGCACAATTTTCCTTTTTTGTATGCGCATTTACGGAAGCGAGCTTCCGTATATGCACATTTTTTGATATGCAGATTTGCGAGAGGTAGGAATGCGCATATACGAAAGCTCTCTTCTGTATATGCACATTTCTGCCTTCAGTAAATGCGCATATACATAAGGAAAAATGCGCATACGGAAGTTCTCTTCTGTATATGCACATTTCTGCCTTTTGTAAATGTGCATATACGGAAGGAAAAATACGCATATACGGAAGCTCTCTTCCGTATATGCGCATTTTTGCCTTTTGTATATGCGCATATATGGAAGCTCTCTTTCGTATATTCACATTTTTTCCTTTCGTAAATCTACATATACAGATGAAAAAATGTGCATATACGGAAGCTCGCTTCCGTATATGCGCATTTTTGCCTTCTGTAAATGCGCTTATATAGAAGGTAAAATGTGCATATACGGAAGCTCTCTTCCGTATATGCGCATTTCTTCCTTTCGTATATGCACATATATGAAAGTAAGAAATGCGCATATACAGAAGCTCTCTTTCATATATGTGCATTTTTTCTTTTGTATATGCGCATATACAGAAGCTGTCTTATGTATATGCTCATTTTTCCTTCCGTATATGCGCATATATAGAAGACAAAAATGCGCATATATGGAAGCTCTCTTCCGTATATGTGCATCTTTCCTTCTGTATATGAGCATTTACGGAAGGGAGAAATGTGCATATATGAAAGAGAGCTTTTGTATATGTGCATTTTCCTTCCGTATATGCGCATTTTGCCTTCTATAGATGTGCATTTGTGAAAGGTAGAAATGTGCATATACGAAAGCTCTCTTTCGTATATGCGCATTTCTGTCTTCCATATATGCGCATATACGGAAGATAGAAATGCGCATATATGGAAGAGAGATTTCATATATGCACATTTTTCCTTCTTTATATGCGCATTTACGGAAAGCTGAAATATGCATATACAAAAGAGAGCTTCCGTCTATGCACATTTTTCATTCTGTATATGTGCATTTACGGAAGGAAGAAATGTGCATATATGAAAGAGAGCTTCTGTATATGCGTATTTCTATCTTTTGTAAATCTGTATATACAGATGGAAAAATGCACATATACAGAAGTTCTACCTTTCATAAATGTGCATATACAAAAGACAAAATGCGCATATACGGGAGAGAGCTTCCGTATATGCACATTTTGTCTTATGTATATGTGCATTTACAGAAGGCAGAAATGCGCATATACAAAAGAGAGCTTCTGTATATGCGCATTTATAAAAGGAAGAAATGTGCATATATGGAAGAGAGCTTTCGTATATGCGCATTTTGCCTTCCGTAAATGCCCATTTTTTCTTCTGTATATGCGCATATATGAAATGTAAAAATGTGTATATACGGAAGCTCTCTTCTGTATATGTGAATCCCATAGTTCGAATCCAACTACCAACTACCAAGTTCGAATCCCATAGGAATCGTTATACATCTAAAAAATAAGATATAACTAAAACAAGAGCAATGAACTCTTGGCATAATAATTTATTTATGTATCTACTGCAAAATTTACATAACCCTCATGACCATTTTCAAAGCAAAATGAAGCAGGGTAATGGCCTCACGGTCGTAATATTTTTATATAGGTAAATGAAGTCACTGAACTGTTAAACAAAACATGTTTATGTAAATATATCAACAAAATCCCTCACAGGTTTCTTCGTAAGGAAAGAAAAAACTACATTTTGGAGAGACAGTCATAGGACTGTTCTTTACACCTTAAAATCAAAACCTAAACCATGTCAGTGCTCAAACTAAACATTAGTTTCATAGTCACTTCGACTCCACGATCAAGGATCCTTTACAATTGCAAAAATGTAAATTCCTCATGACTACCAAAGAGATTTTACCACTTTCATTATCGCATAGGACAAACACAAATATATATCTTCAGTCCATGCCATGAGCACGCAGGTCAAGCCACCAATCCCATAAGCCACAGAACCACGAGGATTTTAAGGGAACAGGTCTTATGAGGACGCGATTTCCCATCAGCACAAAGACCTTGAAAATAAAACTAGCGTAGCAGACCAAAACCAAATCAAACGTTGGAGTTTTAATTATTTTTTATCATCGTAAGGAACAGTAAAACAATTAAACAAAAGGAAACAGACCTTGCATTAGACTGAGCAGGTAGTGAAAGTTTTATGGTCGCTTTTCCAGAAGACATTGACAGAGAAAACATTTCAGACCACCAAGCTTTGCAGAGAGGAAATGAGGATATGGGCCACGATCCAAGCTCTGTATGGTAAAAATGATGCGATAGTACACATTGAGGATGATGCTGATAACCTGGAGGCAGAAGGTTGAGGCTGAAGGCTCGGCTCTCCTCCCCTTTGTTCTCTCCACAATGTCTGAAAAACAAGAAATTAACGCAAAAACAGGTCATTCACAAAAACATAGGAACATTTAAACCCTTAGGGTTTCAGGATGTGACTTTGTATGCCCGCCACTTGGTACATTAAAGCCATCACATGGATTTTACATGGTCACATTTAGTCTAAGAACTTAACCATCAAATCAATTCAATTCCAAACCTTTGTTTTCATCGTTGCCATAATATATTTCCTTTCACCTACTTATAGGGTATGGTAGGGATAGTGTTGTTTTCCCTTATCCCTTTTTTGTTAGGCTTTTGCTTAAATATTTTGTTGAATGTCCTAGCTTGGGACCTTGCAATAGCTAAGAGGATATGAACCTATGTTATCCTCACCTGCAAAAAGTTACATAAGAATGCTTTAGCAATAAAGCTAAGTAAGACCCATGCCCACCTTCCCGACTCTTAGTCTTTAGGGACAAACAACATTCAAAGTAGAACAAGGTAAATCATATCAACTTAAACTGATGAAAAATAATTGTGACGTTCCTATAATAACTTATCGTCATTTAAGTGTTATCATAAAAAAAACAGTATATCACACAATAGTTTTGGTGAAGATAAGTATTCTGTCATAATAAAACCTTTAGTGTTCAAATGGAAATACATTAGTAAAAGGTTGCGTGTGTTCACTTATCCCGCATAAATATAGTTAGTTCAGAAAATA
>LPNX010498279.1:63723-76246 GCA_001517045.1 Pseudotsuga menziesii
TCAATTTTACTTATTTAGATAGATTATGAAATTACGACATTTTGGTGCCGAGTTTTCCTAACATATGAACGCAAACAAAGAATTCCACATGAATCCATTGCAAACAATAAGTATAAATGAAGCTCCATCGAAGAACTTAAAGATAATACATGAATCTAACAATTCCAATTCCTATAACGTATAACTTCAATGTATGTAAACCACGTGATGACAAATACAACCCTTCAAGTACAAACCATTTGTTCCTTGGCTTACATTTATGTGATTGTCTTATGTTACCTTATGAAAGTGGGTTTTTTTGTGAGAAAGAAAAATATAAGCAAGATTTTAACTAATACAATCATATAAACCAATAAACACCATGTTGCCCACACATTTTCTGCAAACCCCCTTATTAAATTTTGGGGAAGTCCAAGACTCAAGGCAATAAAATAAAATCTATTTAGTTTCAATTTCGATTCTCCTAATACTTTCAGAAAACACCTTATAACTCCACTCACAAAGGTTGTGAAGAAAAATAAAAGGAAGAAAAACAATATACAACTCATAACCCATTTATAAATGCAAAAGCATATAATCAACGTTTTTTAATCCCAATCATATATTTATCTCACAAAACAAAGATAAAAACCATAATGTTATATTTATGTTATATCTCCATACTAAAAAAATCATTACTTCGTATTTATGTGAAAAAAAACATTTTTTAAACTTTATATTTTTAATTTAAAAAATCCAACATAAACCATTATAAGTTTGTCAATAAAATTCAAAAACACCTTTATAAAAAAAATTACAAATTTATCAAATATAAAATTCATTTTTTATAAATTTATTGTCTAATAAAAAATCATTTTAACTACATTTAATAATGTATGCCATAAGCAATATAAAAATAACCTCTTCATAATTTATTTCATAATTATCCACATCATTTTATAAAGGAATTTCAAGCTTTTCGTTAGCCACATTTTTTATAATCTACGTTAACCAAGTTAATAGTCAATATATCACTATAAAAATTTCAAACATTAATCCACACTAACCAAGTTAAAGTTGTCATTCATTTTATTTGTCATATTTCAAACATTATTAAAAAATTGTACCATGTGTTCAAGTACGGTGCCATGGGTCATTCACATGGGCGTGGCCTCATGGATGATGGCACTGATGGGCATTGAGCATGACTACTCGAACAATGGATACCGGAAATATCTTGACGAGAAAACTAAAACGCATAGACGATTTAGATATGTCAGACCCTGCGGTAGCATTAAACACTCTGCTGCATGTAGAGTATTGCTCGCCGCTTGTCACTGCCATTGGGCCTGTAGAAATATGGCCAGCAATACTTAGTCTGCAAGAAATACACACTAGTCACTTGTAATCTTATCACAATTGGCAAGACATTAATGCATCACTCGTACACCATCTTATCACGATTGGCAAGACATTTGATGCAACAACATGATATCCAATGGGCAGTAATTACACCACTGTACTGATCTGCTATGGAATCTTAGTGGCCGTACACGATCTAATCGCTCGGTGACTCGGTCACTGTTCACTTGCAAAGATTTGAGAGGGAATCACACTGTCAAACTCGGTCACAACCCACTTGTAAATATTTGAGAGGGAATCCCACTGTCAAATCCATTAATTAGAACATATGCCCTGGGAAATCATGGAATATCAATTACAAGATAGGAGTTTTCTAGATATACCAAGTGTTCCATAGATATACCAACACAACTAGCAATGGCATGTACATGTTAAAGTCTATAGTTGTCAGTGTCTTGTAGTAAGGGGTTAAACACTTAAACTTTTACCCTTCTATTCAAACTTATTCCTATCCAGCCAAAATGGATCTGCAATTTAAAGAATAAATCCATGTAAGTATTGCTCATATGCCATATCCTTTAGATATCAAAGAAAAAAAATCTTACATATACTTCTATAATACTTTAATGTATAATAATTTGAGAAGGAAAACCTGTGCTATGGGTATTTTTAAACAAATTCAAGAGAAGGCAATGGACCTTAGTAAAAGAACTTTTTGGTTTTTCCACCCATGAAGTGCTAAGCAGTATACGATAAATAGGATACAAGGAAAGGAAGTGAATCCGTTATGAAGTTTGTCCCTCATTGGTTTTTATAATACATTACCAATTTAAAATCTTAAAATTTCAAAAAATTAACAAAACAATAAAAAAAAACAAAAACTGAATTTATTCCCATACCTATGAATTAACGGCTTACATTAGATTTGCATCCTTTAAAATTTTAATGAGATAAATTTGAGTTTTTATAGATCAAATTTTTTGTAACCATGATTTTACTAGAATTTAAGGGAGATTTGTTCATAAAATCATTTTAGCCCTAAATCTTTGACATAAAAAATTTAACCTTAAATATGTAAGAATAACTATGCATTTCCAGAGGTAGAATCTACCTTGCGATTTGTTGAATAGGGTTCAAGAGTTCAGAACTCGCTGGGAAAAAACACCTTGGTCTCTTTTGGTGCAAGCCTCCAAGAAATTGTGGGTTCTCCTAAATGAGTTCTGAGGTTGCCCTTGCCATAAGTTCTAAACAGCTTGCCAAGTTGCCACAAACACCATGGTTCACAAATCACCACTTCGTCGGCTAGAACTTAGTAGAATCACCATGAAAATTTAACATTTAACCATGAACCCCATTATTCATGAACCCAACAAAAGTATTGGCCTTAAGGTTCCTACACTAGCTCGAGTCTGAGTATTTTGTTTTTGTGACTCAATTATTACAGCCTTTCTAAATCCAGATCTAAATATTAAAAAATTGCATCAAGGAGGTTGGATTGACTCAAATTAATGGCCCTAGGAAGATTGTAGTCCTTAGTCGTACATGTGTTAACCTTGCTAATTATAGGTTGGGGCTGGAACCCTGATCCTTTCGATAACTTCATGACAGCTGGAACTATTTTTTTCTGCTCAGTCTGTGATCCATATCCGTTCTGGACTTCAGTCTTTTGATAACGAGAATAATTTCCACTGCTTGCAATTAGCATTATGTCTTGGGCCTATAAAAGAAAACAAATTTCATTATATTCTAAATTAGGTCAAAGTCTTCTTCCAACCGATAATCTTTTGAAGTTGAAGCATCCTTAAATACCCATACCTTATCTGTAGGAATATCATCATATACGTTCACCGTTCCACTATAGAAAATGGTCAATTGCGGATCAAATTGCTTGCCCGAAATTATAGAAGCAACAGGGCTCGATTCACTGAGTAAACAATTACTATTAATCTTGACAAGAATTAGGTAAAAAAACAAATGGAACTAAATATTCCACCTAGTAGAACTCTAGACCTAAGATTCTTCATAACCCAGAACAACCATCCTCATCATCATCTAAGTCCCGACTCTCGACTCTCAGAAAAATACCCGGGGTTTGGAACCCGAATCAATCGTAAAACACTCGAGGAAGTCGCTAAATCGGTAAGGATGGAAAATTGAAATGGTTTATGCGATGTGGTATTATGGTCCAAACCCTCCACACTCTCCAAATTCCTTCCAAATTCACACGCTTTTCAATGACTAGAGCCTTGAACTTCAAAGCTCATTAATTGGAAGCGACTGCCCATCTACTCTGGCCATCCCTAGCTCAAGCTCGCAAGCACAGGAAATGATGCATGTCGCATTACCGCATATTAACTTATAATACTAATGACTCTAGTGCTAATAAAGATGTTGTATGCCATTATTGTGGCAAATCAGGTCATATAGCTAGAGATTGTTTTAAAAAGATAAACAATGACTCAAACAACAGATACAGAAAACACAATGGAAATTATGTTAGAAAAGACACCACTTATGTCAATGGATTTAAAAACCCAAGACTGTTTATATTTGAACATGCTTTGTCTGCTGAGACGGATGATGAAAATTCATTGTTCATAAATTCAGGTGCATCTTCCCACATGTCTAGTAATAGAGATTGGTATGATTAGTATTATGAAAAGTACAATGGCACACACATCTATCTAGGTGATAAGGGTCTCACAAAGTCCTAGGTTATGGAGTGATAAGTGTTAACCTACCTCATGCACATTAGTAAACAAATACATAATGTGATATATGTCCCATGCATAAAAAAGAATCTAATATATGTTCTACTATCACAGATAATGATATGAAAATTGAATTTGATAAATATAATTGCCATGTCAAAGATGCCCAAGATCATTACAAGGTTATAGCGATAGGCTCCAGAATTGGTGGATTGTACAAGATGGATGGAATCAAGGGAAACCATCAAGCACTAGCAGCATCAACTATTTCAGATGTTGAATTATGGCATCAAAGGTATGGACACCTCAATCATAATGATCTCATGTTATTACAGAAAAAGTTGATGGTTGAGGGTATTCCTGTCATTAAAAATGATCATATTGAATGTGCTCATGTGCACTTGGAAAACAACACATAAATGAATTTCCTAACCATGAAGAGAAGTGACATATTGAACTCCTTGAACTGATACACACTTATTTATGCAGACCTATGTAGATCAGATCACTCGATGGTGCATGGTATTTTGTAATATTTGTTGATGACAGATCCAGGTTCACATGGGCTTACTTCATCAGAAGGAAAAACGATGTCTTCGAATACTTCAAGGAATTCAAAATCAAAGTTGAGAAGCAGACAGGTAAATACATTAAAATCCTAAGATCGGATCAAGGTGGTGAGTACACTTCTGGAGCTTTTAGAAGATATTGTACATAAAATGGAATCCAACAGCAATTCACAGTCATTGATACACCTCAGCAAAATGGTATTGCTGAGAGGAAAAAATAGAACATTGGTGGAATGTTCTTGCAGCATGCTCCAAGGTAAAAACATTTCCAATGGATTTTGGGATGAAGCAATTAACACTGCTTTTTACTTAAAAAAAATTATTCTAATAAAGAAATTAGAACTTCAAACCCCCTTTGAAGTATTTCATGGCTACAAACTTGGAATTAGTCATTTAAGAATATTTGGTTCTAAGGATTTTTCACACATACCTAAAGATGACAGAAGGAAATTGGATGCAATTTATCCATTGAATGTGTCTTTGTTGGCTATTATGATGATCAGAAAACATACAAACTATTTAATCCTAGTTCACACAAATTGATTGCTAGTACAGATGTTGTATTTCATGAAAATACATATATGTGTAACATGATGAATAATGCTGATGAAGATCTGCTCCCATATGAGCATGTCAGAATAGATACAATTCTTCAAAAAGTGCAGGATTAGCAGGAGGTGCAAGAACAAGAGCAAGTTCAGGAACAAGAATCAAGCATAAGTGATACTACCTCAGATGATGAAACAATAGAAGACAAACGAATCATGGATTGATCTCTAGCAGGTACTGTAGTACCTAGAAGGTCAACTTGTCAAACTCATATTCTAGTAAAGTTTAGAGATTATGCCTTGATGACTAGTATAATGAATGTCATAGAACCATTAAATTATGAACAAGCCAAAGATAAGGAAGAATGGGTAATTGCAATGAATGAAGAATATAATTCCATTCTGAGAAACAAAACTTGGGATTTAGTAGAATTACCAAAAGATAAAGTACCCATAGGATCAAAATGGCTATTCAAATCTAAACTTAAAGCAGATGGTAGTATTGACAAATTTAAAGCAAGATTAGTTGCTAAGGGTTATTCTCAGCAAGATGGGATTGACTTTGAAGAGACATATGCACCAGTAGATAAGTTAAACACTATCATATTGCTAGTTGCATTAGCTACTAAACATAAATGGAGAATACACCAGTTAGATGTCAAACCTTCTTTTCTAAATGGTGATTTAAAAGAGGAAGTATACTTAGTGCAGCGTGAAGGTTTTTTTAGAAAGGACACGAGCAGCTTGTGTGCAGGTTAAAGAAAGCTATCTATGGGATGAGACATGCTCGTAGATCATGGTATATCAAGATTGACACCTTCTTCGAACAACAAGGATTTTTCAAAAGTAAAAATGATTCAAGCTTATATATTAAATCAGATAAATAGGGAAATGTTTTCTTTATATCCCTATATGTGGATGATCTTATCATTATAGGTGGAGCATTTCAATTAGTAATAGATATTAAAAGTAATTTGTCACAGGAATTTGAAATCAAACACCTTGGTAACTTACATTATTGTTTAGGCATTTCTTTTTGGAGAGAATCTGGTAAAATATTCATCACTCAAAGAAAATATACAAGGAAAATACTTGACAGATTTCAAATGAGTGAATGCAAATCTGTATCCACTTCTTTGGATCAAAATATGAAATTATACAACAGTGATGGATCTAAAGAAGCTGATGGTGCTTTGTATCGTCAACTAGTGGGTATTCTAAATTACCTCACAACTACAAGGCCAGACCTATCATATTATGTTAGCATCCTTAGTCAGTTCTTGGCTAAGCCATACGAAACACATTGGAAAGCTGCAAAGCAGGTCATAAGATATTTAAAAGGAACTGTTAATTATGGTCTTTTATATACTGATGTATCTGATGTTCATTTGGCAGTTTACTCTGACTCTGACTGGGTAGGAAATCCTCATGACAGAAATTCCACTTCTAGATATGCTTTTAACATTGGTCCGGGAGTCATATCATGGAGCAGTAAGAAACAACCAACTATTTCTTTGTCATCGACAAAAGATAAATATAAAGCTTTAACCAGTGCTACTTGTGAATTTATTTGGTTGAGGCGCATTCTTGAAGATGTTGAAACACAACAAAAACAAGCTACCAAAATCCAGTGTCACAATTAAAGCTCAATTAAGCTGGCACACAATCTAGTCTATCATGCCAGATCCAAACATATTGAGTTGCAACATCATTTTGTCAAAGAAAAGACTGAGTCTCAAGAAATTGAACTCATCTATTGTAATACAAGTGAGAGTGTTGCTGATATTTTTACTACACCAGTTGGAAGGATCCACTTTGAGGATCTTAGGAAGAAATTAGGTGTTGTTAAGAATCCATTTCTGCATCAAGGGAGGTTATTAGATATAATGCAACAAATATATTCGTATGTTTTCTATATAGGTTTCTTGTTCAAACAACTCCTATGATGTAGGATCTGATCCACATTTATTGGATCTAGATTTGATTATCTTTTAGCTATATATGTAACCTTTATTCCTTAATACAATCGAGTTGAGTGTCTCCCCTCTTTTTTGTCTGAGCAAGCTTTTGTGCTCTGCTGGTTTCCCTCATTAATTTCTCTAATTCTTTATATTAATATAATAATAAAATTTAGATACAGGTCAGTTTTGGATTTTCCCGTCAAATTGACAGAGAGAAATTAAAAAAACTTCGTAGGTGACATGGTAATTTCAAATTTAGATGTGTTTTATTGTGAAAAAACCCAAATACGTCCATATGAGAGTCAATTTTAACCACTGCTCGCAATGCTCTCACAATTTTCCTAGACAATTTTTTTAAAAGCCAAGGACCAGAGCGTTTTAAAAGACGACAGATGGAGAATGCTTTCTCCTAGCAAAATCATCCCATATCTAGAAAACTCCTTATAGTAATGGTAAGCGGATGTATACCAAGACTATGAAGAAATCCACATACGATACAATGAAAACCATAATTGGGTATTGATTCTTGTTGAAATGGTCCTCCATCACAAATTTATAATGGACGATCTACCTTTTAAATTCACCAAAGATTATATCTCCCATCTCGAGATCATGAAATTTTTTGTACATTATTTTGACACATTACCTAAAATAATTGTAAAACCATTGAGACCATTTGTAAAACCATTTACACCATCTTTCGAAACCAATCTCTCCTCTTTAGTTTTGTATTCTTTCTTTCTATATATATATTGTATTCCCTTAAAAAAAAAAAGCCTCTTCCATTCTTATTTCGAAAATGAAATATACATTTTTATCTTCAATCATTTGCATATCAGTAGAATTGTTACGACATATCTAATCTAATGAAGATTCAAATTCCACTAAATAAATTAGTTAATTTATTCCATATAGGTTCACAATCTATTAAATTATCTTTTAGGTTTATTTATTTATTTGTATATATATTATTTAATATAAATAAAATTATATATATATATATATATATATATATATTAGTTCATTATTAATGTCTCCTATAAATATAAATAAATTAGTTCATTATCATGGTTTTTATGTATAGAAATAAATTTAAGCTATATGGCTTTAATAAACATATTTACAAAGTTTTCAAAATCTAATAAAATTATAGAATTATTTAAAAAATGATTTAATTCCAGTTTTATTTAGTAAAAGGTTCGTTATTATTATCTTCTATGTATAAAAATAAATTTAAGTTATATCACTCTAATAAGCATATTTACAAAGTTTTCAATATCTTATAAAATTATTTAAAAATTGATTTAAGTAAAGTTTTATTTAGTAGAAGGTAAAATATGTTTCATAAACTTATTTCTTATTTGTGGGTACATTAAATACACCTATATGCACTAGCGAGGTTTTATTTTCTAAATTTTATATGCTTTTTACCCATATATATACATGTATTACTAGAATTCATTTCCTTTGAATCATTATGAACATTACATATACAAATTCTTTAATTTTATTTGAGTTGTATATTGAAAACAATATAGTTATTAAAATTTTATCAATTATATTTATTTTCTAATTAAATTAAAGCTTATCTAAATTCATTTTAATTAAAAAAACAATTAAATATTCTGTCATTGGTTTTTAATATTGTATCATTATTTATAGTCAATAATTAAGAATGTAATATTTGAGATTACTTTACATTTTGTATTTAGATTTGTAAATCTTTTCCTAATATAAATTTTAGTTTACATTATGTAATCAAATGTTTCATATTTGAATTATTCATTATGTTTAATTAAAACATATTAATTATTGCAATGTCCACCTCCATATTGTGGATTTGTTACCTATAAGCTTCAGTGATAAGAAAGCATGACTATCCTTTAAAGATGCCTTATTCGAGGAGTTGGACTATCCAATGGAAATAGGGGTGTAAGAAAGGTGGTATGTGACAAATCTAGAGGGTGGTGCTTGCAGATTTGTTATATGCCACCATTCTTGCACCCGTAATCTCCATTGAATAGTGACACACATTTGACAATTTTGACCTCATTTCTAATTGTTTAATTGTTCACGTATTATTATACTATGCCATATCCTTGAAAAATTTAATTACTTATAAGGCACACAAAAAAACCCATAAACTCAACTTGAGTGACTTAAATATATATGAAACTACACTTACCATGGACTAGTAAATGCCTTAGGATGGTAGTTTATATAATGTTTTTAAATTATAAAATCTGTTTTAGGTTATAAGAAATGGAGACAACTGTTTTAGAAAAAATTGAAAGGGAAATTGTCCTCGAGCTCATAAGTACCCACGTGCACAAGGAAATCAAGAAAGATAGTAAAAGAGGAAAGCCATTTCTATGACCTCTACATTACGGTCCCAAGCTGAATTTCCTGCTTAAGTTAACACATCCCTTGCACCATTTAAGATACGTTATCTTATACCTAAACACTAGCGGAGATCGGGGCTATAGAAATCACCTACCATTTAGATTTAGAGTTCCATTAATTTAAATGCAACAAGAAGAGAGATATTACATGATAATTTCATAACCTTAAATGTATTTGTGTCGTTGTTGGTGCAGCTATATTCATGTTTCTTTCATACGATGCATGCGTTAGGATGCTCGATCCAATATATTGTTCAGTAGGACTTCTGTGGTTGGGGAATTTGGCAGTTTGTCAAGCGGGGGTGGAGAGCATCCTTCATGGAAACCTGGTGTCTAATTTTGTCTCGTTGGAAGCCATGGCTGACTAGCTTCACAGATTTAAGGCGAAAGGCAAATTCAAGGTCGTTTCATGTGCAAAGTGAAAATGAAAAGAATGCAAGCTACAAATCTCATGGTTTATGTGAAGTAAAAAAAAACTTACAGAGGGAAGCACACAATGGAATAATTCTATTACTATTCAATGGAAACATATGAGAATTTGAGAGAGAAGCCAGATCTTAAATCATTGGGTGAAAAGTGGCACTTCGAGGACGACATTGAATACTATCAACAATTTGAATAGTATGTTAATTCCCGAGACTGGACCCAACGTGACGATTATATGAATAGATATTTGTAAAGCCCGACCATGTTATTTGATAGATATTTTTCTACCGCATGGAGACTGGAAACTGCCAGTGGCATGTAATCAATGCAAACTTTCTTTATTTATTTTTTTATCTCTAGTGCTTCAGCATTCTCGTGCATAAAAGAAATAAGTGTATGACATATACAACATTTTTAGCATCACAAAATTTCATTCTTTGAATTGTTTGGTAGATTTTCCAACACAATTTTTAGTTTCGTTCCAGATTTGGTGTATGATTTTTAACACCTTTTAGATTAATCTATTCAAACAAAATTTACTTACCTACCTCTCTTCTTAAAATTAATTCTTTCATTAACTATTTTATAGCACTCAAATGAATTTTAGCACAGGTTAAACATACACTTTCCGAAATGTAAATATGATTTATGGTCTATGTGAAGTAAAAAACTGCTTATAGAGGGAACCCATTAACAATCTTATCGATTTGAGCTGCAGATCTGATGGTTGATGTGAAGTAAAAAATAGTTTACAGAGGGTAGCACACAACGATAAAATAAGAGCTGCAAATCTAATGGTTGATATGAAGTAAAAAACAACTTACAGAGGGTTGCACACAACAGTAAATCACGCACAAAACATGAACATGATGAATTCGGTATTGCTGATCAAAACCCATAGTGAAATGATGTGAGGACCAATAAATTTCTTGTCAGGAAGCCTATTATCTGAGTTGGTAAAGTGAAGAGGAGATGAATGAAGAGAGAGGGGATTAAAATGCCAGTCATGGAGCGGGGCATTTCAAAATTTGAATTTGAACGTGAATGAGGCTTTATATTGATTTTCATGTATATACATTGACATACCAATACAACTAGCAATGACATGTGTTATGGAGAGAACTTCCTATGGCTTGGGGTACCACAACAGACAGAGTAACCGTAGAAATCAATCCCTTCCCAACGTGGGTTTGAGGGTCATATCTGAGTATATAAGTGAGAATAGGTTTAAAAGTCACGCATGGAAAATAATACATGTTTTTAGGGATGATCTTGGAAACATCAAAGGTACAAAAATGGTCCATGGGGTTCAAAGAGTCTGCAGAGGGACATGGAAGGCCATAAATGTGTGATCCACCATGTGTGGTAAAATAAGCTATAACAGATGCCCCCTAATGTGTGAGGTCAGAGGGGTGATACGATGGCAGAAATACATTATAAGTCCATCCTAGAAGTGGAGTGATGGAGAAACAGGTGGAAGAACTAGCCATCCAACAATATAATACAACAATCAAACTCTGCACGTGACTGCAAGTACATACATCTGTCTCGGATACACAAGAGTACAATGGTCATGATAGGCATGATACAAAATATGACATGTGTGGTCATCGCCACGTACAATATAGATAGATCAAAATCTCCATGATGAAGATATACAAAGGATCATGATCTCCATGAAAGCTGAAGATATACAATGGATCGAGATCTCCATAATGGCTGAAGATATTTGACACACACTGGAATCAAGTCATGAGAGCTGAAATCTCATGAACACTAGCATGATCAAGGAGGTAGCATATATGAAATGCCACCAATCTGGAAAGTCTTCTACACAAATCGGTACGAGTACATGTCCTACTATAGTAGTGCATCATCTGATTACTGGTCATTGATGTATACCATTAACATACGCGAGATCACCCACCGATAATGAAAATGGGAATCAAGGTACTAGAGTGCAATCTAACAAGTGTGAATAAATGTGTTGAGCTCGAACACTTGAAAGAATCCATCGATCAGGGGACATTGATGTATTCCCAAAACTGTCGATGGTGAGAGAACCTGCCACTGATGACTGCAAGTCTCAAGGCACTCAAAATGACTCTAGACTCTTATCCCAGAATAAATGATCTGAAGTCAATGGGATGAAATCTGCTGGAAGGAGGGCAATGAGGCATCCCCCATCATCCAACACAAGGTCCTTAGCAAATATGTATAATTTGGAAGAACTAGATCATAATGTGCTCAATCCAGTACCAGTACCGGGAATGGCCGACATGCAAAGTCAAGAAAACTGAGGAATGACAGACTCGGGCTTCGACTTCCTTCGAACAAGAGCATAAAGGAGAATGGTGACTGAATGTAGGCAGTATAGACTCAATCTAGAAAACTGCGACATCTCTGCGACACAGGAGGCATCGACAGAGGCTTCATAAGGATTGGAAGCTTAACCAGTCGGTGGAGATAAACTTAGAGAAACGAGTACAGCTCCTAAAGTCAAAATACTAACCCAACCAATGGATGTGATATACAGTGCTCTGTATGAAGGTGACATGAATCGGC
>LPNX010498297.1:0-38500 GCA_001517045.1 Pseudotsuga menziesii
CCTAGGGTGCATGCATAACTAACCCCTCAAACAATGTGCAAGCTCAACAACCTTCTCAAAACATGTGCCAAGGGTTAGACAATAAATTGGCACGTGTGCACACGGCTAATATAAGGGCAAAATTGAATTGGTGAAGAGAGGCACAGTTAAATATTATTATTTTAGTTTATTTCCTCAAAATGTGTACCAAAGGGGGGGGGGCTACCCTCAAATGTGTACCATATGACTTGAAGTTGCATTGCCCTGTGATTGATCGAATAGAAACTTAGGGGATGAGGCTTCAAAGCCTGATAACAACTTTGAGCCAATTAATTGTAGTGCTCAATCTAAGGTTTGAGTTAATTTATCAGTAAATGAAGATATCCCAAACTATTTTCAAAGTAGAAATGATGAAAAGTGGAAATGTGACAAAATGAAGGGTTAATATGACATAAAACTTAGGGAGATATAATTAAAAATGTGCCATGTGCCCTCTAGGAAAGGGAAAGTGATGATGTTTAAGTGTGATATGGGTTTTACGTAGGTAAAAAGTGAAAAAATGATGAAATATGCAAATTTCCTAGGTAAATTGATGGAAATGTGATGAAATGTAAATGATACCAAATGAAAAACACTAGGCAAATGCACCAACATGCTAGAGGACACTAACAACTAAGAACAAGACATGATCTAACCATGCAACAACCAAGTGAAAGTAGTGACTAAAGCATGAGAAAATAACTAGGTAATTTCCCAACATGATACATAACTGAAGCAACTTCCATCAAACCACTCACATGATCATCAACAAGGAGAAGTGAGTCCCCTCCACCAAAGATCCCCATCAAATGCCAACAAAGGAAATGCTCCATGAAGAAGTATGCCCCCAAGTCAATTCAAAGCTCCAAGTCCCCATCATTGTGATAAAAAATCCTAAGTTACCATGATTTGGATGCAAATATCGATGAGGATCTGGATATGAATACGGATTTGCCATATTTTTTAAAAGCCAAGATTAGGATAATCCTTGAAAAGAGAAAGTACAACCAAAAATAATATAAATATATTTTTATAGTTTTTAAAAATAAAACATATATAAAATTTTTAGAATTTATATTTACTTTTGTAATATATAATACTTATATTATAACGAGGTCGGTAAGCTTCTGAGGTCAAGTCTCTAAGTTGAAGCCTCTAGGATATGATGTTATGTTAATGCTATAGTCTACAACAATGGTATAAGAGGGTTTATATAAATTAAATTATAAACTTACAATATATATAATAATTAAATTATAAATAATAATGAATTATATAACTTAAAGCATAATTTATAAGCCTATATAAACTTCAAAACTATATACTAAGGTTCCTCTAGAACTTTAATATAAGTTAAACATATAAGCTTCAAAACTAATATATTATATATTTATATAATATGTTCTAAAATTATAATATAAATAAAATATATAAATCATGAGTTTTAAATGTTAAGTTATAAATATGTGTATCTATATAAATAAATAAACAACAAAGTGTTGGACACGCCGAGCACACCAAGAGGGGGGTGAACAGTGTGCATAGCTTTTGTTACTTTTTCAACAATAAAAATCATCATCAACTTATTCAATACTATGTAGAGTATGTTGTTATCATTATGTTAACAATTATAGCTTATCATCACAGATCATCATATCATCATCACATAAGAAGCATAGCAAAACAAAGTACACAAGATTTTTACCTGGAAACCCAAATCCTGGGGGAAAAACCACAAAAGCCTTATAATAATAATTTTCCAGCAACAATTGGAAGGAGGCAACAACCCCCTTGTTACAATGACTTCAATTCTGCAACTACAACTAGAAGGAGGCTATAACCCCCTGATTTACAGGCTGCAACCTGAAGGAAGCTCCAACTCCCTAGTTCTACAGGATACAACCCCCTTTCCTTGCTCCGTCCTTCCACCCTGGTATGAAGATAAAAAATGTTGAACCACAGCCGCACTGATCCCATAGACCTACTAATCAACACCTGTACTGCACTGCGCAATATGTACCACATTGCACAACCACTGCCACTACTAACTAATTCTCATCATCTAATTACTATTCATCAACTGATCATTGTCCACTGTATCACACTGCTCATCAACCTGTACAATCAACTTGTCCAATCAATTTGTTGCTCACATCAACCGACTCAGTCAATCTGAGTCTAACCAACTACACACCAGACTCAGTCCACCTGAGTCAAACCAACTGCTCATACAACTCAACCAGTCTGAGTCAAACCAACTGCACATAAGGCAACTTGTGCCAATCCTGCTCAATTGAACCAACTTGTACCAAGTTGTTTGTATACCTGTGCCAAATTAGTCATATACTTTTGTTAATCTAATCAAGTGCTATGATAGTCAACCAACCTTGCTTACTTGGCCTAGTTCATCAAGTAAGAGACATTTGAGCAACCAAGAGACTTCACATACGGTCAACCAAACTTTGTCCAATCACGCTCAACTCAATGACACCACAACCAACCTCAATCATAGTCAAGGAATACTTGACAGTTAAACCTAATATACCTCAACCAATTACTCTCAGCCAAGAAGATAAAACACTTAACCAACTATGTCAAACTCGGTCAATCTCATAAACTCTTAGACACAAAATAATTTTTCACTCCACTCAAATCAAACAAATATCAAGCAAATAGTCACTTACAATACTGTCAAAGGTTGGCATTAACAGTCAATAACAGTCCAGCTCCACTTAGGTCAAAGACACAATGATCAACACTTGTCAAACTAATTTTCAAAGAAAACACTTAGGTTGATCAAAGAAATCACTCACAAGACCTATTACTTACATGTCAACTTATCATTCAATACTACACTAGACAACAATTAAGATAAACACCAAAATCTATGCCAACAATATCCAAGATAATCATCAAGATCTATATCAAGACCACATCAAGATATATTCCAAGATAACCATCACCCTGGAATCCATAACATATTCAATGACTTCGGAGATATATACCAATATATAGTGTAATGTCCTCTTCCGATTAGGCCTTGAGGCCCAAACCGCTAACCTATGTGATTCCTGTGGGTTTGAGTGGTTACTGACAGTTAGGGAATCAGCTAAGGACTGATGCCATCCATAGAAGATCTAGGGCATCATCATTAGGTCAAGAAGGGCCATCGGGGCCAAAGACCACCTTCGTGCATGCCATCTAAGAATTATTTAATGATGCATGCACTCATTAAATCTCCATCTGCATGCATGCAAGTCAACTGCAAATTAGAAGATAAAGTGACCTAATTAGGTCAAAGATTAGGGTTTTTGCAGTTGAAAGTTATAAAAGGAGGATAAAGCGAAAGGAGACTTCACTTTTGATGATTATTATTTTGGGAGCTCTTGGATAGCAGCACAGCGTGCCGCACAGCAGTTGGGGTTGGAGACGGAGCCTTCAGCTAGCGGGATTTCGGCAGTGAAACATCTGCCCTAGTCTCATTCAGGGTAAGCCATACAGGTTCACCATTTGCTCTTACATTTATTCATAGTTATCCAGTATACGGTATAGATTGTTGTAGGAACACGTGTGCAACCGTAAGGGGGTTTTCAACCAGAAATCCCTAATCAGTTGCTGGGTCTTCATATCTCAGTTTTACTTCAAAACTCACACACCATTCTCATCATCAGCCTCTTACTCCGACATCCGGTGATTATCAGATCCGACTGTGCTCATCCAGAGCAGTTATCAGCGATTTTGGGATCAAGGGGGCGTGAGCAGCTGCCTCTCTGGAACAATTCACTAACCTGCCTAGAGACCTTAGAAACTACGCATGTACCAGGCATTCTCTTCGGCACGGGAAGGCTATCAATCTTGCAAATCAGCAGCTTCATCGGACACCTCCTTCACTGAAAACGTCACCCTTATCTGACCTGGGTTCTTGCTGCTGGGGTTTCGCCGGATGTAGAAGATATCTATCCATCTCCGATTCAGTTCTTGATGCTTGCATACTCTCTCAGGAGCAGTCCAACCGGCTTATCAGTGGTAAGTGTTCATTCTATCTCACAAACCCTAACCCTGATTTTTGCTATAAAATAGGGATTTTTGCATGGAAGTTTGCATGCCCAGTTGTATCAGCATATTTGCTTAGAAATAGAAAATATCAGGATTTGGGATATTGCAGTGGTATCAGAGCTATCTTCTTGGCTAGCTGTGGGCTTAAGAAATGAAACTTAAATGAATACAGAAGGAGACCCTTTTGTAACCTATAGGAGGAGAAAGAGTAGAAACACAGGAGAATTTGAGGATGTCCAACTAGAAGATACCAATTCAGACATGGAACAAACAGGTATACACTCGAATAGGGGAAAAGGAACGGGATATGAGGAGGATAGGATGGAGTTTCGCAACTTAGTCTCTGCATTGCAAGACTTAGCCAACGGGAAAAAAGATATACTCAATGCAATCAACAGACTATCGGTGAAATAGGAAATAGGTATCAACAGTACACCTCCCTCATCGCTAGATCGGGGATCTACAAGCAGCAGTGGAAAGATTGCGTACACTAATATTCAAAATACTCCGCACATATATAGCAGACCTTCCAACAGGCCTACCATGCCTCACTTCTTGGCAGATACAGTAGGTGTTCCGGTCATGTAGGTAGAACCAAGCGAGCCTTTTGGGGCTTATTTACAGGAGTATAGAGACTTAGGGGATGAGTTTCATGCTGCGATGTCTTTTTCATATTTCTGCAACGTGAAGAGTAGGAATAGGCCCAGGAATTTTAACAAGGGTTTCAATCACAACTATGAGTTGCAGAAGACCTTGGGCAGGTTGACCATCCCGAACTTTGATGGGACTCGAGGGGGATCAGTGAGGATATGGGTTCAAAAGTTGGATACCTATTTCTAACTCAATCCCATGACAGAGACAAATACCATTAAATTGGCTACACTTCACCTGGACGGAGAAGCTCACGAGTGGTGGAAACACGGATTGGTGACATTGGGTCACAACACCATACACTCCTACGGTGAGTTCACTCAGAAGCTCATCGAAAGCTTTGACAGGAAGGATCCAGAGATACATTTCAGGGAGTTGGCTCAACTCAAACAGACCGGTAGTGTAGAAGCCTTCATCTCAGAATTTCATAGGATAGCAGCCATGGTAACAGATGTGTCAGAGAGCAAATTGACTATGTTATTCACTGAGGCCCTCACAGAGCCACTACGGGGATGGGTGAAAGCCTACAAACCCCTCACTCTGCAAGATGCCATTAGTAGAGCCAGAGATCTTCAGGATTCTGTCCCCAAAAACAAGTTCCCGCTGAAAACCAATTTTCCTGTTAGGGACAAGGGCAAGAAACCTTTCCAGCAGGATGTTCCCAAGAAAGCATGGTTAGACGAGGACACTAGAAAATATTTGAGAAGGAAGAAACTATGCTTCACTTGTCAGGAACCATGGGTACCAAGACACATGTGTGCAGGGAAGGCAAAGGCTCACTACATTGAGGTATATTCGGACAGTGATGAGGATGACTATGAGCAGGAAGCCACAGAAGAATTACGGACAACTGAGGAGGAATCACACCAGGGTGATACACCAGAGGGAGTCATTGCTACATTATCTGGAGTACCAAGATTCCATACTCTCAGGGTCAGGGGAGTAGTACAGGGTCACAGAGTAGG
The DNA here is from genome assembly GCA_001517045.1 of Pseudotsuga menziesii. Taxonomy (NCBI): domain Eukaryota; kingdom Viridiplantae; phylum Streptophyta; class Pinopsida; order Pinales; family Pinaceae; genus Pseudotsuga; species Pseudotsuga menziesii. The sequence continues at coordinate 5,691 of LPNX010498297.1, forward strand.
AGTATTGATTGATGGGGGAGCAACCCACAATTTCATTGACTCCGCTTGGGTAGCCAAGAGAGGTATTCAGACCGAGAAGTTCGAAGGATTCACTCTAGTAGTAGCCGGGAACTCCAGCATGGAGTGCAACTACTGGGTTCCAAAATTGAATGTCACCTTAGGTAACTATCAGATGACAGATTCCTTCTATGTAGTGGATGTATCGAATACTCATGTAGTATTGGGTGTTCAATGGCTTTATTCTATAGGGAAATACACTACAGACTACAGGGTGATGGAAATGGAATTCCAGGGGCCAGACGACAAACGGGTAGTTTTAAGAGGCATGAACACTTATCCCCAAAACCAGTCTCGTCTCAGAGGATGGAGGCAGTACTTCGATAAGATGATATAGAATGGGCTGCAGAATGTTTGGTCACCTTTAGGAAGCTCCCAGAGACCAGCACACAACACCCAAGTGACATTCAAACCTTGCTACAGAAACATGAAAAGGTTTTTAGTGACCTTCCATCAAGTAGACCGCCAGACCGAGGTTTTGAACACATCATCGAGATAGAGGAGGGGACACAAGCAATCATCACCACTCCTTACAGGAATCCCAAAAGATACAAGGATGAGATTGAGAAAACAATCAAAGAACTACTAGATCTTGGATATATTCGGCCCAGTTCTAGCCCCTTCGCATCCTCATTAGTATTGGTCAAAAGTAAGGATGGTACACTGCGAATGTGCATCGATTATCGAGCACTCAACAAAAATACCATTAAGAACAGGAATCCCATTCCTAGAATTGACGAACTCATGGATGAGCTTCGGGGAGCTAAATACTTCTCCAAGATTGATCTTCGCTCGAGATACCATCAGATCAGGGTAAGGGACCAAGACATCTCCAAAACAACTTTTCACTGTCACTATGGTCACTATGAGTTTTTGGTCATGCCCTTTGGACTTACCAATGCTCCAGCCACTTTCCAGTCATGCATGAACCACACATTCAGAGCACAACTACGTAAGTTTTTGCTAGTATTCTTTGATGACATCCTGATTTATAGCAAAACATGGGAAGAGCATCTGAAACACCTAGACGAAGTACTGAGTATTTTAGAAGAACATTCGCTTTATGCGAAAATGTCCAAGTGTGAGTTTGGCATGAAGGAAATGATGTACTTAGGACACATAATCAATGCAGAAGGAGTACAGGTTGATATGGAGAAAATCCGAGCTATCAGAGATTGGCCCGCGCCAAAAACAGTTATAGAATTGAGAGGGTTCATGGGTCTGTGCACTTATTACCGACGGTACATTAAGGGATTCTCCCAATTTGCAACACCCCTCACAGATCTCACAAAGAAGGAAGCATTCACTTGGACAGACTTAGCACAGAAAACTTTTGAGGAGATGAAGGTTATTATGAGTCTCTGTCCAGTTTTAGCATTACCAGACTTCTCACAACCCTTTGTAGTAGAATGTGATGCCTTAGGAGAAGGGTTAGGAGCAGTGTTGATGCAAATTCATCACCCTATTGCATTTGAGATCCGTAAACTGAAGAACTACGAGTGCCATTACTCCATATATGACAAAGAGATGCTAGCCATCTTGCATGCTCTCACAAAATTCAGACAGTACCTGGTGGGCAGTAAGTTCAAAATCAAAACCGATCATAACAGCCTCAAGTATTTCCTGGAGCAGAAGGAACTGAATGAGTGACAATAGAAATGGGTCAGCAAAGTACAAGCCTATGATTTCAAGATCGAGTATGTAAAAGGGAAGAATAATGTAGTAGCTGATGCATTATCTAGGCGTCCCACCTCATTTTCTCTTAGTAGTATATCCACAGATTGGAGGGCACTTCTCTTAGTAGAATACTCCAAAAATAAATTCGCTTGCGAATTATTGGACGAGCAAATTCAGGATGACAGGTACAGGATTGTTGATGACATCATCTATTACAAAAACAAGATATACCTCATCCTAGAATCCACATTGAGGAAAAATATCATTCAGGTAGCCCATGATTCTCCTTTATCAAGGCATCAAGGTTTCTTAAAGACCTACAGGTAGATCCGAGAGAGGTTCTCATGGAAGGGCCTCAAGGGGGGAATTATGCAACATGTCCGGGAATGTAGCATCTGTCAGCAGAACAAGATTGAGAACACCCATCCAGCAGGGTTACTCCAGCCACTACCGATTCCAGAACATAAGTGGGAAAGAATCTCCATGGACTTTATTTCAGGATTGCCCAAAGTCCAAGGGCGAGATTGTTTATATGTAGTAGTTGATAGACTGACCAAGTTTGCACATTTGTTTTCGATATCATCAGACTACTCGGCAGCTCAAGTAGCTGAGTTATTCTTCAGGGAGGTCTTTAGGTTACACGGGTTACCTAAGACCATTGTCAGTGATCGGGATAGCAGATTCACGGGTGCCTTTTGGCAGGATCTGTTCAGATTGGTGGGGACCGAACTGGCTACTAGTACAAGTTATCATCCCCATAGTGATGGACAAACGGAAATAGTCAACAAGTGGATCAAAGGATATTTAAGAAACTATGTAGCAGGGTAGTAGTGAACCTGGATCAAATGGCTACACCTAGGGGAGTATTGCTACAATACTACCTATCACATGGCTATTAGGATGACTCCTTTTAAGGCATTATATGGTTACGAGGCCTTGGACTATGCAGATTTGGAATTTGGATATAGTAGGGCTCCTAAGGCTAAGGATTGGATACAGGACAGTCAAGACATTCTGAAAATATTGAAGGAGAATTTACAAACAGCCCAGAATCAATAGAAGTTGTATGCCGACAAACACAGGATTGAGCGGAGCTTTGAGGTAGGGGATTTGGTATACTTAAGGATCCAACCTTACAGACAGTCCTCACTTAAGAAGAAAGGAGTAGAGAAGTTAAAACCCCGCTTCTACAGACCATACAGAATAATCAGGAAGGTGGGAGAGGTGGCATATGAACTAGAACTTCCACAGGAAAGAAAAATTCACAATGTGTTCCATGTATCTAATCTAAAGAAGACCCTTGGGCAACACACTTCTCCATCTACAGAATTGCCTCCTTTAGATGATGAAGGACTGCTGATACTGATTCCCGAACGAATCATACAGACTAGAGAAAGGAAGCTCAGGAACAGGGTAATCAGAGAGTACTTGGTTCAATGGAAAGAACTACCGCCAAAGGATGCCACCTGGGAAGGTGAACAGGTATTGCAGCATCCCAGTTCGGAAGTTGCTTGAGGACAAACAATATCAAGTGGGGAGGACTGTAATGTTCTCTTTCGATTAGGCCTTGAGGCCCAAACCGCTAACCTATGTGATTCCTATGGGTTCAAGTGGTTACTGACAGTTTGGGAATCAGCTAAGGACTGATGCCATCCATAGAAGATCTAGGGCATCATCATCAGGTCAAGAAGGGCCATCGGGGCCAAAGGCCACCTTCGTGCATGCCATCCAAGCATTATTTAATGATGCATGCACTCATTAAGTCTCCATCCGCATGCATGCAAGTCAACTGCAAATTAGAAGATAAAGTGACCTAATTAGGTCAAAGATTAGGGTTTTCATAGTTGAAAGTTATAAAAGGAGGATAAAGCGAAAGGAGACTTCACTTTTGATGATTATTATTTTGGGAGCTCTTGGATAGCAGCACAACGTGTCGCACAGTAGTTGGGGTTGGAGATGGAGTCTGCAACTAGCGGGGTTTCGGCAGTGAAACATCTTCCCTAGTCTCATTTAGGGTAAGCCATACAGGTTCACCATTTTCTCTTACATTTATGCATAGTTATCCAGCATATGGTATAGATTGTTGCAGGAACACGTGTGCAACCGTAAGGGGGTTTTTAGCCAAAAATCCCTAATCAGTTGCTGGGTCTTCAGATCTCAGTTTTACTTTGAAACTCGGGCACCATTCTCATCATCAGCCTCTTACTCTGACATCCGATGATTATTAGATCCGACCGTGCTCATCCAGAGTAGTTATCAGCGATTTCGGGATCAAGGGGGCGTGAGCAGCTGCCTCTCTGGAACAATTCGCTAGCCTGCCTAGAGACCTCAGAAACTCCGCATGTACCAGGCATTCTCTTCGGCATGGGAAGGCTATCAGTCCTGCAAATCGGCAGCTTCATCGGACACCTCCTTCACTGAATAACGTCACCCTTATCTGACCTGGGTTCTTGCTACTGGGGTTTCGCCGGATGTAGAAGATATATGTCCATCTCCGATTCAGTTCTTGATGCTTGCATACTCTCTCAGGAGCAGTCCAGATGGCTTATCAGTGGTAAGTGTTCATTCTATCTCACAAACCCCTAAGTTTTGCTATAAAATAGGGATTTTTGCATGGCAGTTTGCATGCCCGGTTGTATCAGCGTATTTGCTTAGAAATAGAAAATATCGGGATTTGGGATATTACATATAGGCTCACATATTAAGATCAAAGATGAACTCTATCCATGAGAGACATGTGCCTTCACAAGAGAAACCCAAAAGCATGAACCATACCTTTTGAAGATCACAAGATGAAGAAACAATAGATAAACCAAAAGAAACTTTATATCATGTCATCACATAGCCCTCGCAACAAGCTTTCCAATGAGTTAAGAATTTGTAATTCTGACTCAGTATGAGAAACTTATGTCAATTTTAGTGAATCTCTTCCATCCTCAAAGATGCCCAAAAATTTCTCCTCCACAAAGTTTCGCACTTTTCTCCAAAAGTTGTGAAATACCAAAGAGAGACTTGATTGATGAACAAATGAAATATTTGATATTCTATTTATATAGGTCGTGGAGGAAATTTATCACCTAAAATTGGGCCGACATGCAATTCAAAATTACAAATAATTAAATTCTCTTTTGTTTGGACGGCTGACCCAAAAAGGTGGGGTACACCTACTTCAAAAATCCATATCTCTTCAACCGTAAGGAATTAGAAGATGCTCCACATATCAACAGAAATGGCTTGATGGGGACTATCTCCCTATGATGGGTTTATTTGCGAATTCTTGGTCTAATACCATTAAATTCTTCAATTTGTTTAGGACTTCAAATATTCCACACATAAAGGTGCCAAAGACCATGCTACCTTATCCATAAGTTCCAAGGTCAAAGGCTTCAATGGACATCATCAAAGGCATGAGGGATTCAATGGTCTTCAAATCCACAGAATTCACATCAACAAGGAGGAGGGATCCACCATATACTCATCATATCAAGGGTATCAAGGACCCCAACACCACCAGTCAAGTGGGAACAAAGACTTTTTCAAGAATATCATAATCATATTCAGGGTTTCCATATCATTAAAAACATATCCAATGGTTCCACTATATATCACAATAAGAGTACCAACACTCTAAAAGAGGGGTATAAAGACCTCACCACTAGTTTGCAACACCTTATGAGCTTCATATGCATGATCACAAGGCTACAACATGCCAATGACCATATAGCATCCAAGGGCCATCAAACCACCATATGTGTGGGTTTAAGACCCAAACTTCCAAGGACACCAAGGAACCCACAACAATGGGTTCCAACGTACCACCATAAGTGTGGGTTCCAAGACCCAAGTACATGCAAGAGGATCATGATCTAAGCTTGTGGACTCAAGGACCCCACAAGAACTCAACAACCTCAAGACCATCCAATGCAATCAATGGGCTCCACCATCAACACATCAAAGAAATTACACACATCAGCCACATCATCCATCCAACAACCAATCAAGAGACCAAAATAAGTACAGGCATAACAAGTAGCACAAAGACCAGTAACCAAAGATCAACCAAAATCAAGGAACTCGACAATGGACTCAAATGGGACCAAGATACAACTTAGGGGCAGTTGACCAAGTCAATGGGTAACCAGGGATTTTGCAATTGTTCCAAGGCCTCCAAGGGCTTCAAGCTTGGGCTTGGACAAGGTCAAAAGGGCTCCTATGACATAGACAACCACAAACTAAACACTAACCCTCAGTGGCTCCACAAGGGGCACCAAGGACTCAACAATTGGCATCAATGACCAGACACCATTGCCATCAATGAAAACTTAATCAACACAAAGATGATATAAAATTTCAATATTATAAATGCATGGTGAGTCTACATAGGCAAACAACCATCAATTTAATCCACAGTAAAGCTTAGACGCTCACTCCCATTCTGGTTTTGGGTTCAGGGTTGGTAATTCCAAAAATCTCCTCAAATGCACTAGACAAGTGGTGTGAAAATGACTTAATCAAGCAACCATCGATTTGTTGCAGCTGCAACTAGTTTCCCCAAATTTTTTAAATTTCGGTTCCCCCCTTTATGATTTGGTGTTGCTTTGAATTGTTTGGATCCGTGAACTGTTTGGTCATGCTTTAATTTTGGATGATTTTGGAGATTGACTCTCGTCCTATTTTTCAGAAGTTTCTTGTGATTGAAAATTGTTGGGGGTCGCAAATTTTGAGTTTGGTTTTGCTAGTCGAAGATGAATCAGATAAATTGTTCTTTGAAAAGCTGTTGTCTCGGGGGTGGAACAAGTTTTTGACCGTGCTGAATTTTAAAGCTGTTCTGAACACTTAATATTTTTATTGATCGGGCATCAAATTATGTTTGATCGGAGGTTGTTGTATGTTCGCTTTCCGCCGTTGTGGCTCCCAAAGCAGCTAGCTACCCGAAATGTAAGCGCTTCGCCCATCGACGCGTGTTGATTTTTAGTCGCGTGTCTGTAGCCCTTTTTTCTTCTGCCGTTGCGACTGAGAAGAGCACTTGGCTTCCGATGTCGTTGTCTTTCCGATTTTCGACTGGGAATTTTCCAGCCCAAAATTTTAGTTCATAACTTTTTCGACGCCGATAGGTTTTAAATGGTCGGGGTGCCCGTCGCCTGTTGAGACCAGCTTGTGCGGCTTTAAATAAAGTCTACCCAGCTGATGTTTTGTGTTCCGAGCCGCCGATGAGTTTTATTTTTCCGTCATTGGCGAAGGTTTCGAACTCGCGTATGGACGAGATGGTGGTACCAGCACTTGTTAGGGTTCTCATAGCAGTAGTGCTGTACATTGGCTTCTCTTGATGCTTATCCATTTCGGGTTGATATAATTTGACGTTTTGAGAATGTAATCCCAATGAATGATGCATGTCGTTTAATCACAGGTGAACTCAAGAGGCTGTTCAGACTACCACGGCGCAAAGGCATAGCTGGTCGAAAGGTGGAAGAAGGAAGACAGGGAATTTTGGCAAAGGCCTAAACAAAGCCGACATAATCACAAGGAGGGCAAGCAAAGTAGAAGACAAAACCAATAGAAAAAAAGGCGCAGACCTGGAAGTTTTGTCAGTTACTCAATGGATCATGAGTGTGCACAGAAAAGATAAAAGTAGGGATGTCAAACGTTTTGAGGGACCGAAAGGTCACACGTTTGGGGGCAGCCCAAGCGGTCAACTGTTTTAGTTTAAATATTCAAAAGTTAGAACTGACAAAGGGATTTTTCCCCTCGAAAACTTGTAAACTATTGCTTGTAAGAGGAACTATTTCGTTTTACAATCAGAAATTGCAAATTTTGCTTGTCGGAGAAAGTGCTATGTGGAATGTATCAATGTGATTAAATGAGCGATGTTGAATGAGAACTATTTCGTTTTTTCAACTGTGTTTCATTAAACTGTGAGAGCGTTCTAACTTCCTGAACCTATGTTCTTGTCTGAATGTTCTTTAGTATACTCTGTGATATTTTCCACCGTGAGTAAATGGGATTTTAAATGTTGATGAGCTATCTTATCATGTATACTTTTATTCATGTTTATATGTTTGGTTATAAGAACAACTATCTGTGATTTGCCACAACACATGGACAGAAATGCATTACTCATGAATTAACATCCAGCTCTCTAGAGATAGCTTAGTTAGCTTTACTTTATTACTGTGTATATGATTTAGATGCTTGTGATTTCTAAGACGAGAGGTAAGAACCTGCGCATCACTTTGTGACTACTCCTTGTGTCCTTTATCACCCTGCATTGTTAATTAGGCACGTGCATATCATATCTTAAGTCAAAAATACAAAAATATACATGGTGGATCGGGCTGCAACCTGTGAAAACCTTTATTTATTTTTACTTGACTTACGGTAGCCGGATCGCAAACCGGACGGATTCCCTACACCAAACAGTCATGGGCTAGTTGGGAACATTGACTGGGGAGAATCCCTTGCTGTTGTTTCCTGTGAATTTCCAGGCCTCAACAGTTTCTGGTGCTAGAAGGAGGGCCTCCAATGCATGGCTGGCTGAGGAAACCCGTTTTTCTGAAACTATTCCACCGGTAACAGTTTAGAAGCCAGTGTGTTTCCTAATCCAATTCTGAGAGAAGAGGGTAGAGAACATTTGTATTTTGTCGACAACGAAGTTGTTAGTAATTTGAGAAGACACACTAGGGCATATGTGAAGAAGATTGGAGGATTTCCAATCATCCCTGAATTTTCCAAAAGAGAATATAAAAGGAAGGATCGTCCTATATTGGAAGACTCAGTGCTGGTTGAGGATTGGGAAGAACTTGTAGAAACAACCTTATAGGAAGTTGTACTACCTTTAAATCAAGAAGGCCCGGATACTCCTCACAGTTATCCTACTCACACTCCTATTTTATCACCCCCTCACTCTCCACCCAGACTCATGGTGGACGTAAATGCAAATCAACCACCCAACCCACCAAATCCACCACCTTCCTGGAGAGCCAGATCACCTTTAAGCCTAACACCTCCATTACATGATCTACCTCAATCCTTTGAAAATATGCTGCCCATATTCGACCCGAGTGAAAAGATACTAGTAGACGACCACTTGCAAAGTTTCTATTTGGCAATAGAAGGGTTAAGGGCCGGGGAATATGAAGATGTAGTTTGCAGACTTTTCCCGCACACTCTTAAAGGAACTGCAGCATCGTGGTACTTTGGTTTGCCTGTGAACTCTATCCCTGATTGGGATACCTTCGAGAGGATTTTTAGAAGTAAGTATGCAACCCAGAAGACTCATGCAACTCTTATGAAAGGACTATGCGCATTGAAGAAAGAGAGAAAGGAAAAGGTGCACAGTTTCACTCAAAGGTTTGCAGCATATCTCAAGAATTTTTCTGAAGCTGACAAGCCTACAGATAAAGTCCTGATTGAATATTATACCTTAGCTCTAGGACCCGAGTTGGCCATGTTTGCCAAGATTAAGGCCAAGCCCACTTTAGCAGAGACCTATGAGGAGGCAGAGAAAGTAGAGGCTAAAAGGGAAAGTATTGAAGATTATCCAGAACGATCAGGAGAGAAGAGTGTGGGAAGGAAAGCCTTGTTGTTTACCAAGCCTAAGGAAGAGCAATCACCAAATTTTGAAAGTATGGCAAAAATGATGCAGAAGCTTTCTAACAAGATCATAGACTTGGAGAAAGAAAAGGAAGCCCAAACGTTTTACAAGCCCTATTACAAGAAACGGGAGGACAACAATCAATCCCAACCCCCTCCCCACAATTCGGCATCTATGAACTTAACAGAGGTAGAAAGGACAATTTTTGCACTTTCCACCAACAACCTCACTCTGAAAAGAACTGTCCTCAATGGATAAACTCAATGACGTTAGTAATGAATCAGCTGTTGGACTCTACACTAACAGAAGATGGGGATGAGGAAAGAAAAGACAATAATACGTCAACGAAAGAACCAGAGGATGAGACCATGGTTCTGTGGAATTTTGTCTCATTATTCGATGTCGTGGAAGAAAGAAATTGGGAGCACAAGGACGTCATGGAAGCGAATGTAACTACAAGAAGCCAAGGGTTGGTAAAAGAAGACAGTCTTATACTCCCAAAGATTAAAAGGCTGCAGAAAAATGTTAAGAAATTCCAAAATAATTCACCAGCTGATAAGATTCCTGAATTCACCATTACCAGCCAAGATCCTAGGAAGAATGATACGTTCGCCAAGCCCCACGAAGAAAAAATGAATGTTGATAAGCCACATCCCACCGAATCACAGATGGACTATGATATTATGGAGGATATAAAGAAGATAAGAGTGAATATCTCATTATTTGAAATGTGTAAGGTGCCGTAGTAGAAAGAAAAACTTTTAAACGCGCTTGAAGCATCAGAGGAGAGGCTGCCCACTGACAATCAACCCAAGGAAGAAGAAGAAATCGGGGAAGCGAGCATTGGGGGTAAGTCTAAGAACAAGAATCCACCTTTCCTCCTCACTTTTGAAATTTTTAATCACAATGTGCATAATTGCCTGGTAGACTCAGGGGCATCAGTTAACATCATGCCAATATCAGTATGTAAAAGGATAAATGGTCAGCCTAAGCCATCCACCTGGAGGGTCGTTCAACTGGATAGGGCGAATGTGAAAGTAATTGGAGAAATGGAGGATGTCCTAGTCTTCCTGTCTTCAAATGATAAAGTGTGTCAAGTTATTGATATCGTGGTGGCTGACATACCAGACGCTTACGGGCTTGTTCTGAGCAGAGACTGGTCGGCAAAACTAAATGGATATTTTGCCTCAGATTGGTCACATCTGTGGCTGCCATATAAAGGAAGCCCGAATCAAATTAAAATTCTGAGGGAACCTCACATGAAATACAACGTTACTCAACTTGAAGAAAAAAATGGACCAGTGGATTCTGTGTTGGGGAACTACTTTATTGAGTTAGAACCGGGAAATTACCAAGTAGAATAAGCCAGTGATACATCTGATGCCCAGCTTGACCTCCTTCAATTTTCACGGGCTGATGAAATTGACTGTAAAATAGTAGACTTAGCGGTAGAAGTAGATTCTCATGCAATAGTTAGCGATTTCTGGACATTGTTTTTTGATGGCTCTAAGACGTTAGAAGGGTCAGGGGCCGGCTATGTCCTGATCAACCCCCAAAAGAATAAACATTTCCTTTTATGTAGACTAGAGTTTGAATGTACGAATAACACGGTTGAGTATGAAGGGTTGGTGCAAGGTTTAAGGAAAGCAATTGAATTAAAGGTAAGTAATCTGAAGGTTTTTGGAGATTCTGAAATAATTGTAAAACAGATTCAGAATCAAATACATTGTATCTATCATCACTTAAAAGCATATCAAAATGAGGTATGGGACCTACTCAAATGTTTCAACGCATTTAATATTGTTTCAATTCCAAGACTTAAAAATGCAGCAGCTGACTTGTTGGCCACATCAGCTGCTAGGCTTGTGCCTACCAATAATCGATGTTCTGTTGAATTGTTTTTTAGGCCCTCGGTCCCTGATATGATTACCAACCTATGAGTGTTCGACGATGATCAGCAGATTATAGAATGCTTAACAAATGACGAGGTATTCAAAGGGGCGATTATAGATGATGAAGAACATCAGGATGAGCTGAAATATGATAATTTCATCCCTAAAGGAGTCAAAACCTTAGAGAGAATGTTCGATTTAAATGAAAAATTTAGAAGACCAACAAATGTGAAGACTCACAGCTCATCTCTACAGTTTGAATTGATAAATTTAGGGACTGAGAAAAATCCCAAATATGTGAATCTTGGCAAATGTTGTTCACAAGCAGAAATAGATAAATTCATCAGTCTTTTTAATCAATATAAAGACGTTTTCTCCTGGACATACGAAGATTTGAAGACATATGACACCAGCATTATCCAGCATGTTATCCCCATCAAATATGGCGTCAAACCTTATCAGCAACCTTTAAGAAAAATGCACCCAAAATTGGAACCTTTGATTCAGAGTGAAGTTAAGAAATTATTGGATGCTAGAATCATTTTTAAGGTTAGACACTTGGAATGGGTCTCAAATCTAGTACCAGTGAGGAAACAATCTGGAGAAATCAAGCTATGCGTGGATTTCAGGAATTTAAACCGCGCTTCAGATAAAGATAACTATCCTGTTCCACCCATGGAGCAACTACTAAAAATGGTCTCAAGTTCTGAGCTATTTTCTTTATTGGACGGTTTCTCAGGCTACAATCAAGTATTAGTAGCCGAAGAAGACAGATTGAAGACAACATTCAAGACCAGATGGGGAACCTTCGCTTACAGAAGAATGCCCTTTGGGCTTATAAACGCTGGAGCTATGTTCCATAGGGCTATGGACATAGCTTTCTGTGGCTTGATTGGCCGTAGTTCTGTAGTGTATCTCGATGATATTACGATATTCTCAAAGAGGAGAGAATAACACGTGTTTCATCTGAGGCATATTTTTGAACGTTGTCGAAAATATGGCATCTCACTCAATCCCAAGAAGTGTGTGTTCGTTGTTACGGAGGGCAAGTTGTTGGGTCACGTAGTTTCAAAGGAGGGAATCTCTATAGATCCGGAGAGGATCAAGGCCATTGAACAGATCCCCTTACCCCATAATAAAAAAGGGATGCAATCATTTATGGGAACAATAAACTTTGTGCAAAGATTCGTGCCAGATTTTTTCTCAGATTGTCAAACCTCTGCAGCAAATGGTGAAGCAAAGTGCACAATTCAAATGGACTGAGATTGAGAAGAACACATTCAGCAAGATTAAAACCGCTGTTGCACACGCTCCCTCCCTAAAAAGCCCAGATTTCGATAAATATTTTATTCTATATACTTTTGCATCTGATGATTCGCTAGCAGCTGTGCTTACTCAAAATCAAGATGGGGGAGATGAGTTCCCCATATCATTTATGAGCACTGGTCTACAAGGGGCCGAACTAAATTACCTGGCTATTGATAAACAAGCTTATGCAGTGTTCAAAGCAGTAAAACAATTCAGGCCCTACATATTAAAAAATTGAACCAAGGTGATCGTCCCACACCCAGCTCTAAGGTCCCTTTTTGTACAGAAGTAATTAGGAGAAAGAAGGGGTAATTGGGTAACAGCTCTTCAAGAGTATGACCTCAAGCTCAAGCCAGCTTCTATAGTTAAAGGGAAAGGTTTGTGCAAACTAATGATTGAAAATGGAAACAATGAGGAACATGCCTGGGAAGATGAGGCTGAGTTACATTTGATGGATGTATTTCCTCTGTTCACAGCCCCCAAATCTTGATATAGAGACCTCGTGCATTACCTCCAGATAGGAGTGTTGCTAGAACATTGGAATTCTAAGCAAAGAAGAGCGCTGCGTCTTAAATCAACCTCCTATCAAATTGTTCAAGGAATATTGTTCAGAAAAATTAGGACGGGGTTCTTCTCAGATGCTTAGAGAAAGAGGATGCGAAGAAAGTAATGATAGATTTACATGACGGGCCTGCTAGGGGACATTTTTCAAGAGATACTACAGCTCACAAAATTCTTAGAGCCGGTTACTATTGGCCCACACTTTTCAAAGATGCACACGCTCATGTCAGGAAGTGCGACATTTGTCAAAGTTGTAGTGGAAGACAATCTAAAGCAGCCGCACCACTAAAGCCTGTGATGATCACGAAGCCATTCGAGCAATGGGGGTTGGATATTATCGGGGAGATAAATCCGAACTCTTCCCTACAACACAATTACATTCTGACCGCGACCGATTACTTCACTCGCTGGGTCTAAGCCATCCCGCTGCGCAAAATAAATGAGGACGCTGTCATCAGCTTCCTGCATGACCATATTATGACCAGGTTTGGAGTTCCAGTTTCTTTTGTTTTTGATAATGCTACTTACTTTTCATCAATAAAATTAACTGCTTTTGCTCATGAGAAAGGAATAAAGTTGCATTATTTTGCTAATTACTATCCACAAGGAAATGGCTTGGCCGAATCTACTAACAAAAATATGAATAGAATTTTAAAGAAGACTGTGATAGAAAACCATAGGAGTTGGCACTCATCGCTATCAAACGCCCTTTGGGCCGATAGAGTCACCCCCAAGTCTTTGATAGGAGTGTCTCCATATGCCCTTTTGTATTTAAAATAAGCCATTCTTCCCCCCAATATCATGCCACCCTCTTCCATAATAGCTCAAGAGTCTAGAGGGTCTGATAATGAAGTCTTGCAAATGAGGATATATAATCTCCTGAAAGCAGAAGAATCTCGATCTAAAGCCAGAGAGCGCTTTAAGCAACAACAAGAGGTAATAAAGAGATGGTTCGACAAACACAAGGCAGGAACAAAATATTTTGAAGTGGTAGATTTGGTTCTCAAGTGGGACCACCCTCATGATGAAAAAGGAAAACACATGAAATTCCAACAGTTCTGGGTAGGTCCTTTCCAGATTGCTGCAAAGCTTGGCCCTTCAACTTATATGTTGCAAAATTTACAAGGGTGGAAAGAGAACTTGCCTGTAAATGGCTTGGTTCTCAAGCCTTATTTTTCCTGAGTTTTGTTGGTATTCTTCTATCTTTTATATAAATAATCTGGCCTGCCTTCGTCTTTGAGTCTTGATTTTTCAGTTTTGTTTTAGTTTAAATTTCTACCGATTTCAATAAAACTCGTGGTTGCATGGGGAACATCAGAATTTGGATTGATCAAAGTTCTTAGGTGTAAGACTGTATATTGTTGTTTGTCTAAAAGAACTTCTTTTTATTTTAGTAGTTTTTTCAAATAGCTATGTACGCATTGAATTCCTGCTTAAATCTTGTGAAATAAACTAGAATCAAAAGGTTCGAAGTACTATTTTGAGGCTCCATCCATGTCACATTTAAAATGTCCTAGGAAGTGACAGTGAAGGGCCCATGGAAAGGAGAAAGGTAAACAGTATATTAGATATAAATGATCCCATGCCAAGAAATGAACGCCAGAAGGCAGAAAAGAATCAAAAACTCCTATGAAAGCATTATATATCAAAACAGATGCGGAACCATATAAGTACTAAACTGCCGAAAGTTCCTCTCCGTCCGTGAGCTGAAATGTGAATACACCCCTCACACAAAAGGACACTTGGGATAGAGGAGCCTGAATAAAAATTCAGAAAGAAAGGCATACAGGAGGGCTCATATGAAAAGGACAAAAGTGCTGAAGTGGCATGGGAATGAGGAACAAATGAATATTTCTGTTTGCTATATGCTACAATCCTGTGGTGTCTAAGCTGGTAGCTACCTGAGGACAAAAGTAACAATGAAATTCATCTTTCGGCCTCAACAGAGTTATCTGGAATTGAAAATTTTGGTTTCCACTCTCCCAAATTGGACTATCATCAATGATTAAAGGCACATACATCTGCCATTTGAGAAATCTAGATAGCTGGAAGAATTCAATAACTTCGTTTGTTGTTAAACAATCTGTCACTCAAGGAATAATCATCCAGAGATCTAGGTTCACCAGGTAATCGCCAATTGTTGCAGCTGCAACTGTTTTCCCCAAATTTTTAAAATTTCGGTTCCCCCCTTTATGATTTAGTGTTGCTTTGAATCGTTTGGATCCGTGAACTGTTTGTTCATGCTTTAATTTTGGATGATTTTGAAGATTGACTCTCGTCCTATTTTTCAGAAGTTGCTTGTGATTGAAAATTGTTGGGGGTCACAAATTTTGAGTTTGGTTTTTCTAGTCAAAGATGAATCAGATAAATTGTTCTTTGAAAAGCCGCTGTCTCAGGGGTGGAACAGGTTTTTGACCGTGCTGAATTTTAAAGCTGTTCCAAACACTTAATATTTTTATTGATCGGGCATCAAATTATGTTTGATCATAGGTTGTTGTATGTTCACTTTCCACCATTGTGGCTCCCAAAGCGGCTAGCTACCCGAAATGTAAGCGCTCCGCCCACTCACGCGTGTCGATTTCTAGTCGCGTGTCTGTAGCCCTTTTTTCTTCTGTCGTTGCGGCTGCGAAGATCACTTGGCTTTCGATGTTGTTGTCTTTTCGATTTTCGACTGGGAATTTTCCTGCCCAAAATTTTAGTTCATAACTTTTCCGACGCCGATAGGTTTTAAATGGTCGGGGTGCCCATCGCCTGTTGAGACCCACTTGTGCGGCTTTAAATAAAGTCTACCCAGCCGATGTTTTGTGTTTCGAGCCGCCGGTGAGTTTTCTTTTTCCGTCATTGGCGAAGGTTTCGAACTTGCGTATGGACAAGATGGTGGTACCAGCACTTGTTAGGGTTCTCATAGCAGTAGTGCTGTACATTGGCTTCTCTTGATGCTTAGATATTTTGGTTTGATATAATTTGACGTTTGGAGAATGTAATCCCAATGAATGATGCATGTCGTTTAATCGTAGGTGAACTCAAGAGGCTGTTCATACTACCGCGACGCAAAGGCATAGCTGGTCGAAAGGTGGCAAAAGGAAGACGGGAAATTTTGGCAAAGGCCTAAACAAAGCCAACATAATCACAAGGAGGGAAAGCGAAGTAGAAGATAAAACCAATAGAAACAAAGGCACAGACCTGGAAGTTCTGTCAGTTACTCAATGGATCATGAGTGCGCACAGAAAAGATAAAAGTAGGGATGTGAAAAGTTTTGAGGGACCGAAAGGTCACACGTTTGGGGGCAGCCCAAGCGGTCAACTGTTTTAGTTTAAATATTCGAAAGTTAGAACTGACAAAGGGCTTTTTCCCCTCGAAAACTTGTAAACTATTGCTTGTAAGAGGAACTATTTCGTTTTACAATCAAAAATTGCAAATTTTGCCTGTCGAAGAAAGTGCTATGTGGAATGTATCAATGTGATTAAATGAGCGATGTTGAATGGGAACTATTTCGTTTTTTCAACTGTGTTTCATTAAACTATGAGAGCGTTCTAACTTCCTGAACCTATGTTCTTTTCTGAATGTTCTTTAGTATACTCTGTGATATTTTCCACCGTGAGTAAATGGGATTTTAACTGTTGATGAGCTATCTTATCATGTATACTTTTATTCATGTTTATATGTTTGGTTATAAGAACAACTATCTGTGATTTGCCACAACACATGGACAGAAATGCATTACTCACGAATTAACATCCAGCTCTCTAGAGATAGCTTAGTTAGCTTTACTTTATTACTGTGTATATGATTTAGATGTTTGTGAGTTCTAAGACGAGAGGTAAGAACCTGCGCATCACTTTGTGACTACTCCTTGTGTCCTTTATCACCCTGCATTGTTAATTAGGCACGTGCATATCATATCTTAAGTCAAAAATACAAAAATATACATGGTGGATCGGGCCGCAACTGGTGAAAACCTTTATTTTTTGTTACTTGACTTACGGTATCCACACAAGGAAATGGTCAACAAGGCTATGAAGAATAACCACGTGGGAAAATAACAAGTTCAGCTCCATGTTCTAAAGTTTCCCAACCTCAGATACATTTCATCTGTAACAGATCCATTTTGGAGTGAATCCTAGGAAAAACTAGATCCGAATCCATATCCAATACAAGGATTTGTGGATCCATCCCTCAGGGTGGACAAATCAGGTAACACAATAAAAAAATCACAATTTTACTCCTCATACAATATGAGGGGTAACACCTACAACATCTCCCTCGTCCTCAAAACCATCTTCATCCCAAAGAAGAGAGGAATAGATCTCAAAACTTTTACAAGAATAAAATAATCCATCTCTTATCAATTCTTACAAAGTATGATTTCACTTTTCAAACTCAACTCACTAGCTTTTTAGTAAGTCAACTGGGGTATGTTGGAAATCCTACCTTCTTTGACTTTTAATCGAAAACAAAAGATTCACCTCTAAGCCTAGAGGTTTCTCGAATTTTAGCCATAGAATCTTTAGCTTTAGGACTCTTGTAAATTATAGTGTAAAATAGTAGCAAAAAGATCACCATAATTCACTTCGAACAGCCCCAAACTTCACAACAATTCAAGGAGAAAAGATACCAAAAAATGAGATAAGTTTCAACCCCTTCTAGGGCAACTTGTCAGCCAATAATGAGATCTGAAAATGAACTTTTACAGCAGTTATTATAGGAGTAATGGAACTAAAATCAACCCCTTATATTCTTCCTTAAATGCCAAAACACAGATCAATTTGACCCTCTAATTATGTCAAATCAACAAGACATAAATGGTTGTAATAGCAATGCATAAAGAACATGTATAGATGTAATTCAGATCTGTACATTGCACAAGATATGGGCAAGATGGAAACTTCATATATTAGCTCAAGATGAAGTACAATTAAATACCATAGCATTCTCTCAAAGCTAGTACAAAACTCCAACTATCCAAAAATCCCTAGCTAGTTCAACCGAGAAGATCCAAGTGCTAGAATCTCTCCAACACAACCTCCACAGCAAGACTTCCTCCTCTTCTTCTTCACAAATCCAACCTAGGGTTTTCTCTCAAAATCCTAATCTTTGATCTGTAAGGTATAGACCCTAACCATAGAACTTTGAGATGCTCCAAGAAACCCCAAGAATACTAGGAAATCCTAGCACCTCAAGAGAGAGAATACAAGTGAAGAGAGAGAGAGAGAGAGAGAGAGAGAGAGAGAGAGAGAGAGAGAGAGAGATACGCTAGTGCACAATCCTCTTCTAGTCACATCTCTAGACAAGAGTGAATAAGAATGAACACAGAAGAGATCATCATCTCCAAGTTCTCCTCAACAATAGCATGTTAGTTTTGTACCTAGGAAAGTGTTCCCCTAGGTGACTTTAGCCTTAGTCACTTAGAGAGGGGAAATAAAGTGACCCTTGCATTAAATGACCTAGGTGGACCATTTAATTTGACTTTAGAGTGTAAAGTCACTTTTTGATCAATTTAAGTGGGTGAGTGAAATTAATATTTTGAGAATTAAATATGAGCAATTAATTTCATCCATTGATCTAATCTATTATCCACCGTTAGATTAGATGAACCCTAGGGTTCTCTCAAAAAGGCAAGGGAAGGTCATTTTCCTTACTTTTGCAGATTGAAGTGAGAAGAGAGAGTAGAGAGGAAAGTTTCCATCTTCTTGAGTAAGAGGAAAAATTGCAGCACGTTTTCTGAGAAATATTTAGTAGCAAGAAGAGGGCACGATTTTCGAGGCAAGGGATAGGCACGATTTTCGAGGAGCTGTATTTATTGCAAGTTGTACGTATGATCTGTACACTACAGATTCCGTACAGGGGCAGAATTTTAGGCTCAAAAAATGAGGCAGATTTTGGGCACATTTCTTAAGGCTGACAGAGGAACGATTTCGAGGCAGGCCATACAGGCACAAATTCTGATGCACTTTCTAGTGACACGATTTTTGAGGTAGGCCGCACAGGAAGTTGTACAGTCCGTACTGTGGAACAATTTTCGAGGCAGTTTAGCAGAGAAAAAAAATCAGAGTTGGATTTTTTTGCTATTAGGCACGAGAATCAAGACAAAAATTTCTTTCGGGTTGAGATAAGTTTGTTTACGAAATTTCTGAGTTTTGTTGTATATGAAAAATTTCCTGAAAAATAATAAATCTCTCTCTCTCTTATTGGTTTTCCCCTTGTGGGTTTTTCCAGGGCCATTGGCCAAAAATTTTTGAGTACTGTGTGTTGAATGGCGTGCATATTATTTATTTTCTGGCAATAAAAGATTGAAGTTACAGCAGTGTTTTAAGTCTGAAAAATTTATGTTTATTTCCAGTCATTAAATTTCTGAGTTTGCAAATAAACTGAGACAATTTTTTTACTTATGACCGAAGGCTGAAAACTTGCAAAAATATACATAGCAAACCCTAGTCATAAGAGGAAACTCCAAACCAATGCCTCCCTTTTCCCTTCCATAGCTTCTCCTGGGGTTTCCTCATAAACCTTGGCAAATATTCCAAGAAGACAAGTATAAAGAGAAAGATACAACAATGAAGATGAATGGAAAGACTCTCCTTCCTCTATTTATATGAGTTAAGGGAGGCCAACAATACAACGTGGGCTTTAGCCCTTCTAAGGAACACACAATGACCACTTGCAATCCAACAAAAGTGAGATGCTACCCTATAAAGTTCATGTGTCATGCTCCTATGTGATGTCATGCACAATAAGGGCTCCAAGGTGATGTACCTATAGAAGGCACATCCACACCACACCATCGCAAGCCTCCATGGACTACATCAATCTTCCTAAGCAATGTACTCCACTAGGTCAACTAGACCTTCTAGAACACTCTCATTAGGCATCCCGAGCCATCTCCAATCCTCTAAGAAGGAATCCAAGGTGACACATGCCAACAAGGGCACAATTCCCTCCTCCAAGATGCATAATGATCCTTATCCAATGTAGGGCATTCTCCTAGCAAGTGGTTGTTAAACTAGTAGCAACAAGGAAGGTCTTCCTGCATGCATGTGTTCTTGCATGCAGAAGACTTAAAATAGGAAACCAGTTGTATTTAATATACTTTTCCTAAGTTTACTTTGGAAAATAAATTAAAGTGATCTAAATTAACTTTAGTGAACCACTATTTAAAGTGAAAGCGAAATTAGGGTTTTTGCTTTACCACTAGTTAAAGTGAAAGTGAAATTAGGGTTTTCGCTTTACCTAAAGTTATAAAAGAGAGATCAATTGGTGGAGAGAAAACACACACTTGTATTCCGACAGAGACAGGATACAGATAAGGAGAGAAAGTCAAACAGAGGATTTAGCCGAGAAGACGGAGGAGCGAGCAGCAAGATCATGAGCTTCGTAAAGCTGGGCCATACACTCACATAGAAGGGTGTTGAGGTTTAGCTGGGATTTTCCCAGTGATTCTGACGCGTACTGTATTCGCGAGGTTTGGGTGAATTTGCAGTGATTGTAAAAGTTCCATATTTTCTCCTTCTAAAATCTATATATGACTGTTGCACCGGTTTTCCCATGGGTTTTTTCCGGGGGTTTCAATACCCAAAATAATAGTGTCAATATCGTGATGTGATGTTATGATTTATTTATCAGTTTTATATTCCGTTGCATACTGTAAAAGATATTCATGTGTGGTTATCAGTTGATATTTGGCATTCATTTTTTAGCCCTAGTTGAATATTAAAGGAAACTTTACATGGTATCAGAGCTCTAGTGAGCTAAAGTTGAGAGATTTGCAGCAGCAGTGATATATCGAGACAAATCTATAAGAAGACACAAACCTAGACATCTAGATCTAGGGTTTGATAGGTACACTTCACTATGGTCGTGCAGTTGAGAGTTGAGGATAGACTCCAGGGTGCTCAGAACTTTCCTACATGGAAAGAAAGGATCACAAGGATCCTGGACGTCAGTGATGCAGGATCCTTGAATCCAGATCCTTGACTCCACGAAGGTTGCACCCATAGATCTGGCAGATTTAGTAGCTTGGAATAAGATTGATTCCAGAGCCATGCTGATTATCATGGATGGAGTGAAGGACCATATAGTCCCTCACCTTTCTGGTAAGAATACCACAGTAGAGATGTGGACGGCTTTGGAGAGTCTATACCAAAGCAAGAACGAGAACCGGAAGATGGTGTTGCAAGAGAGGAAGCGCAACACCAATATGGCCAAGGGAGAAGGAGTGGTGCCTTATCTCATGAGGCCCACACAGATCGGGAACGCGCTTGGAGCTGTTGGCTCTAAGAAAGTGGACGAGGAGCTAGTTCGGATAGCCCTCAATCGCTTCTCTAAGCCATGGGACACCTTTGTCAAAGGTGTTGTGGCTAGGGAGAAGCTCCCTGATTGGCAAAGACTATGGGATGACTTTGTGCAGGGGGAGACCCGCATGGGTCAAGGATCAGGCTCATCCAGCAGTGCCCCACAGATTGTGGATGAGGAGGCTCTAGCCCTTACAAGGAAGAGCAAGGGGAAGCCAAAGAGGAAGAAGGATGGTAAAAAGAACCTTGACGTGTCAAAGGTCAAGTGTTTTATCTACCATAAGTAGGGACACTTTGCCTCCCAGTGCCCAGACATGAAGAAGAAGAGTAACACCTAGATGGTTGGATCTGCAGAGGTGGATGAGTTTAGCAGGAACTTCGATGAGGACTTTTTTTTGATAGCTTGCATGGCAAGCACCACAGGGAGCAGTGTATGGTACATTGACAGTGGATCATCTAGTCACATGACTGGACAGAAGAGATTCTTCAAAGACTTGCAGGAGAGTGGAACAGGGATCCACGTTAAGCTGGGTGATGATGCACGGTATCAGGTGAAAGGAGTTGGCACTGTTTCATTTGAGAGGGAGTTTGGAAAACCCCTCAGTTTTGTTGATGTGTTATATGTTCCAGGACTGACCAATAACCTTATATTAGTCTCCACTTTGGAGGGCAAGGGATATCAGGTGAAGTTCCGTTACCATAGAGTGTATATCAGGCCCAAGGGGTCAGATAGGAGCTTGGATCGGGTGATTGGCAGAAGGAGCAGGAAAGTGTACATATTACACTTTGAGCCTGCAAAGGCTCTAATTAGCAGCAGTAGCAGCAGTCAGCGTGAGTTGTGGCATAGGAGGATGGCACACTTACATCATGGAGCACTGAAGCATTTGAGACAGGAAGTCATTGGAGTTCCTTAGGTAAAGGAGGAAAATCATAACCACTGCAAGGGTTGTGCCTTGGGGAAGAACATTAGGAAGCCTTTCACACAGAGTGAGCACAAGTCTAAAGAGCCCTTGGACTTGGTGCATTCGGATGTATGCGGACCTATAAGTGTCCATTCATTCAGTGGTTATAGTTACTGCGTAACCTTCATTGATGACTATTCCAGGAAAACCTGGATCTATTTCCTGAAGGCCAAGTCAGAGGGATTTGAGAGGTTCCGAGAGTTCAAGACTCTTGTGGGGAACCAAACAGGAAAGAAGATTTGAATGTTGAGGATAGACAACGGGGGTGAGTACACTTCCAATGAGTTCATGGAGTATTGTTCGGCTGAGGGGATCAAGAAGGAGCACACTGTGCCTCATACCCCACAGCAAAATGGAGTTGCAAAGCGGAAGAATGAGACTATGGTTGGAGCAGCCAAGGCCATGAGATTTGATAAGGGATTACCACTATTCCTCTAGGCCGAGGCATACAGGACTGTAGTATACATTCAGAACAAGTGTCCCCACACAGCCTTGGGGAGGAAGACACCAAAGGAGGTCTTCATAGGCACTGGGCCAGATGTGAGTCACATTCGCATATTCAGTAGTGTATGTTATTGTCATGTTCATGTTGACAATAGGAAGAAGCTGGACCCTTCTGGAGAGAAGGGGTTACTTGTTGGTTACAGTGAGAATTCGAAGGCATATAGAGTTTACATTCTTGCTTGCAAGAGGATCATTGTGAGAAGGGATGTCCAGTTCGATGAGGACATGGCCTTGCGGAGATCTCTGGACTTACCAGCAAAGCAGCAGCTAGCATAGGAGTCGGGAGTCAAGTTGGAGGAGCCAGATGTACAGGTACAGGTATAGACATAGAGCACATGTTCTAATGGTCAGAGGGAGTCAGGTGGACAGGATCCTCAGTCATTGACTTGAAGGATGAGCTGCAGTAGGAGACAGATATCTAGCAGCCGTAGCAGGTTGACACTAGGCCAAGGCCTAAGTGGTTTAGATCCACAGTGCAAGATTCCAGGCAGGTAGATCCTCCATAGACATCTTTTAGATGGAGTGTACCACTAGAGAAGCTTAGTTATATGGAATTGATGACATAGTTGATTAACTCTGAACCTTCCATCTTTGGGGAGGCTGCACAACATGATGTGTGGCAGGAATCTATGGTTGAGGAGTATGGATCCATTATGAAAAACCAAGTATGGGATGTTGTGCCAAGGCCACAAGGGAAAAAGGTGGTGGGATCCACATGGATCTACAAGGTGAAGCATGCAACAGACGGAAGTGTGGAGAAGTACAAGGCGCGCTTCATGGCAAAGGGGTTTTCACAAAAGGAGGGTATTGATTATGAGGAGACCTTCGCCCCTGTTGCCAGCTATTCTTCCATTCGGACCATTATCTCACGAGCAACTGAGATGGGTTGGCGTGTCCATCAGATGGACGTCAATACTGCCTTCCTTAATGGAGTTATAAAGGAGGAGGTGTATATTGAGCAACCAGAGGGGTTTGATGTGGAGAACAGGGAGATACATGTATGTAGACTGCATCGATCTCTTTACAGGCTCAAGCAGGCACCTTGAGCATGGTACTTGAGGATTGACAGCTATCTACGGGAGATGGGATTTCAACGGAGTGAGGTTGACCACAACCTGTACTTCTTGACAGGTGAGGTGCCTCTCATACTGGTCTTATATGTGGATGATCTCTTTTGGACATGAGATGAGAGGCTGATTGGAGACTATAAGTCCAATCTTGCAGTAGAGTTTGAGATGAAATACCTTGGGCTTATGCATTACTTTTTGGGCTTGGAGGTTTGGCAAAGAGATGGATGCTTCTTCATCGAACAAGGGAAGTATGCAGTAGAGATCCTGAAGAGATTCAAGATGGAGGACTGCAAGCCTATGGCCATACCTCTAGTTTCCAACTAGATGAACATTGATGCATCGGGATCAAATGGATTTGATCCTACCTTGTATCATCAGCTTATCGGATCGCTTATGTATCTGGTCAACACTCGACCAGAAATCAGCTTTGCAGTCAACTCTTTGAGTCAGTTCTTGGTGGACCCTCAGAGAGTGCATTGGATGGTTGCGAAGCACATACTTTGCTACATCAAAGGCACAGTGGAGTATGGATTTCTTTATGAGCATAGGGGGAGTGTACAGTTAGCAGGTTTCACAGATGCTGACTGGGAAATATGTGTAGAGGACTGAAAGAGTACTTCAGGTTGTTGTTTCAGCGTCGGATCAGGGGTTGTTTCTTGGTTCAACAGGAATTAGAAGTTAGCATTGAGCTCGACAGAGGCTGAGTACATGTCAGCCAGCATGGCTGCTTGTGAGAGTATGTGGCTGAGGAAGTTACTTGCAAGGTTGTTTGAGTGTGAGCTAGAGGCTACAATTGTTCACTATGACAATTAGTGTGGCATCAGGCTATCTGAGAATCCAGTGTTCCATGACCGAAGCAAACACATAGACATCAGATACCACTTCTTGAGAGATTGTGTTCAGAGTGGAACCATTCGGTTGGAGTACATCTAGACAGATGAGCAGGTGGCAGACATTTTCACCAAGGCACTTTGCAGACAGGGATTTGTGAAGTTTAGGGATAAGTTGGGGTTGCTACCGAATCCCTTCCTCGTTGAGAGGGAGTGTTAAACTAGTAGCAACAAGGAAGGTATTCCTGCATGCATGTGTTCTTGCATGCAGAAGACTTAAAATAGGAAACCAATTGTATTTAATATACTTTTCCTGAGTTTACTTTGGAAAATAAATTAAAGTGATCTAAATTAACTATAGTGAACCACTAGTTAAAGTGAAAGTGAAATTAGGGTTTTTGCTTTACCACTAGTTAAAGTGAAAGTGAAAGTGAAATTAGGGTTCTTGCTTTACCTAACGTTATAAAAGAGAGATCAATTGGTGGAGAGAACACACATAATTGTATTCTGATAGAGATAGGATACAAACAAGGAGAGAGTCAGACAGAGGATTTAGCCAAGAAGACAAAGGAGCGAGCAGCAGGATCATCAAGCTTCATACAGCTGGGCCGTACACTCACACAGAAGGGTGTTGAGGTTTAGCTGGGATTTTCCCAGTGATTCTGTCGGGTACTGCATTCGCCAGGTTTGGGTGAATTTGCAGTGATTGTAAAAGTTTCATATTTTCTCATAATAAAATCTATATCTGACTGCTGCACCGGCTTTCCCATATTGGGTTTTTTCTAAGCCATACCCAAAATAATAGTGTCAATATCGTGATGTGATGTTCTGATTTATTTCTCAATTTTATATTCCGTTGCATACTGTAAAAGATATTCATGTGTGGTTATCAATTGATATTTTGCATGCACTGTTTATCCATAGTTGAATATTAAAGGAAAATTTACAGTGGTTCCTCCATGGGGCTCCAATGAAGGGCATCCACCAAACTACCGAGAGATGTCCAACACCTAAGGGAAGAACACCAAGTGAACAATCAACTAAAGAAACGATTGAATTGAGCAAGCTATCTAAACTATGCAAATAAATCACAGACCATCTCCCATGTTCCAATCCATCTCAAACCATCAAGGGGCTGAACATACACCATGTACCCCAAATCTCATGAGGCAGCCCAAACATGGTGTAAAGTTTAAACACTTTCGAAGTAAACCGAAAAACTAACAAGGTCTTCTTGATGATAGGATCTAGATGAAAGAAGAGATCAACCACTACAGAGATCAACCACTATATCAATGGCCTTGATTGGTGGCTCAATTACAAAGGGTGATTACTCGACTATCTCTCCTATTGGTTCTCTATCAACAAGTTTTGTGCAAATGTTGTATATGTGTGGTGTAATTGTTATTATCTTGTCTATAAATACATGCCCTGAATTTTTTATGCTCCCTAATTATGCTAAATGCTGGAGTTTTTCATTAATTGAAGGACTTTGTATGTCTAGAAAGGTGTACTCTTGCTTGTTGCTCAATGATCTTTCTTATCTATCTATGGGCCTCCAAAATATGTGTAATTAATTTCGATGGACGCTACTAAGCAATCTTGGCTTCTTGAATTCTCTTTCATGTGCATCTAGTTTTTTCATTGCATTCTTTTCTTGGTCAATATTCCTCTCCAGTATGTTCTTACTTTTTTATCCTTTGTGATTTTTACCAACTACTCTATCCAATTTACGATTGTTTCACTTTTACCCTCAATCTACTGTAAACATTGACATAGTTTGTAGGGAAATTCTGCAATGTTGTCTTTGTTGTTCTAGCCATTGTTTCCAGTTCCTTTATTTCTATATATAAATTCTCCATATATTCATATTTTTTATGTAGTATAGCATCTGTCTAATCCTGCTTGATGTTGTTATTTCTTCTACTAGGACTTATAATTCTGCAGAATGCATAGAGTTGAATCTTGCAAGTTTTCAAGTGGGTCTACATCTTCACTGAATGAAGCTGGGTCTTTAATAATTGTGGCCCTTTCTTTGCATGTTGTAAATAATATTTTTCTTTAACATTCTCCTCCTTAAGATTTCTAGTCGATCCCTACCATCTTGAATCTTTCTCATTGTAATCACTTTATGTAGAAATTCTAACTATTCATCTAATGCATCCTTGGGCCAGAATGAAACGGTTGTTGTTCCTACTTGAACTTCTTGACTTTGAAATCTTAAAATAAGAAAAAAGTTATGACCTCTATTCATACCAAGGCTGCAGGGAATCGCTCCCCCCCCTCAAATTTCTCCTGATTCACACTCCGGGAGGAATTGATGAGGAATCTCTCCCGGAATCGCGATTCCTCATCGATTCCTCCTGGGAGCATTTTTGGGAATCATGATTCCTGGGGTAAAAAACACTCCCTGCCCATCCTTGGAATAGTTGAGGGAGCGACCCTCTCAGAGCAATTCCTCATCGCTCCCTCGGCAATTCCGGGCCATAAAAAACACTCCCGAAAATGCTCCTTGAGTGATTCCGTGAGTTGGGGAATTGTTTTCCCAATTTTTTTCATTTTTGCAAAAAGAATTGTTTTTTAGTGATTGGATAAGGTTTAATTAGTCTTTATAAACACTATTGGAATCCATTTGGACTCATTCTATTCCTCATTTGCTTGTTTTCATTTATCTTGCTAGGGATTTGGGTGGCTTTGCTAGTTGTTTGAGAGCAAATTTGTAGGAGCTTGGAAGTGAGATTGCAAGGGAGATTGAAATATTATATTTGTGAGAGCTTGGAAGGAAGATTGAAGGATTCCATAGAGAATTCTTAGATCCCATTTTCTTGTATGCATTCTTCCAAACATCATGAGTGCACTGTAATTTCCCTTTTTTGGAATTTTATTAAAATGCCCAATTTTCCAATTTTTTCACTTTTTTGGCTCTTGACTAGTTTTGATGTCTAGACCTCCAAATTGACCCAAATGCTTTCAATTTTTCTCTGAAGGTACATGAATGATAATATTAATTAAATATCATGCTCGTGTATGTTTTGTGACCTTCCAATTACTTCTGCAAACTTGTTTAATGTTCTCTTCAAAGTAGGAGTCTTTACTAGCAAATTGGGGCTCCAATTCCCCCTGGGTAATTGCTGGAAATGGCTTCACAAATGATCCCAAAGTCACTTGAATTTTTGAAAAGAGGCTGGGTATGTGTAAGGGACCTTTTCAAAGTCTCATATGCATCATGGTTTAGTTTATACAGGCTGTTATGACTCTTTCCAAAACAACTCCCAAGTCACAATTTCGACCCCTGGGGAAAATGCTCCAAATCTTCTCGTAATGCAATAAAAATGAGTAAAGGTGGTTGTGCATTGTCGCCAATCATCACATGGTTGTTTTTTAGCTATTAAGGTTTACTATTTTTGGAGCGTTCAACCACTAGAAGGGTCAACCTACTCATCCATGTAAAAAATATATAAACTCGTCTCCAAACGAGAGTCGGACTAGCTAGTTAGTTATTTGATCAGTCATCATTAGAAAATAAGCTCTCTAAACTCTGTTCCAAATTCAATATAAGTTCTATTTCCAGCTATGCATACATGTCTCTATTTTCATGAGTTGTTGATTAATTGAAGCGTAACCCTGATTGATGAGAGGGCCCCTCAACAACCAGCAGTCTTCCATTTCTGTGTGTTTTCGTTATTTCCCTTTTTACAGCTGCATAATTTACATTTCTAGTTTCTGTAGGTAGTTTGATTCTCTTATAAATTTATGTTGTTTATTTCCTTATTTCTTGTAACATGTGTTTGATGTTAGTAATATAATTTATAATGTGTTGTTAACATAGTTTCCATTTCCATTATTGCAAGTGAACAGTCATGCAATAGTCATTTCCAGTTTTCTTTCCAGCTTATTTCCTAGTTCCATATTTGCAATCAGATAGAGTTTTATTAGTTTAATGTCTTAAACTTAGTTTGTAGTTAGATTTGATTCTGTCAATTCTTGTTTAGTTGTAGATTTACTTCAGTTCTTTCTTAGTTTGTCTCATTAAACAATAGGAAGTAATTTCTCTTTTTAATTGTAAGTTACCACAAGTTATTCCTCTATCATTTTAGGTATTGAATAAGTTTAATCACTCTGTTTTCTGCATTGCATCCTCATGTGATTAAATCAGCTGATGTTAAGATCATTTAGGTTATTTATTTTGTAATTTGCACTGTTTTTCCTCATCTGGACTGTCATTCAGACTGTCTGTTTATAGTGTCATCCAGACCTTCATTCATCCTTTAATATTTCCCGTTTTTTTTTTATGATTATTTAAAGTTCAATTTTCTTAGTTTTTGAATTGTGTTATGTTGTTAAACAATAGTCATGTATATATATAATTATGACCCTATTCCAAACCACCTCAAAGCCTCTATTAAGTCCTATAATTATTGCTATCTTTCATTCCCTTTTATCTCGGTTTTGAAGTTGTGTTCTTTTTTTGTCTCTGACTCCTTC
Organism: Pseudotsuga menziesii; assembly: GCA_001517045.1. NCBI lineage: Eukaryota > Viridiplantae > Streptophyta > Pinopsida > Pinales > Pinaceae > Pseudotsuga > Pseudotsuga menziesii. Next base: position 34,916 of record LPNX010498297.1, read on the forward strand.
ATTCATTATTGTTTTAGAGTTAGTTAATTGTATCTCTAGTTTAGTGTACTTCATCCTTATTTGGATTGAATTTAGAATTAAACTTGTTAACTTTATTGTTTAAAACACACATCAATTCTTTATAAGTTTGATCGTCATTCCTAACATAAGATTTGTCCTCTTTACTCTATAGTTACTGAAGATGTTCATAGAATAGGACTAGATTAAGAAATAAGACATCTTTATTAAGTTTTCTACTTGTTTTTCAATTATATCTATTTCATGTGAGAATAGTATACTTTTAACTTCAAGTGGGTCCATTAAAAGAAACTAATTTCTTAATTAATAGATTGGTTGTTAATAACATATTTTTCAATTAGAGTCATTTGCTTATGGAGTAAATCAAAATGTTTACTATTACTTGTAATTGGACACTCCTTAGTTTACATCTATTTGTAGAGGTTAAATTAGACTTCATTCCATTCAGTTTCTTTATTTCTTTTGAAAGTCATTTTGATACACCTCCTTCTCCAGTTTCGATCATAATGAATCCATATCCTCAGAATCCTCAAGGAGAATGGAACTAGACAATTTAGTTGAATTATTGTATATTTGTTAATTGCATGTAAAGTTTAGCTATTGGATTTCTTAGATAAATTATGTAGTTGTAATATTGTCTCAAATAATATAATCTCTTGTTTTCATATAGTCAAAGTTATGAATTTGTTTATAGCCTTTCTAAATTCTCAGATTAAAAAGAAGAATAATTAATTAATAGATTTCACTGTAAAAGATAGTTCACTTTCTTAGGATAGTATTATATATTTTTATTGTTTATAGAGTAGATTAGTATAGATCAATGTTGCTCTAATCTATTAGTCTTGTCCTAGTCTAATTACCTTAATAGTTGAATTTCTGGAGATTGACTCGGTTTTTCATTTTGAAAGATCTTTCGATCTTTTCTTTGTTAAAATATTTCCACGAAACCTTAGGTACCTTCTACCTTAACATATATTTTGTGTCAACTCTAAGTTTACAAACCTCGATTGATAATTACATATTTGGTGAATTAATTAATACAATAAAACACCCAATCGTTAGTGTTTATAAACATGCTAGGAATTCCAATTGACTCGCATGTGCATGTTCTACATCCCACTAGGTTTTTGTTCAATTTTGAGAAAATTAATTTTTCCTACAAAATTCAGTCATTTTAACGATTTAATTGAAAAACTTCAAAATGTATTAAAAGATGGGATCAGAATCTGTTTGCATGGAAATTCCCGTTTTCACACTTGAAGCATCCTCTTTACTCAAGAGGCCACTTTTCCTATTATTCGAACGGATAAAACATCCCATATGGCATTATTTCTCTAAGGGTGCATCAAAATGGTCGATAAATGTTAAGAATTCGACAAAATGAAATTTTTTGAAAGTGAGTGGGGCCATGTTAAAACATGTGTTAAAAGAAAAAAATTAAGGTGGATTCATATGAAATAGTGAAAAGCGAATTGGACCATGGATAAGAGTTAAAGTTAATTTGAGACCCCACCAAATGAAGCTAAAACACCTTCACGTGAATAATTTCCCCCCTCTTGAATTCGCATGGGTTGGTGTTTAGACATGGAAAGTGAGTCCCCATGGTTAGCGACCCTTTCCAGAAAATGGAAAGAATTAAACTTTGGTCAATTTGTTGAAGTATCGGATAAAGTGGTTGGGGATGACACCATCTTTTAGATGAGTTGCACGTGGTTGTTGGATACATGTTTTATGAACATGGCATGTTGTTTGGTTAAAAGAGATGAATCAATCATAAATGGAGGACTATGTAGATGTGGAGAGTAATGAGAGAGTGGATTGGGATATTTGTGAGGGGCGCACCTCTCTTGGAGAGGTGGAATTCTCTCCATGCAAATTCAATCAATTAAGACCCTAAATTATCACGAACTCAAGCTTCAACTCAACGTGAAATATAACTTCAACTCAAGTGGTGGATTCCCCCCAGTGACGTTCTCTCCATGCAAATTCAATCAATTAAGACCCTAAATTATCTCACGAACTCAAGCTTGAACTCAACGTGGACTCTTACTTCAACTCAAGTGGTGGATTCCCTCCCCCTCTCATTTGGCTATTTAAGTTGGCATCCTTTTCTCATTTTCTGATGGTGAGAGGACCGAAGGAATGCCCAAATTTTGTATTGTATTTTTAATACTCTTTGGAATAATATAAATACTTTGGAGGTCTCATGTAGTGTATGGCTCAAGTGTGTGGATGAGCATTGCGTAATCCATGAGGTAATTTGTATCATTTATTTTTGTTGTATTTATGTGGTTTTTTATGGGCCTACAAGGAGAAGTAATCTCGGTTTCTTAATAAATTTCTTGATTGATTATTGCTTACTGATTAGTTACATTAGATCTACTGGACGTCTATGTCACATAACCCAATTTTGTAAAAATATGTTAATTGTTTTAATTATATTCCTGAGACATTATGTTAAATTTAATGCTAAGTAGGAACTGATGACTCAGCAAAGTCAATAGAGTGGAATGTAATTTAGAATATTTTATTATTAATAAATAAATTGTGGAGACAACAGCATGGGAGAGCTGTTAAAAAGAGGTTACTGGTCAAACTGGTGGATGGAACTACGTGGAGGGAAAAAGACAAGTGGCAGCATCCTCAAACACTTCCTAAGTTGCAGGTGGCAACTTCCCTATATTTGGGGTCATGATCCCCCAAGAAAGTGGGATCAGAGCAGGTGGCTCATTAAATGACAACTAACCCAAAAAGACCTAGGCAATCTTTTAAAAGTACTCAATGAATAGAATTGAGGCTGCTCAGATAATTTCCAGAGAGGATTCATTCAGGTGAATGATATTCAGGAATTTCATTGGGAAAAAAGGGAAAAACAGTAAGGAAGTTGTTTGAGAGGAATGTTGCAATAACTTGGTTTATTACAGCTTGTTAGCTGGGAGAACTCACTGATAAGTTCTGGATTAATACTGAGTTTGAAGACTGGTATCTGATTATTGTTGCACCTAGTTCCAGCCAGGGAGACCAGAGCAAGCTCGGGGGTCCTGAGGAGTCGCTGTTTGAGCGCTCTCCAGGAGTTGGTAGGGAGGAACGACCTCCCATTGCTGTTGTTGTCCAAAGTTTAAGCAGGTTCTGTCACCTAACTGTCTTTGTATTAGTAACTGTGAATGGTTGGATGTTATGTTAGTAGTTATTTAAATGGTTTAGTGATGAGATTGTTTTAGTTATCAATAATAGAATCTGTAGATGAAAAATAATGACCCACTATGTTTTTCCACATCTGGGTTTACCAGACCGTACTCCAGTACAGGGGTAAAATTATAAAAAGATAGCATGATGAGATTGTAGAATAGTAGATTGTTTCTTTACTTATCATCAGAAGAAATTATTTGTTTTACTGACAGCTGTTTATGTTCATAGATAAAACTTTTCCTTCGTACAGTATATCATTCTTAGTAATTCTATTATTTGTAAAGAACAGATAGAAGAATATAATAGTTGTACTAAAGAAAAGTCAGACTAGGTATACCTGCGGTTTTAAAATCTTACAATGTTTTTCTTCCTGTTTTT
>LPNX010498297.1:38770-60724 GCA_001517045.1 Pseudotsuga menziesii
ATAAGTTGAAGGGTTTAAACTGTAAGTTAACACTTACAAATTTCTTAATAACTAGTAAGTCAGGGTTTAAACCGAGTACAGAATCCTTGACAGTAAATATTAAAAGAAATACTAAAAGTAAAAATTCAAGTGTATAATCTACAGCAAGCAAATAACAAAGTGCGAGCTTAATTATATTATATAAAACATAACTAGAAACTCTTATAATTTCAGAAGTTCAGTGTAATTAATCATAAGCATTCCAGGTAGGGTAATTTAATTATTATAATAAGTAACAATTATTGCATTATTATCTACTGTATAGAAATAATAGGAATTTGAAATCACAGTAATGTTAACTTATTATTAAATAACAGAAAAATTAATATAAAATTTGTAACCAAAGGTTACACTGTCAATAACTTTGAGAATGTCATTAAAACATTCAAACTTTTTAATGTACAAAGTATAACCATTATAATGTTTTATAAAATTCTTTGAGTAAATAAACAATCCAATTTATTTTTAATATACAGAAAAACCCTACCAGTTATTACCATAAATAAATTACAGAGAGTAAATCAAGTATTCATTAATTCACTGAAATCGAAGGTATCGAAGTCAGATAGGCTTAATAAGCCGAACTTAAACAGTTTATGGTTTTCAAAACTATACAGTAACAAAATTTTAACTTAAGAAAAATTGTATGGAAAGCTCATAGCTCCAAGTTCAGGGTAAACCCTGTCAAAAATTAAAAGACGTACTGAGGTTCATCAACAGGATGGAGTTTTATCTCCTTGGTACCCCACGACTACCTTTATCATTTACAAAAATAAATCTTACAACCTATATCCACAGTAATACACTTATGCATGCTTAACCTAGCAATCATTTAAAGACCCAAAACCCACAGTCTCGGCTTCAACCAAGACCCCATGATAAACGAAGAGCCGAACTCTTTTAACAGCGTTTAGGTTCACCAACTGAACCCAAGTAACAGCAAGGGTTACACACCACGAAGCCAAACTCATGATTGTCCTAAAGGACCAGCAAGGAGGAGAAGGCCATGGGTAAAAACCAGGCTTAACGGAAGTAGCAGTTGTTGAAATCTCGTACCTTCCACGCCGAGAGGAGAAGACCAAACCTGTAACAAAAGATTTTATAAATATTAAAAATCTTGCCAAAAGAAATTGTTGTTTGCTTAAGCTTTTACTTTGAAAAGAAAATAAAGGGAGAATCCCGTATCTTATCTTAACGCCTGATAAAAATATGGCCACTGAAGAACAGAAAGACAACCACCAGCAGGAAGAAAGGTAAACCCTTCATTTACCGCAGAAGAGAAAGAACTCGCTGAAGCAATAGGTAATCTGTCGCGATGGAGGTCAGCTTGCAGCAACGATCTACACAACAAGGAGTTCGGGCAATGGATGCCAATGGAGAAACCCTAAGAAATTCAACACTGTTCAACATTCAATAGCAGGCTTTTCGACACAGTAAATATCCTCACATCGCAGTAGCTGAACCACGAGGAGTGAAACTAACATACGGATTGCTAGCAGACAGTGTAAACAATGGAGCGAACAAGGAGGTTATCGCAGAGCGGCCAGAGGCCCGGAGGCAGAGGAAGAGTGACATTTAGGGTTGAGTCAAACATTTTTAAACAACAGTGCATGGCCGAGAAGAGCCCACGTAACCCTTAAATAATTGGCATGCAGTGGGTAGGAACATTATAGTTCCGTGACAATATTACCAATGATTCCACAAACCAAATCATATCGCGGGGATTCCATAAGGTTCGATATACCATAAGTCAATCACCTGCATTATAAAATCAACCATATAAACATTAAAATAATGTTTATAAAACATTGTAATATAAATTGGTTCATCGTTGGTATCATACTTTATGTATGAAGAGTTGTAATGTTTGTTAATGAGATTCTAGAGCGAGGAGTAATAAAAGTTACCATAGCATAGTTTGTTTATAAACCTATTGTTTCTCTATATTATCTATGGCCTTAATTCACCAATGAAGGTAAGGGAATAATAATATATAAAAGCTTATAGCATTATAAAAATCAAATTAAGTGATCCAGTGATCATGTGCATGGTTTTACTCTTGACCTTATGGTCATCTATAGCTTGTATAATAACAATCCTTCTAATAGTCATAAAACTAGTATGTGACAATTAGTCTTTTGTCAACCACAAGCTCAAAGATTACAAAGGATATTATAAATCAATAATTGATAGGTAGCTTGGGTAATTTTAGCATTCTTGGCTTGATAGTGTAGTTATGAATGTCGTAAATGGTATTTGAGTATAATAAATATGAGAATGATTTGTAAGTTTACTAGCAAATCATTTACCATGGGATAGAAATAATATTCTAAACTATACAGATTTTTTTAATACTAAAGGAAGACTTTAAAAGTTACTTGTATCAAGTAGTCAACCTTTTAATTCTTGATGTAAGAAAATATAATTTTGGTACTTAAACCTCCTATCATTTCACATTTGCAGTTGCAAATCTAATCATGGCATGATGCAGTAATTATGAATAAGTAAAAACTAGATCTTTGATCGTGTATTCCTACCATGCTTACTGCTAGTAAAGAAATATCTATTGTATTTTACACTTGCATTCAGTATGAATATCCAATGGTTTCGTACTCTGTAGAAATGTTAAATCCTGTTTTCTTGACGGAGAAATAGCGGCCATCTTTACTAGTAGAATTCAATTCTCTATCAGTAAGATCTTAAAAGGAATCATAGTTAAAGCTTTAACTCTATAAGCCTGATAAATCTAACTAGCATGTATATACTTTTACTGAATAAATTTTGTACAGTGAATCGTTATTGAATACTTTAGAGATTTTTTAATAGCGACCCAAACATCTTACCTGTGTATCTGTAAGAAAAGTAAAACTGCTGCGTTAGCTCAGAAGCTAAGTAAGCCCAGTCTTTCATGGCAATCCCACCTTGTGGTCGCAAACAGAAAACAAATCAGTATTTAAAAAGAAACTATTCTAGAAAGTTAAGCATAGTCAAAAGATCATCCAGATATGAATCTAATAACATAGAACTAATCAAACAGTTAATGACTGTATTTAATGACAATATATGCATTTAAAAAAAAATTAAATTTTTCGGAAAATTTGGGGTTTTGACAGTCTATGTTACTTTTGTTTAAATGCATGTTTTCCGGGTTTGTTTTGTAGTTGACACCATTGCATTTAACCATGTCTTTGTTCAAGAATTGATGAATTGATACAGGTATCTAGACTCGAACATTTGGTTGATCTTGTTTGAATCCAATTTTAGAGCACTTCCAAGGATCATAGTCCCTCTACTTTCCACCAAAAAACTCCATGGCTCAAAGGATTCCCAAGCTTGGAGCTATTTTCTTCTTCCTTCTTTCCTTCACCTTCAAAATCAAATTTTTTCTTTGCTTCCAGTTGCTTTGTAAATGCTTAAGTAAATTAGTTTCTTTTAAAATATTATTCAAAGTATGATTTATTTCAGTACAATGCTAGATCCTAATCTTAAAGCTTTATTATGAGTAGATCTAGATTGATTAAGTATTTAGGATTATTGTTCATCATTTAAGTACTTAAATTTTTATATTCTTAATGATTTATTTGGAAAATTTGGTGTGTTAAATAAGGCTTTTTTTACTTTTATCACTAGGAAAAGGATAAGTGCTGCCAGAAAATCAAGGATCTAAGTTGTTCAAAGACCTCCTAGAACACCATTCTTTACCTTGTGTTTTTCTAAAACATGTATGCATTTAGATCCATATATATAAGTACCATTGGCATCCACCTCAAGCATTGTAAATACTATAATTAAATATATTCAGTAGGCTCCTTCAGATCCCACTCCCCATTCCCCTTGGGGGGTTTTGCATCGGTACACTTTTTTCATGGTTTTGCTTCTGTTAGTGTAGTTTTGTTTTATAGGTCTATATACTTTTACATTTTCAATTTCATTTTTATTGAAACGTAATACAAATACTAACCTAATGCATTATATCGAATTACTAAAAGGGAAAAGATTTTTGTATTGTAGTAATTAGGAAACCTTCCTTTTTTTCACTCTTACTATTAACCCAAAAATCCCCCACATAGATCTCGATGGCCTACACCACCCAAGGACACCATCTCACAACACTCATTTCACTCCATAAGAACTTCCATTTGACCCCCACACCTCCAAAAGAGCCCAAGGATGAAGAAAAGGGCTAAAACCCCTAAAAAAGAGCCCAAAACAGCCCCCCAGGAGCTAAAGCCCTCAAAAAGGGGCTAAAACCTTGAAAGGGGCTAAAGTTAGCGAGAAAGGGGCTAAAGCCCTGACCAAGGGCTTAAAACCCTAAAATCCCTTGGAAAAACTATAAAAGGAGGGTGGGGGTCACTCTCAAAACACTCCTCACTTGCCTATTGTTATGCTGCCCATGGATGCTTTGAGACCTCTTGCTCTCAAACCACCCACTCTTCCTCTCCTTCATCTCCATCTCATCAAGCCATTGCTTCCCAACCAAGAGAGAGGTGCTCCCATGAGCTAGGGCATGGTGGCCCATTTCCACCCAAGTGAGGTATAATTTCTTTTCATGGTTGTGTTGCAGCTGCAACAATTTCCCAAATTTCCAAAAAAAATTAGGACCCTCCTTTGCTTGGATTAGTTCTTTGTCCTTGAGTTAATTCTAAATGCTTGGATTGAGCTACCAATTGTTTTTTATTCCCCCTCGGATGCTTGAAGTAATTCACTGTTTGATTAAGTTTTATCACTGCCTTTGAATGCATTTGAAGCATGCCTAAATCGGAAGTTATTTTGGTCAGTGCTCTACCGTTGTGGGTGGATCTTTGTTTTGGTCTTCCGCCGTTGTGGAAAGAAATACACTTTCTTCTTTCGATCCGTTGGTTTTCACGTCGGCCGATCTTTTGGTTTATGTCGGAAGGATTTGTCATTTCTTTCTCCGCTGTTGCAAACAGAAAACCACTTCCTCTCCCGATCATTGCTTCAATGTTCCATTTCCCGCCGTTGCAGATGGACATTCGGTTTTGACTTCGACTTTTCTCTCGATTCGATCGGCTTTAATCGGCTGCTTTTTTATTTTTCATCGAAACTGTTATGACTTCTTCTTCCGCCGTTGCAGATGGCAAACTGCATTCTCTCCCGATTATGGCTGGTTGTTTTCGTCAAGCCCATAAATCTTGGGCTACCGCCGTTGCGGCTGCGGGAAGTTTTCTCCTTCCGGCCGTTTGAGTCATCTTACCTTCGACGTTGCGGAGGGTCGCGCCTTTGTAGCTCTGCCATTGCGACTGCCGAATGCTTTTCCTTGCTGATCTCTTAGTCGTTCCGCTTCCGACACCGACCCCTTGTTGCAGAACAGTTTATCATTTGTACCCCTAACGTTGCGGACGCTGATGTCCTTACGGTTCCGTCGTTGCGGATGAAAGAAGCGCCATCCCTTCCGATGCGGAGTCATTTCACTTCCAATTCAGATTTTACCTGTTGCGGATCGATTTACCCTCCGCGGCTCCGTCGTTGCGGCTCCAGTTTCACTTTGGTCCAGACGAATAGTCTACCGAGGTTCCTCTAAGTATGGTACGCGAATGGCTTAGCGTTTTGGCTGTCCGCCGTTGCGGAAGAAATTTGCCTTTCAGTTTCCGATCCAAAAGTGGTCTGCCATCCGATATGCCGCGAGTGTTGACCTTATATATACGGGGTCGAGGGGTTTATTATTCTATTGTTATTTTTAACTGCTGTGCTCTGTCGCTATCGTGCTGTCGATCGCTTGAGTTTGTTCGGACCCATTGCCGGTACCCGCATCCAGGTGGCAACTGTAGAAGCCTGACCGTATTCGTCCCGCCATACACGCCGGTTACACATCAGTGCCAGGTAGGCTTCGTTTTCGTTTCCTCTTTCCATTTGAACGTTTGGTGGTTTTATTTTCTACGGTGGTTTGTTTCCCCGGCCATTTTCCTCGTCCCGTTAAATTATATGCCTATATAGGTAAAGATTTTTATCTTAACTGTCCGTGGGAGGGCGGTTTGGCCCTTAGAGTAGTTTTTCCATTTCGTCATTGCTATATCACCCTGCGCATAGAGAATTAGGGGGTTTGGTGCAGACGGCTGTTACGCTGTCTACACCAAACCACCCTGTATGATGATGTATGGTGGAGATAGGTTTGCCATGACCCTTCCTTGTGGATTTGGGACTGTTTGTTCCGTTTTTTGGGCTTCTTGCATCGTTTAAACCCCAATTGTTTTCGTCATGTTTTTTCGCGCAACCCCATTCGAGCTCAGTGGTCGAACCCCAGCCGGTTGAAAGGGATATATCACTGCTTTAGTTTGTTGGCCATAAGCTGCGAGGGCACGGTTTTGTTAAAGCACTGTTAAAGTCTCGTATATATTTTCCCTGTTTGCCCCGCATAGCAAAACGATAATGTCACCTGCAGAGAGAGGAGGTTTTCTTTGCGTTAATGTAGATGTTCTTTTCGCCCGATTACATTGTTAGAATTGTTGGTATTGAAAAGCAGTGGTAGCTTGTATATTTTAATGCATATAACTATTTTTCATCATGCTGGACATAGACAAAGTCACTGAACACTGCACATTGGGTTTAATAGTTCTGTTAGTTAGGCCATTTCAGTCTATACATGCATATACTTGCTTCATTGATTGATCGTTATCATGTTAAACATAGAAGAAATGACACACTGCACACTGATGTATATAAGTTTGTCACTCAGCCAAAATGGCTTAATGTTTACAATGTTGTGTGTGGTAGGAAGATTTCGAATCCACAATGTCAAAGAGGCAAAAGAAGAAAGCCCCGGTGGTCGAGGAAGAGCCCAAAGTAGAAACTGTCACCAAAACTGAATATATGTATGAGGACACTAAGTGTATTTCTGGTATTGAACCTGAGTACCAGTGGGGGGAAACATATAGACTGATCACACGTAGAGAGGTTCCTAACATGGGCTTAGAAGAAGAGTCCATATATGCCAACATAGAAAGATCTTCGCTGATGAAGATCGCCACCAGACCAGAGTTGTTCCTGTGCTCTGAAGTAATCAGTTGGATTATGCCCCGAGCAAATGTCACAACAATGATTCTAGAAAATGTTGAAAGACAGGGATATGCTGCATATAGCCATGGATATGTAGCTCTGGCCTACCACCTGCCAGAAGCCCAAATATTTTTATCTGATATTTGGCTGAACAATATTAGCATGGACCTGGTAGAGACTCTTAAAAGGATGTTGTTACAGGGAAAACATTACAGATACAGACCAACGGGTGATTACGATACGGCAAGCTTAAGGGCCCCCTATAGGTTCATAGCTTTAATGCTGAACAGGATTTTTGGGAGAGTGGCATGGCAGGTTCTTCAAGTTAGAGTGGATACCCATAATTTTTCATGTTGCAACCCAGGGGACAATTCTCAACTAGGCTAGCCTTGTATCAAATATTCTTTCAGCTTGCTTGGCCTCAACTTTGGGAGGAGTGGCCCAAAAGAGGTCTGAATTTTATATGAGTTCCATACTCATCGATTGCATATTGTGTAAACAGCCTTTCCCCGGACTCAGGTGCATCTGGGATAGGGAAAGAATGCCTGTCTATGCTGCCTATAAACCACTGTGGGCACACAAATATCACAGCCATTATCGAGAAGTATGTGAACACTTTATCATGCCCTTATACACACTCATTTTCCTGAAGGAGTGTGATTGTATGTCAGAAGAGGCACTGCGGATAATAGAGGAGTATGCAGACTACTATTTGATTGAAAATGGCATGTACTTCAGGATATTTGGAGGTTCGAGAGCACCTTCCCTGCTGCCCAAATACACAACTGATTACATTATTCACAAGGAAGCAGTCAGACAAGTGTTCCTAGATGGAATAGGCAGCTTTCTGTTTGAGCACAAGAAGACCACCTACCCTCCTTTTCCCTTTAGGTTAGGAAGCTACAAGTTTACCAGAGTGAAAAAGGCTGATGAATTTGTAGAAGAGCTGGAAAAGTTCCATTTTGGAGAAATTCCCTTCCGTAGAAATGATACTCACGGTAAAGTAGCTAAACATTGCAAAACAAACAACGTGCATTTTGAGTATGCCCACCATTGGGATCGGGAAGAATCCATATTCCGAAATGCAGTAAACATGACAGCCTTGAGAAGAAGGTTCAAGAAGAAGATCACCACCAAAGGTGGGAAGGGAGATGAACAAGCAAAGGCTGAAGAAGAAGCAAAGAGAAGAAATGAGGAAGCCCAGAGGTTGGCACAAGAAGCTGCAGGGTGGCTACACACAGAAGAAGAAGAAAAAAGGAAAGCCGCACAAGAAGCAGTTAGGAAGGCAGAAGAAGATGCAAAGAAAGAAGAAGAAGAAAAGAAAAGGAAGCTGGATGAAGAGCTCCAAAGACAAGAAGCTGAAAGGATAAAACTGACACAGACAGAGCAGTCAGCTTCTGAAACAGCCGCAGGGTAGACCCAGGACGTGGAGAACCCCGAGGTTCAGGACCCACAAGTACCTGCTTCCAGCACACCCATGGTCCCCACTCTTAAGCTGGTCCCTTTTGTGCAGAAAAAAGGAGAAGAAATCCTTGATTTCAATCTTGTTTTCTACGACAGGGAAACAAAGAGGATAGTGAAGAGAACAGAAAGGAAAATTGACACGGGAGATCTGCTAGGGAAAATGATATCAGATACGCCTGTTATGTTGGGAACAGACCAGGACCCAAGATTCACAATTAGAGCCGGAGCGGCACTGATTCAAGCTTCAGAGGATAATGTGAGCAGGATTATGACAGACTTGAATCTATCTAAGAAATCCTCTGCTCAATTGAAAGATACTTTGAGGAAAGAAAGAGAGGAAGGCAATAGGCTGAAATGGAAGTATGAAGATATGCATAGGGAGATAAAGGCTTCTAAGGCTGAATTGCAGGCCCTTCAAGCGGAAAAACAGGTTAGAGAAACAACACAATAATACATGGAGAAAGTGCAGAAAGAATGTCAAGAGCTGAAGACGGAAAAGGAACGGCTGTAGGAAAAGGTAGAAGAGATAGAAGAACAACAAAAGATTATCTTGCAGGCCAGTGAGATGCACTCCCAAGAACAGAAAAAGGAACATCAAGAGCATATTTCTTCTCTGACAACTGCTCTAGAGGAAGCAAGGGAGCAGCAGGTTAACCTCCAGCCATTCAAAGAGCATGTCTTAGACCAGAAGGCTAAGATGTTGCAGCTACAGATTCCTGTAGAAGGAGAAAGGTGCAAGGTGCTGCAAGTAGATAGAATATTGGGGGAAATCCTGGAGACCTCCTCTTACTTTGTAGATCGATCTCAGGACGTCCTCGAGGTCCTGACTACAAGAATGGAGAGGCTGGAAAACAATGAAGAAACTCCAGCAGAGCTGCCATCAAAAGATAAACAGGCCCTCAAGCGCGATTATGACTTAATAGAATTTGATATTAACACCGCAGAGGATTTCAAGAAAGCAGTCAAGAAGACAAAGGGAGCCTGCACGGAATTTTTCAGAAGAGTCCTTATTACATACAACCGGTGCTAGGTAGAGGCCGAGTGGAGGCTGGATGATTTCCCAGACCACAATTCATTTGTGGAGATGTTGCAGAAGAGACATCAGGATGAAGAAGCAAGAATGCAACACATTAAGGCCATTGATGACCAGATTCTGAGAAGTGAAGTAGGCCATTCAGCCGCTAGTGTGCAGCTTTTGGAAGACCAGCTTCGGTTGAGCGCAACCAGAGTTGAGGCTATAAAGAACCAGGCCGAAAAATTTGAAATCAACATTCAGTTTTTGGAACCCTGCGCATTTGAGGGCATTGCATCTAAAGCTTCAAAATGGAAGAAATTTCTAGACACCCAAGTGGGACCCTCCTCGTAAAGGATTGGTTACTTTTTGTAATGTGTAATATTTTGTAAAAACATTTTGAGAAAAGTCAAGCATTGGGAAACGAAGAGTTGGGAAGCCCAAAGGTTACTTTGGGCAGCCCAACCGTCTCACCCTTTTGTATAAATGTAGAAAGCTTAGAAGGCAAAAAGGGGATTTTCCCCAGTGAGACATAGAAACAGTATTGTAAGAAGAACTATTTCTCTTTGCAATAAAGAAGTATTTTTGCCTGTTGGAGAAAGATTGGTGGCACTTTCAAATGTTATGTTGTGGATGGCTAAAAGATGAACTATTTTGTTTTTTCGGCTTTTTGTCCATTAACTGTGAGATCATTCTAACTCTTTGAACCTATGTTCTTGTTTAAATGATTTCTGGTTTAATTTTGTGGAATGACCACCATGAGTAATTTATGATGTTCGTAAAACAATTGGCTATCTGGTTGTTGAAATATCTTTCATCGTTCATGCGTTATGGAAAGAAATATCAGCTAACTGTAGTTTCTCTTTATATTGCATGCACAATCCACATTACTCATAAATAAGTTACAATCTGGCTCCCGGGGGATAGATAGATAGATAGTTAGGCAAATAGTCAGTTTATTTCACCACTGCATATGTGATTTAGATGCTTGCAAGCCTAAGATGAGAGGTAAGAACCTGCGCATCACGTTGTGACTGCTCCCCGCATCCTTATCACCCTGCATTGTTTATTAGGCACTTGCATCTCATACATTAAGTCAAAAAATACAAAATACACGGTGGACCGGGCCGTAACCGGTAAAAGCTTTGTTTTTGTTACTTGACCTACGGTAGCCAGACCGCAAACCGGATGGATTCCCTATACCAAATAGTCAACGGGCTAGTTGGGAACGTTGACTGGGGAGAATCCCTTTCTGTTGTTGCCTGCGAATTTCCAGGCCTCAACGAGTTGTTTATTTATTTTGTTTCCTAACCCTCATTTCAATTTGCAGGTTTTTCATTAACATTGTTTGCGGGTTTTCTCCATTGTAGCTAGGTTTATTTTGCAGGTTTTGGAGGTGAACCCTAACCTACTGTGTGCAGAGGGGTTCAACAATGCTCCATCTCCTCTCCTTTATTTTCTGTCATTAGCTCTTAGATCTAGTTTACAGTAGCTGCTATCTGATTGTTCTTGCTTAGACTAGCTTAGTTTAATTCGCTGCTCTGTTTATGTCATATTTTCATTTTGTTTTTTCTTGTTTTCTAAGAGTTGGAACCTACCCTTATGCCCTATATGCACAAGGTATCCATTCTTGCTCCTGTAGTGAGGATAAATTCTCACTACAGCTTTGGCGACTCCGCTGGGTTGATCCCACAGGATCCTTGGGCCAAAAATTTCAAGTTTTCAAGTTTTTTCCATTTTACCCTAGTTTTCAGAAATCTTAGGTTAGATTTGTTTAAATATGCTTTATTTCCTATTTTACTCAGTGCCAAATCCTATTCTAGGCCGAGCCGAGTCAGATTGACGTCAGTAGCAGTTACTGTCAGCCAAATCTGACCCTGCATCACCAAAAAACCCCTTTTTGCAGCAGGTCTCTCCGATCGGGGGAAAAGGTGAGACTGGGGCACTCTTAATTGGCCAACAGGTGCACCCATGGTGCACTTAATCCTCAGACAGGCGCGAATTCATCCCAGAAGCTCAAGTTGCGGCTATTTTCGCATTTTGTGTGACCCCCTCGCTCATTTCTGGAAAAATCTCGTGGCCCCCTCGCGGGATTTGGTCAAAAATGTGTGGCCTGTCACACGGAAGTTGTATTTAAGTTTAATTAATAGTAATTTTTAGTTTCAGAGGACTGTTAGTGTGGCCCAGCCGCCTCTGTCCACCATTGCAGGTCTCTTTTAATTCCAATTTTCATTTTCTGCAAATCAATCCATGAACAATGTGTATATGCTAAATCAATCATTAAGGCTTAATAAAATCAACTAGTCTAACTAAAAGTAACTTAAAAATAACCATCTTGATGCCCCCTTCCTCCTCTACCTAGTCATCACCCTTCGGGGTATTCTGGGATATGACGAAGGGAAAGCTCGTATAGATTTAGGCACTCCATGGTATTTTTCCCAAACCACTAAAACTAGGTGACCTAGAAGCTAGAGGGGGTAGAGAAGGAGGGCTTCTCACGGTGCTAAGCGTCCTCCCTGTTGACCAACCTAGCACTTGGGAGGTGACCTGAGGATATACGGATGGGCTTTGTCCCATTGTGTTGAGAGCCCAACACCTTCTCTTGGTTGAAGAAGAATATCACTGAGAGGTAGACATTTAGTTAGGCCAACAATTCAGGGTTAATCACCATACTTGCTTACAAATTTCCATTTATGTTTGCATACAAAACCATGATATGAACTCTACCATGAATTCATAAACCATATTTCAAACCAAATACTAGAACAAATGAGCAAACCAACACACCATACCAAATAATTAACCCAACTCAGTTCATGACACTGAGTAAAGCCTTAAAATTTACCAAATTTACACTAAGTTCAATCAATTCTGCAGTATTTAAGGACATAAGTCCCTGACTGCTTCAACTATGGGAAGTACTTGGGCTTTGGCCAAAAACTCATTGTGAGGACTACCACAGGAACCCCAAAGTAGTTGGCCGCTGAGAGGAATTTCCAAGCGAAACGGGAAACGACCCCTTCCGATTGAGTAGAAGCACCCATGAGGAACATGCCAAGCGCTGTCTTCTGGCCGTCTTGGTGGCCGAGAGACCACCTCCAGCCAATAGGAAGCCATTGAAACCAGGGTCCAAATCTCATACCCACCAGTTTCATACACAAAAGTGAACATAATTGATCCTCCACGATCTTCCTCACGCCTAAGAGGCAAAGCACCACCATTTTGAACACTCAGTCGGCACCATCGTATCCGTTCTCAGTGATCTCCCACACCATCAGAGGGCCACACAGCCTCTGATTCTTATTCAGACCCATATTAGTTTGAACCAAACCTCCACACCACACCATCATGCCCCGTGGCTAGTACAAACCCCCATTGTGGCCCCATCCCACATCAACTTGGGGTCAAATCTACCCTTCATGGCTCGTTTGAAGTTGCCTAACTTGGCTAGATTAACGAATGACCCCATCCGCCACCAAGCTTTCTGGCCACCCATGCCAACTAAGCTGCCATCAGACATCCCAAAGTTTGAAGGCAAAGCCGGGGAATGTCCCCAAAATCATATAATGACATTCCATCTATGGTCCTCATCCAACAGCATCATAGACGACTCCATCAGGCTGAGGTTGTTCCAACGCACCCTTACAGGTGCCGCGACCAAATGGTACATTGAGCTGCCATAAGCCAAGTACGTCGAGTTCAACTCCCTAGCCTTCATGTTCCTACAGTATTTCCAACTCCCTGTCAGATATGACGAGGGGGTGGAGATCCTGCTATCCTGTCACCAAAACACCACCACTCACATCACTAATCATATCCACAAGTGGAGGTGGCACCGTAGCTTGTGTAAGATCCAACTTGACAACAAGATCTTCTTGGATTGGTTCCTCAAGACTTTTCTCCCACCCATCGCAAAGGACGTTGCATTTGAATGTCTCCAATCTGAAGAAGAGGCCATACTAAAGGCCCAACAATTTGACCTCATTTATGCCCAGTCTGGATACTTGTACACTGTCATTCCAGATGCTCCCCGTCCAAGTACCTCTTACCGCGACGCACCAGGAGCATCCCACACTGCGGATGGCATCATAGGGTCAATCTCCCAACAACCACAACCTCGACCAACACCACCAGCCATTGCACCACAACCAAGCAACACTGCTAATGTTGCTTACCAAAACCAAGCTCCGGACTATGCTAGCATGATGTCTCAGTCTGGAGCAACCACCTCTTATGCACAACTTGTGCCACCGCAGCAAGATCAGGCCATGTTTTGGCCAACACAACAATATGTGGGGCAAATGCCCACATTTTTGGCACCACCATCCCCACAAATATACTATGCACCACAAGTGCAACAAGTTCAAGCCCCCGCCCCCGCTCCACCCACTTCGTTGGGACAAGTGTTCACACAACAAAATTGCCCCAACTAGCCTGCCCCCAACAACCAACAAGGGAAAGCTAGAAACAACAGGCCCCGCAACCAAGGAAATAACCAACAGCAGGGAGGCGGTCAACAATTGAACCCTCCCAATAATGTCGCGTCTAACCAGCCAACCCAAAACCCCCCATGACAGAATCCACCAAGACGTAGCGCACCATTGCACACAAACCAACCTTGTACACTCTATGATGTTTATGGGCATTACACATTTGAGTGTCCCCTCATGGCTCGCGCTAAGCAGGCCATTCAAAAAGAGGCCCAACAAGCTGCTAATGTCCCCACTCAAGCCCAACCCAACCAGGCACCACAAGGACCTCCTCCCATGGTGCTTCAAAACCCACTACCATTCCAAGGATTGGTGGCAACCGCTCCCCCTCCCCAGACCAATTCTGACGCTCCTGGGGCACCACCCATGGTCGAAACAGGTGTTCACCACCTGATGACCATGACCACTGAAGAGGTCAACTTACAGACTAGATGAAATCAGTACGGTACCACTACCAAACTTGTCGACTCATCAGCGGAATCCATGTCTAATAAAACCAACCTACCTCTTTAGTTACCCCCATTCTCGTGCCCCCCCATACGTAGAATTGCCAATAATGCCACAGCTAGAGCTACAGTCAACTATAGCATTGTGGATGATTTGGCCCAAACGCCAACCGCCATGTCTGCTCTTGAGGTACTTAAAATGTGCCCAATGCATCAGAAAGACTTACTAGCCGCTCTAGGGGTAGTAGACCCCTCCGATTCCAAGCTAATCACATTTGACATAGAGAACGAATATTCGTGCATGCCCTACACTATCACCTTCCAAATCCCGGTATCCATCCGAAACTTGGTTGTGCACCAATGCATAGTGGATGAGGGTGCATCCACGTGCATCATGTCTACCTTGGTTTGGCAGAAGCTTGGATCACTGATTCTGCAACCGTCATCCATGACTCTGCGGGCTTATGATGGACATCCCACTAAAGCCTGAGGAATCCTCCCCCATGTCCCTATCACGTTAGCCGAGAAGAAAGTCCTGATCGACATTGAGGTCGTCAATGCTCGACTAGATTACAACCTCCTCCTTGGGAGGAGTTACATGTACGCCATGTGAGCCGCCGCGTCAACTGTATTTTGCCTCATGATGTTCCCCCACGAAGGGAAGGTTATGACAGTTGACCAACTCACCTATCATGATCTGCAAGGGTTAACAACACCTGCCAACGTTATCCCTACCATCACCACCATTGAGCCGCAAGGGGTGACCACACACGCTAACGTCATCCCTATAACCAACACTCTGGTTGAAAACACACCAGCCTCTCCACCGTTGAATGTGGGCCCTAGGTTGTTTACCGATCCCACCATGACAACTCCTTTCCCATTGGTGTCACCACCACCGACACAAAAGCAAACTGTGGACTTGTGCATGGTCTCATCAAGCACCGCTGCACCCAAACAGCAACCGCAGCAATAGCCCCAACCACAACCACAACATCGTCCGTAGCCGCAACGCCAACAACAACCACAACATCACCCGCAGCAGCAGCATTATGCTCAACCACAACCACAACCTCACCCCCACATGCAACCAGCTGGGAGTTATGTGGGCTCATCTCCAATCCATACAATTCCCTTCCTCTTTCCCCCACCTCATGTCATGAGCAAGCTGGTCATGGCCACCTTAAGCCTACCCAACTTTATGTTGGGGATCCCGGTGTGGTATCTTGATCCACCAGCTCAACCAGCAATGCCCCAGGTTGTGTTAACTCTGGTACAACCTATTACGGTTGAGTCCCACCCCCCACCCGGTCTGCATCAGCCAACCGCTGAACCCACACCTACACCGCCCCAACCCAAAAGGGCTAGGGGAAAGAACACCAAAGCCACTGCAGAACCACGACAAGTGCCACCTTGTGCCGTCTACGAAAAACAAGGCCATCCAACTCATAATTGCCCTAAAATCCCAGTGATCCATGCGCATTTGGATGCCATGGATACGAACAAAAACATCCCCGTGGTTGAACTCCCAACCCCGACACTAGTCAAGAACAAGGCATTGAGGACAAACCATGCTTGCGCCCTTTGCGGCCTATATGGACATTACTCCCACCATTGCCAAGACCTGCCCGAATTTTGAATGGCTCTTTCTCACCTCCATCACCATTCCCTTGAGTCTGAGATCACCTTGATCGAAGAAGTTCACCCACCACCTCCTTCGTCTGACACTATGTCCATTTACATGATCTCCAATTCTACAGACCCTCTTGTCTCCACCATCACCGATGGTCCATCAGACCTATCTCTTCCGTTATTTTCGTTGCCCCAGCTCCATCCGCTGTCGCAACCTCGGTCGCAATCTCAACCTCAGTTTATTCTTTTCCTTTTCCTTTTCCTTTTCCTTTTCCCTTTCCTTTTCCTACCATTCGGGATCATGAGTAAGTTTGTCTTGGCAACCCGCAATCTATAGGATTTCACACTAGGAGATCCTCTGTGGTACCTTGAACCACCTACCATACCTCTGAGGCCCCAGGATGTGTTGACTCATGTCCAGCCAATTGAGATGATGTTGCACCTACCTCCAGGTCCATCAGAGACTCCTCTTGTCTCCAGGCCTACCCCTCTTCCTCCAACAAAGACTGGGGGAAAGGCCACAAAAAAAACAACCAGTACCATTTACATGATATCTAGCACCAGTCGCCCTTCCATCTCGTTGGTTGTGGAAGATCCACCTGATCTATTCCAGCACCACTTACACGATGACAGAGATATCTGTAAGACCACCTCCAGTTTTACCCCATTCTCTTTAAACCATAGTGTGGAATCGATTCTTCCCATAAAATACCAAATTCCATCACTCCGCCTTGCCAATGACCTTCGTCTCGGAAAGGGGACATACACCCTTTATGACTCTGATGGACAACTCTTGGAGAACCCCCGCAACAGGCTCTACCTCAAGAGATTTTACACTTAACATCACCAACGAGTCACTTCATTTTCTTTTTCTTGTTTTTCAACGTTTTTCAACAAAAATCAAACGCAGCACCATCAGCTGCTAGTCAAAAGTCACTCGAAATTGGTTTGAGACACCTCTCACACCTCCAGGACCAAATTTCCATCTCTTTATGAGACCATCATCTCATGTTTAAAAAGTCAATTTCAGGACCATCTCCACAAGTCACCTCGATTTACGAGCCATGACATGGCGATGCAAGTGTCTACGGACCGGTACTCGTATCACACTTCCCGACCGCTACTCATACAAGCTATTGGGCCACCACCAATTAGGGATTGTACTATAATTTTTTTTTGTATTTATAATTGCTTTTTCCACCGCACCTTACACGGACATCTGGACCATCGTCTAGAGAACCCTTTGTTTTTCTTCCATGTATTTGACATAGAAGTGTGCTTGGGCCGCCGCCCGTTAAGAAATGTAATTTTAGCTTTTATTTTGTATTTTTAACACATAGATTGTCTTTTCTTTTCACCACACCTTACGCAAACCTCTGGACCACTATCCACAAAACGATTCCTTTTATTGCACATATTTGGCATATAAGTGCCCCCAAACTTGCACTCACATCACATGTAGTCAAGTTCATCCACTGCAACACACACACACTCTCTCCTAACCTCTGTCCGAGAGCCACCTCGGTTTGCATGCCTCTGCCGCACCGTCTCGCAGGCCTCTGTCGTGCTCTATCCCACTCATGTATTGGTATGTTTAAGAGCCTTCTGCTCCATCCATACTGCGCAGATGACCTTTGGACCTCTGTCCACCGTCCCGACATGAGGCACCGCTCGTGCCACCGCAATCGATTGACCATGTTGGAGTTTTGTTTAAGCTCTTTTCTGACTCCTTAAAACAATGAAAAGATCACCGAGCGCAGCTGCTTCCTTTCCCGATCACTAAAGTATAGGAAAGGGCGTCTACATCACCTTGTTTACCTCCTTTTGTGAACCATGTAGACCATTTCATGAAAAGGACCTCCTTGGCACACTCAAGCCAAGACCGTTCCCCTCTACATACTTCTGTGCTTTCTCGGGCAAAGGGGCCACACTTGACAAAAAAGCTCACCACCGGTTGTCATTAAGCTCTTTTCCAGTCGTTTCATCAAGAAAAGATTACCGAGAAAACTTGGTTTCATTCATGCTCGTAAAAGTATCTGAATGACCGTCCAGTCAGTATAGGTTTAACCTTTTCTAGCCTGATTGGACTACCAACGGTAAAGAAGTCTCTCATCCCCTCTAGGATGGGCGAGCTCTCCTATGTATACTTTTATCCTTTTTCGGGCACAGGAGACTACCAATGAAAAAGAGCCCCCACTGGAGTCTCCTTCATGCTATCAGACTCTCTAAAATTGAAAGCACCATCGAGCACTTACCTTATCGGGCTCGCCAAAAATCCACGAGATCGTACCACAATGGTGTCCCTAGACACCACCCCACAGAAAACACTTTGGCAGCATCCCCACATTGGGTCGACTTTGTTTAGAGTACTCTGCAATGTGTCTTCATTGGATCCCATCAGTATCAAAAGTGTCCACCTCGTCCAAGTATTTCCCATCTGCAGTGACATCCCCAGTATTACAACTACGATCCCATTCCCATGAGTCAGTTTCATTTGCTGCCTGGTCCACCCTGTCGTCATACTATGAACAAAGGAATTTTGAATCTCCCACTCCCCCCTTGCCCCTATTCAGTTCTTTCCCTTCCCTCCCCCCCCCCCCCCCAATTCAGTGAGTCAGTCCACAGATTGTTTCACACCTTTTGGTTATCCCGTGCGCTCCTGGTCAAGGAAACATCATTGCCTTGACTAGTGGCAGGTCTCCCTCTGTTGGCACCAACACACATATTCCAGAGGATAGACCCATAGGTTCCTGTACCTTGGTTTCATTTACATCATTAATTAGTTCCTTGGACCACTTGAGAGGAGTCCTTAGTGCCTCTTGGGATGGTTGTTTCTCACGTGCTCGACTTCAACTCCATCATCGCACCGTTGAGATTTGTACAGGGTTTGTTCCACACAGTACTTGGTCAAAGACCCCGAATGTCACCCGACTCTAGCACATTGGTGAGTCCACTCGAGGGACCTAAATAGATTATGTCCCTTGTGATTTTCGGGTTACATTAGAGACAGTGTTCAGAAGCCCCAGCAGTGCTTCGATATACCTTTATGATTGATGCAACATACTTGTACCACAGAGACTCTGACTCTCAATCAGCAAGTCCACATAGCTATGTACCAGATCCAGCAAACCATCAGTCATGAAGATGTAGCATTCCATGAGAATGCCATGGGTCCAATGAACCAGATCAGTATTGTATTCAGCCTCACATGAGAGGCAAACATCATTGTAATATCAGTTGTATATGATCGGCTCTTGTATTTTAGAGCATAGATCAAATGATTCTTTTGACATTGTCACGAGCATGGGGATGGCTGCCTTGTCCATATACATGTCACACATTTATTGTATCTCACCCATTGATGGGAACCAAATTAATACAAAAACCAAAATCCACCATGCCCCAGCCCTAGAAGCACTACCTCTTGACAGTAAATCCTATGATGTCCGTCGGCCATACGTTGATCTCCTGCCCTCACACATTAGGGGGCAATCTGTTAACCCAAAAATCCCCCACATAGCTCACGATGGCCTACACCACCCAAGGACACCATCTCAAAACACTCATTTCACTCCATAAGACCTTCCATTTGACCCCCACACCTCCAAAAGAGCCCAAGGATGAAGAAAAGGGCTAAAAACCCCAAAAAAGAGCCCAAAATAGCCCCCTAGGAGCTAAAGCCGTAAAAAAGGGGCTAAAACCATGAAAGGGGCTAAAGTTAGGGTGGAAGGGGCTAAAGCCCTGACCAAGGGCTTAAAAACCTAAAATCCCTTGGAAAAGCTATAAAAGGAGGGTGGGGGGTCACTCTCAAAACACTCCTCACTTACCTATTGTTATGCTGCCCGTGGATGCTTTGAGACCTCTTACTCTCAAACCACCCACTCTCCCTCTCCTTCATCTCCATCTCATCAAGCCATTGCTTCCCAACCAAGAGAGAGGTGCTCCCATGAGCTAGGGCATGGTGGCCCATTTCCACCTAAGTGAGGTATAATTTCTTTTCATGGTTGTTTATTTGTTTTGTTTCCTAACCCTCATTTCGATTTGCAGGTTTTTCATTAACATTGTTTGCTGGTTTTCTCCATTGTAGCTTAAGTTTATTTTGTAGGTTTTGGAGGCGGAACCCTAACCTACTATGTGCAGAGGGGTTCAACAATGCTCCATCTCCTCTCCTTTATTTTCTGTCATTAGCTCTTAGATCTAGTTTACAGTAGCCGCTATCTGATTGTTCTTGCTTAGACTAGCTTAGTTTAATTCGCTGCTCTATTTATGTCATATTTTCTTTCTGTTTTTTCCTGTTTTCTAAGAGTTGGAACCTACCCTTGTGCCCTATAGGCACAAGGGAGCCATTCCTACTCCTGTAGTGAGGATAAATTCTCACTACACTTACGTTTAAAATAAACCCCCTTGATTTCTTGAGTATGGTTCACAAACAAGGGATTTCCAAGTACTGGACCTAGAGAGACGTTCTTGGGTTTTTCTTTTCTAACCAAGAAAACATTGCTCAAAAACACTTAAAACCAACAAGACTCAGTCCCCGTTATGCTCTGGATTTTGAATCTTTGACCAACTAGTTGATCATATCTATAAAAGGATTGAGTAACTAGTCTAATTAGCTTTCACACACTCAATTAACCTCACAACAATGAAAACACAACGTTTTTTTTTCTTCATGTGGGAAAATTGTACAGAGGAAGTGGGAACAACTGATAAGTGGCTACGAGACCCTGTTAGGCTACATCCTTGTTAGTGTAGTGTTAGACATCCCTCCGTGACTCCATTCATCCCATATTTTCTTGTGTGATACCACTCTTAGTGAGTCTTGGCATATTCCTTTTAACTTCATTGCATATCGAGAATCCCCCCTCCCTCATAATCCATTCATTAATTCATAAACTTAAAATTGACCAAGAACAATTGCACTCCAACAACACTCCATTTCAGACTCCATTTTTCAGCACTAGTCTACACCATACATTCATTTTGATTAAAGTGAATCTTATGTGGATGGATTAATTTATATTTCATTTTGTTGTCTTAATCTCTATCGCAATCTCTTGCAGCACATTCATAAAAACTCCTAAACAACTTAATCATAAACTACCATCTAAAGCTTAACATGCGTTAGTAACGGTTAGGGTCTACCCCCTTGGATTGGTTAGGATTTTGCCTAAATGGAGAAGTAAATATAAATTGACAATACTTGACTCAAGACTCTCCAAGGAATCACTTAGAGGCATGCATATTTCTTCCACAACAACCTAACCCCACTAGGCAATGTAGAACAAGTATACTTATTCATTGTTCAGAGTACAGAAGTCTACCGGGATTTTTCTAGGGATTTTTACAAAAAAAATGTAACACATGTTCATACCCCCCTTGGGGAAAGTGTAAAAAATGTGCTAGCATGGTCAATTTTATAAAAGACTCAAATTCCTAGACTTAGACATCAATCCAACTAGCCCAGAGTGTTTTTTCCCTCAGTGATTATTTGTTGTTGAATAAACGACTAATAATTTTTGAGTTCTCACTCACACCTCCAAAGTTGGGGTATTCGTTGTGGTGGTTAGGCGTTAGGGCGTTATTAGAGCCTTTGTGTTAGTGTTTATAAAAATTCTAGGAATTCGAATTGAGCCATATGGAAATGTTCTAGTCCCTATAGGATTTTGTTCAATTCCAAGAAAATTAAATTTTCCAGCAAAATTAGGCCATTTTTTAATGGTTTAATTGAATAACTTCAAATGTAATAAAAGATAGGTACGAAGTCTATTTTGGTGTGGGGATGCTCGTTTTCACACTCAAAGCATCATATTTTCCCCAAAGGCCACTTTTCCTATGATTCGGTTGGATAAATATCTCG
>LPNX010498331.1:3430-14460 GCA_001517045.1 Pseudotsuga menziesii
GTACAACTGGGCTTATCAAAGCTGGAAGCCCCTTCTATCGGAGGAGGGATTATTTCTACCCATGTCCACCAAATTTATCCATTGTTGAGTTTGATGCAGCAACTGATAGGGATCAGCTGCTCTCTAAATGAAGCCCCAGTAACCTACCTTTAGCACCCCAGTGAATTGTTTAACCTCAGTTCCACTGTGTAAGGAAACCCTAACCTTTCCCTACAATTCTGGCCTCTTGAGACACTGGCGGAGATTGAAAATGGCATAGGCAAAGTTCGTTACTGCAGACTTGAAACAACAGAAAGACAATGGACAACCTCTGCAAGGATTTGTGTTGAAATGTTTCCAAAGGCCTTCTTGAAGTGATATGTGGAAAGTTGAAACAGAAGCTTGACTATGAGCACGTTACCTTCTGTTGCCAATATTGTTTTGCTGTTGAGCACACAATCACCTCTTGCCCTAATCACAAACCTGTTCATGACCTGGGGAAGCGAAGCAAGGTAGACCCCATGCCAAAAGGAAATCCAATCAGAAGCCTACATGGTGGAACAGTGCCAATGCAAACCACCAACTGATAGAAATGGAGAATGAAGTAGAAAAGGCCTGCCCATTACTCCACCAAAAGGCAGCCACTCCAGAAACTACGCTCAAAGTTGCATCGATCCATACCAATTCTAAAGCAACCCCCTCTAAAAAAGAATCTAGCAGCCAAGGGGAGGAGAGACCTATGGAGAAAGTAGAACCTGCTACGCAGGACAAATTACTCAATACTCCAATGGAGAATCTGAATATCATTCCAAGAAATGCAGCTAACCCTTGGAGAAAGAACCCAAGTTCCAACTCATTGGCAAGAAATCCAAAATGCACAATAAACGACGGCGTTGTCATTCAGTACTCGACTCGATCTCAAAAAGGAATTTACCAAAATGTACTGTCAAAGTCTACATCCCGCAACCTAGTTACAGCTGTAAATATGATAATGGCTTCCGATACTATAAGACATTTTGGATTTTGCATGCATTTTCACCATATGGCTAATGTAAGCGTCGCTTAAGCGACGGTTCCTAGCGACGCTTAAGGAGCCTACATAATCATAGTGAAAAGGTGAAAGAAGGCTGTTTCTTAATCGATGGTTATGAGAATATCCGTCGCTTAAGCGACGCTTGTGGCCACATTTACAAAATTTTTTTTATCCTTGTGATTTTTTATTAGTTTAAAAAAAGAAATCCACGCGCCGTCGGATTTTTCCGTCGGATTTTGGATCGAAATGTAGTAGTGTCCAACTTACCATCCAGCTCGTTGATCAAACCACACAATGTTCATTGGCAGATTCGCAAGTGTTAAAGAATAGAACGGTCTGCAACTATTATGTGTCCATGCGTCTGGATGCTAGAATGACCTTCATTCTAGAAGGATCGTTAGCTTGCCTCCTCTACTCGACACCATGGCACCAATCCATGTCAAAGTGAATGCTCACGCCACATCACGTGCAATGGAGAACCAACGCGCGAGGAAGAAGGAGAAGCGCTGTGTGTTTGCATTTGATCAGTTGGTTGTAATAATGGTTGACTAAATTTAGGAGTGGTTGACCACTGAAAGGGTCGACCTGCTCATCCCTATAAACAATATATATATATAAACGCCTCCACGTGAGAGAAGCGAGCTAGTTTTTACATTTTGACAGTCAATTTCAAAGAGAGACTCTGTAATAATGTTCCACATTTTTAATAGAAGTTACATTCTTGATGTGTATATGATCTTGTTTGTGTAAGCGTTGAGGAAGTGTCACCTTGATTGCTGAGAGGGCCCCTCATCAACCAGTGGTTTTCATTCTTGTGTGTATTTTCGTCATCCCTTTCCTTGCAATTAGTATAGTTTCATTTCCAGTTTGTTTATGCAATTGAATTACTGTAATCATTCATTTCATTGTTTCCTATAGCGTGTGTTTTATTATAATGATGTGCTGATAATATAGTTTCATTTCTTAAATTAAAAGTGGCCGGTTGCGCACCTAGTTTGCTTTCAATTTCATTTCCATCCTTTTCAGCTTACTGTTCAGTCTTATGTTGAAAAGTACATAGGGTAGATTGCTTTGATATCTTATGATCAAGTTACAGTAGGTTGAGTTCTGTTGATTTTCGTATTGTCATAAATTCATTTGGTTATATTTCAGTCTGTTTAATAATGCAATAGGTAATAATTTCCTTCTAATCATGAATTATCTTAAGTTATTCTACTGTCGAATTTGATCACTAAGTAGGTTTACTTACTTTCTTTGTGCACTTTGTTTTCATGTGCAAAAAATTAGTTGATAATTAGATCATTTAGTCTATTTTATACCGTTTTATCTATACAGACTGTCATTCAGACAACCTGATCATCCTGTCATTTAGACATACCTTCCAGTCTGCTATCCAGCCCTTCGTTCAGCCTTCAATATTCCTGTTTTGTTTTAAACTTGTTTTGAAGTTCTGTTTCTTTAGATTTCGAATTTTGTGTTGTTTTGGTAATTAGATACTGATTATATTTATCATTAGGACCTTAGGTTAGATTATTTAAAATATTATCAAGTTCCATCCTTATTTCCCACCTTCTCTTACCTAAATATGCTTTGTTTTGTTTCTTTTATCTTTGATATCCTTATTCAATACTGTTGCAATGTGTGGTAATTATATCTTTAGTTTGACTTGATTTATCCTTGTGTAGGTTGAGTTTAGGGTTAGACATGTTAAAACTCTAGAGAAGTACACTAGCACCTTGTAAATTGGCCATAACAGTAGGAACTGTTTCTTTCACTGTGTGGTTACTGAAGAGATTTGTAGGGTAGGATTTAAAGGAGTTATATTTATTAAGTTTTCTACTTGCTTCTTATTAAAGTTTTCTTTATTAAGTTTTCTACTTGCTTTCCTAATTAAGTTTTCTTTATTAAGTTTTCTACTTGCTTTCCTAATTAATTCTTCTTTATTAAGTTTTCTACTTGCTTCTTATTAAAATTATCTTTATTAAGTTTTCTACTTGTTTCTTCCATTAAGGTCTTTCACTTGTTTATAAGCTAGATTTCCCTTATATTTGTTTCATATAAGAATTGGTTATTTATGAAAGTAATATTTAAAAAGAATCTTGTCTCTTAATAGATTAGTTGTTCAAAATATCTTTTTAGTTAAGAGTCAGTTTCTTATGGAATAGATCACCATGTTTACCATCATCTGTAATTGGACCTTCCTTAGCTTGCACATATTTGTAGAAGTTAAGTTAGATTTGATTCCATTCAGTTTCTTTACTTCTTTTGAAAGCCATTTTGACACTACTCCTCCAGTTTCAATCACAGTGAATGCATATCCACAGAACAATCAAGGAGAGTGGAATTAGATAGTTCAGTTTGAACCATTATGTACATTTGTTAATTGCATGCATAGTTGGTTTCTAATATAATCCTTCCTTATATAGTTAGTTTCTGAAATTGTTAAGAAGTAGAATAGTTAATTAATAGGTTTTACTATAAAGAGTATAATAGTATTGTTTATATATTTATCTTTCAGTAATTGGCCATAGAGTAGAGTAGTATAGCTTGATACTGCTCTAATCTAATACTCTATTTTGGTTTAATAACCTTCATAGTTGAATTTATAGGAATTTGACTTGGTTTTTCATTTTGAAAGATATTTAGATCTTTTCTTTGTTAAAATATTTCCACAACACCCTAGGAACCCCTCTACCTTCACATATACTTTGTGTCAACTCTAAGTTTACCAACCTCGGTCGATAATTAAATATTAGGTGAATTAATTAAGAGATTATAACACTCAACATTTTGTGCACCGTTGCCGAGGAGTTGTTCAGTAAGGTAGAGTAAGTAGAATTCCCCTATGAAGTTTAGTAATAGGCTGGTGGCGGGGGAGCGGTAAGATGAGAGGTAAGAACTTGTGCATATCTTATAACATGCGCCCCCAAATCCAGTAGTAGTAGTATTAGTAGCATAGGTTCCCCTTTAGTTTAGTTTTTCATGAACAAAACTAGATATTCTAAAGATAGATACGTTAGAGATGATTCTCAAATCCTTATTAAAATCCCTACTAACCTTTACAGGGGGAGAAATACCCCAACCACTAATTCAGTAGAAAGGTATTGGAGAACCCACATAGGAAGTAGCTCTACTTGGAAACCTAAAGACTTTATAGGAGAAACCATAGACGAGGAATAAATCCTGGTGGGAAGTCCTAAGGATCTAATTGCTGAAGAAATTCAAGAGGGTCAACCTTTGGAAACCCTCAACCCTCCACTAGTTCAGGAACCTAACAATACAACTTTCTCATTAGTAGGGGATCCTAACTTTGTCGATTTCATTGATCCTACCCAGGTACAAGCCCTCTTTGGCGACTTAACAAATAAAGTTATTTCACAGATAGAAACCTTCACAGTAGCACCTACCATTCCTACAGAATCTAAAAAAAACATAATTGATTGTAGGAATATCTCTCCCGAAAAAGAACGCTGGGACGATCCATTATCACCTTGAAAGGAGCCTCTTAGGTACACACTCTTTAGGAATCAAACCTACATGGAGCGACGGGGAGAGAATGAAGATAATGATGAGGTTAGAAATGATGAAGGAGAAGGAGAAAACCGAACTAAGACTACCTTCGGGTTCCCTATTTTAGACACTGTACAAGATATAAATATGAAGAACATCCCTCCTTCCTCCTTACCTAATTTCTATAGGAAAAGTAATGAAGACCCAGACACATTTTTGTTCGATTTTGACATCCTTTGTAGAAGTTATAACTATCTACAAGATGCCCATAAATTAAAACGTTTTTCCAGCTACACTGAAAGACTTTTCCTTAAGATGGTTCATGGGATTAGGATCATCTAGTATCAGGACTTGGGAAGACATGAAAACTACATTCTTACGAAAATACCAAGAGTACTCCAAACCAAGAGACTCTCGAAACAATATCTTTAAGAAACAACAACTCAAAGACAAGATCTTGGAAGAGTATCTCAAAAGTTTTGTCTATACATTATATAAATCTAAACATAACGACCTTTAAGAAGATGCAGTACGAACACTCTTCCTTAAAGGGATCTCAGAAGACTTGGTAGAAAACCTCAATCTCATGGCATCCGACAATATCTCTCATAAACCTTTTGCACAAATTGGGGAGACATGTAGAAATTACTCTAGGAGTAGGGAGAAAGTTAGGATAAATATTCAGGAGCCTTATAATAGAAATATAAAAGGAAATACTCCCAGTTCAGGAGGAGTCACGAGGATGGAATTAGGAAACCTATTGGAAAATTTCAAAATATTTTAGGAGCAATGGGTTCCCAACTAGATGCATTACAAGCTAATAAAAGGAAAGAAGAGGAACAAGCAACGATGAGTATTTTATTTCCAAGATGCATAACTAAACATCCCCAACGGGAATGCCCATTAAATAACATGTATGTATGTCACATCTGTATGGAGGAGCATCCAACAGACGATTTCCCATTGTTACCAGGGTTACAAGCCATATACAAGAGTGGGGATGTTGGCGAAACATCCAGGAGGCCTCCTTGGCAACTAAGGGACCCACCACCATATCAGAATTTGTCACCACATCCTCTACCTTATTACCAACCTTACCAAACGCCTCAACATTGGAACACTACAAGTTGGAAGCATTGGCCACACCAGTATCCTCCTCCTCCTCATTTTACTTGGCAACAATATTGGCCATAGGGGTGGAGGGGACAGTCCTACCCCCAACCACCACCTGTATCTGCACCTAATCACCCGTATCCTCAGCACTCGGCCAATACCTAGCAATTTTTACTAGGGTTTGTGCCTCTAGTTCCCCTTATTACACAACAAAGTCATCACTTCCAAAATACAAACCCTCCACGACCTACATTGTTACCTGCACAACCGATACCTAATCCAAATAATAAGCCAACTCAAGCTCTTAAGAGCATTGAGTTGCAAACTCTTCAATCCTATGTTATTTCGACTGTACCTGTACATGAGATACAATTACGACCTGGAAGAGTTGTAAATGACAGACCCAAGTCATCAGTCATCATTCGTGAAGAGAATGATGAAGAAGATTCAAATGAATTCATGAATGATGCTATTCTACAGGATGTGGATATTCCAAAGATCCCAGTGCATACCCATCCTTAGTAAGAACCCATTCAGGAACAAAGGATTCCTCCATTTCTGGAACAACTAGCAATATAAAAACCCATAGTTCATCCCGAGTATGACATTATGAATGAACTAAAGAATATTTGTGTCAATTTCCTCTATTGCAGGCTATTAAGGATATACCAATTTACAGAAAGGTAATAAAGGAACTATGCATTAAGCGCCCAGGAAAGAAGCAAAATACCCCCTCAAAATTCATGTTATAGGAGAGATGTCTGAGTGTATGACAATCCAATCTCAGATTGCAAAAAATAGAAATTCGGGGGCCCCAGTAGTAACTGTGATTGTAAATAATACCGGCATAAAAAATACACTTATCTATTTAGGATCTTCCATTAATATGATGAACATCACAGTTTTAGAAGTTTTGCAGTTGGGACAGTTTCTTCGACCTACCCCTTCAATACTAGAACTAGCAGACCGTACCATGGTAAGACCTGGTGGAGTCTTGGACGATAGTATTGTATCAGTAGCTTCATGGGAATACCCTGTTGACTTTATGGTCGTGGAATCAAAGGATCCTTCTAAAGGACATCCTATTATCTTAGGGAGACCATGGTTAGCCACTGCTAATGCCTTTATAGGATGTAGGGATGGGGGAATGACCATTTCAAATGGGTTGTCTACACAACGACTTATTTTATATCCCCCAACACAACCTGTAACTGAAACTTTGTGGTGGTTAGATTTCCCCTTTGGGGATGAAAATATTGAAGATATCTTCTTTCCTAGTGAATATTCCTAGGCACTTCAGGAGCAAACTACTGAGAATGTATTAAACCAGTTTGTCTCTTCCACAACTTATATAGATTTTCCATAGTCTTTTGCCCAAATTGATCAGAGCTTTGGAGATGAGTTTCAAAAAAATATGGCTCTCTCAACATTCGTAGAAACACCACGTGTCTTTTCAATTGAAGAGCACATAGGGTCTTATATTGTACCTTGTGAAGTTATCGCTAGAAAATTTTTATACATAAATGCAGGGTTAACCGAGAGCCAACAAGGATAATTGCTTAAGGTCCTTAAAAGCCAATCTGGAGCATTTGCGTGGGAATGCACTGACATGAAAGGTATACACCCTGACACTTGTATTCACCATATCTACATGGATCCAACATTCCACCTGTGAGACAACCTCAAAGGAGGATGAATCTTGCTCTAAAAGATATAGTAAAAGAGGAGTTACAAAAACTTCTCAATGCGGTTTCATCTATCCTATCTTTGACAATAAATGGGTGTCTCCTCTAGTGGTAGTCTCGAAGAAAGTCACAGGGAAGTAGCGTATTTGTGTTGATTTCAGAGAGCTAAATAAGGCCACTCTTAAAGACTATTTTCCTTTTCTCTTTATCGATCAAGTGTTAGATACCCTATCAGGAAAACAATAATTTTCCTTTCTTGATGGGTATAGTGGATATAATCAGATTTTAATAGCACCCAAGGATCAAGATAAGACCACTTTTACATGCCCTTGGGGAACATACGCCTTTATAGTTTTTCCATTTGGCTTATGTAATGCACCTGCCACTTTTCAGCGTGCAATTTTAAGAATTTTTGTTGATGTTATACATGACTGTGTGGAGGTCTACATGGATGATTTTACAGCTTATGGTAATACCTTTAAAGAGGCCCTTGATAACCTTGAGAAGGTCCTGATTCGATGTCAAGAAACAAACCTAGACCTTACTCATGCGAAATGTAAAATGTTATTAACATAAGGTATAGTCTTGGGGCATCATGTTTCTTCCCAAGGAATCAAGGTGGATCCTGTGAAAATAGAAGTAATTGTTGGCCTTCCTTCTCAAAAAAATCAAAAAGAGGTAAGAAGCTTTCTTGGCCATGCAGGGTATTTTCACCGTTTTATTGAGAATTTCACTAAAATAACTGCACCAATGTTTAAGTTGCTTACAAAGGATGTAGAATTCCAATGGACCGAATCTTGTCAAAGTGCTTTCGAAGTCTTAAAAGATAAATAATTAGTGGCACCAATACTGAGGGGCCCTGACTGGTCCCTTCCTTTCCATATATCCACTGATGCTTCTGATACGGCCATAGGAGGATTCCTAGGCCAAAAAGAAGGCCAATCACCTTATGCCATTTATTTTATTAGCAAGAATTTGACCCCTGTCGAGATGAATTATACTGTTACAGAAAAAGAATATTTGCCTGTAGTCTATTCTATTAATAAATTTCTCCATTACATTATAGGATACGAAGTTTTTGTGCATACAGATCACTCTGCTATCATATTTTTAATGAATAAACCAATTACCAATGGTAGGGTGACTCAGTGGCTTCTTTTATTACAAGAATTTAACATTACCGTCATTGACCGACTTGGTAAAGAAAATTTAGTAGCAGATTTCCTTTCCCGTATTCAACATAATGATGGTACTAAACCCCTTGACGACACTTTTCCCAATGAACATCTATTTGCTGTATCTGTTCAAACCCTTTGGTTTGTAGACATTCCCAATTATTTAGAAACTGGGAAATTACCAAATCACTTGTCCCCACCCGAGAAGCATCGCATTATAGTTTAGAGCTCTAACTATTCTTGGGTTGATAATGATCTCTTTCATATTGGCCCAGATCTTATTATTATATGATGCATACGGGAGGATGAAATTATAGATATCCTCCATGCATTCCATGATGGACCATGTGGAGGACATTTTTCTAATAAGCGAACGACATACAAAGTGCTGCACTCTGGTTATTACTAGCTGAGCATTTTCAAGGATGTTGCCAAATATGTTAAAGGATGTGACAGTTGCCAAAGAATGGGTAGACCTACATCTTCTGATCAGATTCCCTCACAACCTCAGGTCATGATAGAGCCTTTTGAAAAATGGGTTGGATTTTGTAGGATCAATTTCTCCCATGTATTGTAAAAAGAAGTATATCCTAGTTTGCATAGACTATGTTACCAAGTGGGTAGAAGCTAAATCTTTGTTTAGGGCCACAGAGAAATCGGTAGTAGAATTCATATATGAAGAAATATTCACTTGGTTTGGTGTGCCTAGAGAAATTGTCACAAATCAAGGATCTCAATTCACTTCTAAGTTAATGAAAGAACTCACCACGAAGTATGGCATCTGACATTGCAAATCCTCACCTTATCATCCTAGGATAATGGCCAGGTAGAATCAAACAATAAAGTATTAGAAGCCATCTTAACCAAAACCATTCACTTACATCATAAGGTTGGGCAGATAGACTCCCAGAGGCCTTGTGGGCCTATAGGATAACACAAAGAAACACTACTAGACATACCCTCTATGAGTTAGTGTATGGAAAACAAGTCCTTTTACCTATCTAATTTCAAGTTAAGACCTTTAGTATGGCAGCACAATTAGGCATGAATTTGGATGAAGCATATAAACAACTAGTGTTACAGATTAATGAGTTAGATGAAATTAGACAAGATGCACTCCAAAGAACAATGTTAATACAAAATCAACGGAAGAAATGGCATGATAAATTTATTAAGCAAAAACAATTTAATACTGGATATTGGGCATTTCTATTTCACTCAAGGTACAAAATTTTTAAAGGAAAATTAGCTACTCGTTGGATGGGCCCATATGAAGTAGTTATAGCTTTCGATAATGGGTCAGTAGAAATTAAGACAATTGATGGTTCACAAATTTCCTTTGTAGTAAATGGACACAGACTTAGACTTTACCATCAACCAATATCTAAACAGGATTTTGTACAAAATGTCTTGCAACAAAAGGAGATGGAATTGGTTGAAGAGGAAATTATTCCTCCTCCTCCTGATCCTTAAAGTTATTTTGGGTTGTCATTACTTTTATATATGTAAATATGTTTGTGTTCACCTGAATAAGTAAGAGTCATTTCTAACAAATTAACTACATTTATATAGAAGTTACATTCCCACAATCATTCGTTGCAGTTTTGTCAAATTAAAGTAGAAAAACTCTTTTTCCTTTTTCTAATTCTTATGAATTTTATAGATGCTTTGTTATGAATAAATATGAATCATCTAACAAGTGATGTTGCAGTTTGATTACAAATAATTTATCTCTATAAGCAACTCATGGAGTATCATCTGAAAAGGGAAGTGCTTTAAAAGACTCATAATATATCTTAACTCTTTCTTTTTGGTTACTATCAAAATTAAAGTTTATAGTGCAATTAAAGAATTCTTTGTATATAATCCTTAACCATTTATTCTATGATTTGTTATGCTTTTATATATGGTATTTTGATTCAGACATGTACATTTTTTATATAATAGAACAGTTGCTTGAAAGACCTACTCTAATTATCATGTTCTTCATATTCTCATCTTACACCTATGGACTACATATTCATCCTATACTTGTCATCAAAACTTGTCTCTTAAGCATTTTTGTGGTAACTTGAAAGTAAGTGAAATTTCTGCTTGTGGGGAACATTACTGACCTTTTTTTGAAGAAGATAGATTGAAAGGTCAAAGAACAACTTTAAGTTATTCTCTTTTGACATGATCCATAATTAAGGCCATTATAAAAATTACTTATGAGCTTTGTTCTAAATTTGAATTATGTGTTTAGTAGGCTTAGCACGCTCTAGTACCAACCGACTTCCATATACCAAAAATCATTATATGAAGCAAGCCCTTTCGGATACTGAATAGGACCATTGGCAGTGGGTCAATTCTAAGTAATATCTAAAAACAAGGAAGCTCG
Source organism: Pseudotsuga menziesii (assembly GCA_001517045.1). NCBI lineage: Eukaryota > Viridiplantae > Streptophyta > Pinopsida > Pinales > Pinaceae > Pseudotsuga > Pseudotsuga menziesii. The sequence continues at coordinate 14,306 of LPNX010498331.1, forward strand.
GTAAATGCAAGTAAACCCGTCGGGGTACTGAACAAGCCTGTTGATAGCAGGGAAATATCGGGTGAAAGAGATCTGGTTAATGCAGCACTATGCACAGGGTTCAGTAAAATGATAATATATTTGTAAAGAAACCCGAATATATATATATATATATA
>LPNX010498331.1:14532-36041 GCA_001517045.1 Pseudotsuga menziesii
CCTAGAAATGGGACCCATAGCTATAGAATCTCACAAACTCTAGGGTAAGTTACCACCTAAGTTGTACTTAGTGGTTTTTTATCAAGTGAGCCTGGTGAACCAGACAAAGATTTTTTGTTCGGAGTTCAGAAGACCTTCGGAAGTGCTTGTTGTACTATATCACATGTTCATACCCCCTTGGGGGAGTTGTAATAAATGTTCAAGCACGATAGTGTCTGTAAAAGACTAGGTTTCTTAGACTTTATTTGTCAATCCGATCAGCCCAGGGTGTTTTTTTCCCTTGGTTATTATTGGTTGTTGAATAAATGACTGATAATTTATGAGTTTTTCATTCAATACCTCCAAAGTTGGGGTGGTCGGCTTGGCATTTAGGCCTATTGAGGTTATTAGAGTCTATGTGTCAATGTATAAACATGCTATGCATCATGGTCGAGTCATATGAACATGTCTAAGTCCTCCTAGTTTTTTTAATTTTTTAGTGTTTTTTATTAAAATTTAATTTTTCCAAAACTTAAGCTATTTTTTAATAGTTTAATTGGAAAAATTGGTTTTGTAATAAAAGTGGGCTCGGAAGTCAGATTCAGTCATGTAGGTGCTCATTTTCAAGCTAAGAGAACCTAGTAAACCTATAGACCCACTATTTCCTAGTTTTGAGTGATTTTCCATCACTCAGGTTGGAAAGCCCCAAAAAATCAATTATTGATTAATTTAATTAATAAATTGATGAATAATGGAGCAAATCCAAAATCCTAGATCAATGGATTCTCAACCGATTTGATTGAAATCAGTCTCATCGGCACCAGATTGACTGGATCTGACAAATCCTTGACTGAAGGAGGTGATCTAGGTGGATCTAGAGTTGAACTTCAGCTTCCTTTATGGGGAATTGTGCCCTCTCTCTCTCCTCCACATGTGTGGGCTCTTCTGGGAGCTCTGTGGTTGATGATTCACTGATTAGGTTGATGTGTCAGCTCAATCAGCCCCTCGATTGACATTCAGACTCAGTAGAAGCTTGGTTCAGCTTCATATCAGGCATTGATGGACTCTCCTTCAGCTACCATGGTCTATCTCCTTGGGATTTGCACCCCCTCTGGGCCGAGGTTTCAGTTTTGTGTATAAATAAAGCATGGCTTCCTCCTTTCTGAGTTAGCAAGAGTTGGATTAAGGAGCTATTGTTGTTGTAATACTGTGTAATATCTTTTACTATTGGAATAAAGTGAAGCTTTGGAGGCAAGATGGTGTCATGTCATTGTATGTGTGGATGAGCATTGCCATGTTTTACTGAGGTAACCTGTATCTATGTTCATAATTTGCTGATTGTTTGTGGATTCATTGCTAAGATTGATAATAAGTTTATTATAATCTTGATAGGAAAGGAGTTTGTTAATAAGTTTATTGGCCATCTCTTTCCTTTTTGATGCATGTTTAGAGATCTAGATTCAACATATTTTATAAGTTTATATCCATGTTATTATGAAATCTCTATGTATGTATTAACCAGATCTCACAAGTATTTTGGAAAGTCTTTGGATTCAGTTGTAGGTTCCTAGATTGGAGAGGATGTTGATCTAGTTTTCTTCTTCACTCTCTCCAAAACCATTCAAAGGCATAGTCCCTTGACATTCCATTGGAAAGCTCCACGGTTGATCTTCAAGGCTTCTAGCAACAAATGCTCTTCTTTTCCTCTTCCTCCAATTTTTTATAAAATCGGTCTGGTTACTTGTTTGCAGCTTTAAAATTGTTTAGACATATCAATTTTAGAGTTTATTTTACATATATAATGCTTACTTAAAGCTCATAAACTAGATCTCATTCCTAAAAGAAAATTTACAAGCATTCTAGATTTGGTTTTAGGGAAAATTGACATTTTTCAAGGCTGTGAAAGTAGAACTAAAGCTTGTTGAATGCATGGTTGTTTCATTAGAATATAAAAAATTATATTCATCAATTTAAGTGGTTCATATTGGCTTCCCCCAAAGCAGGCCAATATCCCAAGGAAAGCTTGCTTTCCTTGGTTCCTTTTCCGCTTCTTTAAAAACTAGTTTTAACTTAGAATTTTTGGGTAAAACGTTTGTTCATCCAAAAGTACTTTCAAAGTACTTTTGGGTATATTTAACTGTGATAATATTGCTTGTTTTTAGCATATGTAACAGAGAAGAGGAGGAGGCGCTGTCCTGAAAGCATTTTTGAACCATTCAAAACCCCCTAGGGGGTCTCCGTCTTCCCAAAATTTCAAATTTTTGCAATTTGTAAACCTTTGGTCTCATTCCATATAAGGACCAAGTGGATTAATTTCAGTTTTCTAATATTGTAATTGATTCTAATAAAAATAAAAATATTTTCGAATAGGCTCTTTTGAGCCTATTCACCATCCCCCTGGGGGGTTTCGCGTCCGAGACATTTTTTACTTTTTTCATCTTTTTTCAATATAGTGTAGTGCTAATATGCAGGGGTAGTAAAATTTGACTTATAATCATTGTCATATTCCATATCTGGTGGTTTCAAAGTAATTATAATACTTACCCCACGAGCCTCCTTTTGAGTCGAAAGGTGAAGAAAGGGTCGTGGTAGTCTAATTAGAAAATTGTGGTTTTCTTATCTGTTTATGCTTCATATAATATCCTCATTTGTTTTAGTAATCATAATAAAATTAACCTCTCCTTGATTTCCCGATTGAGGTCCACTTGGACCGAAAGAGATTCCCGGAGGGTCTTCTTTTTTAACAAGAACACACTCTTAAAATTTACTTAAATTGACAAGACTCCAGTGTGTATGCTTTGCACTTGGATGCGGTTCTTTCGATCAGTAAAGCTACATCAAAATCACTTGAGTGACTAGATTAATTAGTCTTCACCTCCCAAATTGACAAACCATTAGGCGAAAATCCAATGCCTCGAACAAACTGTAAGCGGTGGCAAAATACCCAAAGGAGTGGGAACAACTGGAAAGTGACCTCGAGGTGCCGATATCTGTCACACCCTGATGGGTGCATTATGAACAATAGTCTTCGAGACTCCGCTCCATCCCCACAAACACCTTGCGGGTAGCCGTGAAAGTTCACTTTTGGACATACTCCAAGTACCCCTCGGGTATATCTGGAGTCCCCTTTTAGCCTAATTTAATGCATTCACATTCCACATTAATTTAAAATCTACCAAGATACATTTGCAAAACATTATTTCAAGCACATGCAAGCACATTATTTTCTCTGTTGAGTCCATTTAAGGCATTGGTGATTTACTTTGATCAATTCTTTCGATTATATATATATTGAGTGTCATTACTGTGCTTATATGCTTTAAATCTTTCATCTTGTTATCTTTTGTTTCCACTGGTTAATTTCAAAACTCCTAAACAACTTAATCAATATAACACCATCACACTAAGTAATTAGCCTTAGTAATTTAATAGGGTCTACCCCCCTTGTCTTCGTTAGGAGTTAGCCTGAACGAAGGAGTCAAGAGCAAGGTGATAGCCTTGACTTGAGACTTCCCCCCAAGGACACACCGAGTGGCTTGAATATTTCTGCCATGTAACCCAGGTGTGTGAAAGGAGGCAACACTTTTTGGCGTCGTTTCCGGGGATAAATATTTTTATTCCCAGAGCACGACTTTTGTTTTCTTCTTTTTTGTTTTTTCTTTGTTTAATGAATGCTTAGAGTAGATCTTTAATTTTCATAGGTCAATTGTTTATGATGTCATTAGAGAATGGCTATAAGTTGGACTTAGATCTGACCATCTAATTCAACCAATACCTAGGATATGATTATCCTAGAAATGGGACCCATAGCTATAGAACCTCACAAACTCTAGGGTCAACTCAAAAATATTCTTGAGATGACAAGAAATCCTTACAATGAGGCATGGATGACTAGTTTTTCCTATGGCATTTTTCAATTATACTGTCATTATTCACCTAATTTTTCTAAGCACCATTGTTTATGATAAATGTACATATCTGAATCATTTCCATTTTACTAGTTAGTTTTTCTTTTTCTTACAAAAATGATAACAACATGATAGAACTCTGTATTAAACTATTTTTAAATTACTTAGTTTTTCTTGCATGGCTTGAGGACACGCCATATCTTTGGTTTTGGGGAGGAAGATTATGCTGTGAAGATTATACTCTCTTTATTTTTCTGACTATTTATATAAAGATTCATTTATCTATGACAAATGACAAATGTTTTTAGGATAATTAGCAGCAATCCGATCCAGTAAAGCATGTTTTTATAGAAAAAAACCTATATGAAGGATCATATGCAGGACCATATGAAAGGTTGAATGCTGGTCCGAATGAAATGCCAAATGACGATCTGAATAAAAATTGTGGCATTATAGCACTAATGATTAAAGCATGTCAAGGGGTTAGCTTAATTTTTGTTTTTTGGCAAAAGGTTAAATTAGCTGAGCTATACCTATGATTATTAAGTCACATCTACATGCTTATAAGAGAACTATGACTAATTTTGACTTATGATTTTGTACAATTTTGACATAATATGATCTAGCTTAAAACCCCCCATACAGATGTGATATGACATTAGGAAATTTTCAATCATCATTATATTGTCATCACACTTACCCTCTTATCCTCTTCCATGTATAAACCATCAAGTGACCGATCCTTGTGTTAACTTAAGTTATTATGGTTGTGAATATGGTTTATGAAATCACATTGATTAATACATTCAACCTATCCAAAGTTTTACTTTGGACATGGTTGAACTGATCGAAACCTTATGAGCTCATTAATGCATGCGTCCTTTCACGACACACAACTCAAGATTTGTCATAATGGCATGATCGCCTAAACGTGCTGAGTCTTGGCATGATCATTTGATCGATTGAACGAAGCACATTTTAAACCACCTTCTTGCAATTTTCTTTCCATTCTGTCGCCCTCACCTACTATCACCCTTGCAGAGACGTTTTAGTCACGATCTCCCTATACCCCCTATGAACTTTGCATCCTTGCCTCTGTCTAAACAATGCCAAATCGCCTTGAACCCGAGAGCTATCAAGATTTATTTCAGATACCAGAATTTCGAGAGTGTCGAGAGATATATTTTCGAGCTGGGTGGCACCCATTTCTTCACCTGCTGCAAGGATATGATGAAGAAATTTCGCTGCTTTTCACGATGGGTTTTGATGGGAGGATGGCCAGGGTTGGTCATCTCACCTTTTCGGTAACTGAGGAATCTATCGCCATTGTGACTAAGCTACCAAGAGAGGGCACTCGATGGCATAAGCACTAGTTTCTTCCGTGGGCGTCCCACAACTTTGATCTTAAACCAGAATACCAACATGTTGCAGGCATCAAGGGATTCCACCAAAATTGGATTAAGCCAGAATACATCAACCATTTGACTGTCATCATCCACCTTATCACTTGCGAGGGTAATTTCAATGTATTCAAATCTTTCCATCTCCATTTGCTAGCACATTTTGTTGATCAGAAGTTTCTCAATTTTCCTTTTTATTTCCTTCGAAGCCTGGAGAAAATGTCAATCCAGGTTATGAAAAATACCATTAACCCTAAAGGTAGTTTATATCACCATAGTATGATTAATATCTTGATCTTGGATCAGCTTAAAAAAGATGAATCAAACTTGGGATATCCCCATCTCAATATTTGAAAATGCCCTTGGCATCTCCAAACCGTGAATCTAGTCAAACCCCATCCTTAGAGAAGAAAAGCCCCAATGTTGTCCATCTTGACGAAGACACATAGGAGATGAGTCCATCTGCCCATTCTACCCCTGTTAACCTTGTATCTGCTGATTTTGTACCCTTACCATGACCTTGCACCAGAGACCAGAAGGAAAAGTTCGTCCAGTCCATGGTTCAGCCCGATATTCATACCGATCATCTAGACAATATGGCTGAAGCATATAAAACTGACCCAGACTCACCTCTGTTCATGTTGGCTAGTGTCTCGGTTGAATTAATGAAGGATTTTGCTCGTGAGAATGTCCCTGCACCTGCTTGGTACATGAGTCCTGAAAAATAATTTCCCTCTGTTCACTTTGAGATATCATCTGAGGAACTGAATACGCCTCCAGAAACCAAGCAACCCGCAGAACCATCCACTCCTCACTAGCTGACAGTAGATCAATTAACTCAGGATTTGGCGTGGTCAACAAGGAGGAATGAGGAATACGCCAAGTTAATTGTAGAATTGCGACAAGAGAATAAGGATTTGGGTCTGCAAGTTAAAGCTGTCAAATACCTCAACAAGGCCATCAATTCGTCACATAAGTCTCAACAAGAAAGGTGTGCTGTTTTAAAATCTCAGGCCAATAATTTGAAGTTTAAATCCTTTGTTTCATCTTGTAATTCGAAGGCAGCTGCTAACGCAACTCAACGTTCTTCCTAACTCCTCTTTGTTTTGCTCAGTGGGACCTGCATTTCTTCGGTTTGGGGGAATGTTGATCTTAGTTTTGTCACCATTTTCGGCTGGTAAATTACACTTTTTGACATCCATTTTGTCATCTTCTTGACATATTTTTGTCATACAACTTATCATTCAGCCTTAGGTATGAATATATTTGGATTTATGCAAATATTGGTTTATTATTATTATTTCATGATTTTATTGATTAAATTTGATATTATTTAGAAGCACGTTTGATATATGTATGAATTTGTTTGCAGATTATGATCTTTTGGATGAGCCAACAACTGGACATGCATCATGCTAGATATGTGCAGAGTTAATCCAACTTACCATCCAGCTCATCGATCAGACCACACAATGTTTGTTGGTAGATTCCCAAGCGTTAAAGGATAGAATGGTCTGCAACTGTTATGTGTTCATGCTTCTGGATGCTAGAACGCCCTTCGTTTTATAAGGCTCGTTAGCTTGCCTCCTCTGCTCGACACCATGACACCAGTCCACGTTAAAGTGAATTCTCATGCCACATCACGCGCAATGGAGAACCAGTGCGCGAGGAAGAAGGAGAAGCGTTGTGTGTTGGCATTCGATCAGTTGGTTGTAATAATGGTTGACTAAATTTAGGAGAGGTACACCACTGAAAGGGTTGACCTGCTCATCCCTGTAAATGATAAATATATAAACGCCTCCACGTGAGAGAGCAATCTAGCTTTTGCATGTAATCAGTTAATCTCAGAAAACTCTGTAATACTGTTCTACATCTTAATATAAGTTACATTCTTGCTATGTTTATGATCATGATCGTGTAAGCATTTAGGAAGCGTCACCCTGATTGTTGAGAGGGTCCCTCATCAACTAGTGGTTTTCATTCTTGTGTGTATTTTCGTCATCCCTTTCTTTGCAATTAGTATAGTTTCATTTACAGTTTGTTTATGCAATTTAATTACTGTAACCATTCATTTCATTGTGTCTTGTAGCATGTGTTTTATTATAATGCTGTGTTGATAATATAGTTTCATTTCTTAAATTAAAAGTGTCTAGTTGCGCACCTAGTTTGCTTTTAATTTTCTTTCTAGCCTTTTTAGCTTACTGTTCAGTCTTATGTTGACAAGTATATAGGGTCAATTGCTTTGATATCTTAGGATCAAGTTACAGTAGGTTCAGTTCTGTTCATTTTTTCATTTTGTCATAAATTCATTTGGTTATATTTCAGTCTGTTTAACAATGAAATTGGTAATAATTTCCTTCTAATCATGAATTAGCTTCAGTTATTCTGCTGCCGGATTTGATCACTAAGTAGGTTTACTTACTATCTTTATGTATTTTGTTTTCATGTGCACAAAATCAGTTGATAATTAGATCATTTAGGCTATTTTATACTGTTTTATCTATATAGACTATCATTCAAACAACCTATTTAGCTTGTCATTCAGACCTACCTTCCAGTCTTCTATCCAGCCCTTTGTTCAACCTTCAATATTCCTATTTTGTTTTAAACCTGTTTTGAAGTTCTATTTCTTTAGCTTTCGAATTCTGTGTTGCTTTGGTAATTAGATACTGATTGTATTTATCATTAGGACCTTAGGTTAGATTATTGAAATTATTATCAAGTTCCATCCTTATTTTCCACCTTCTCTTACCTAAATATGCTTTGAGTTATGCTTTGTTTTGTTTCTTTTATCTTTGATTTCCTTATTCAATACTGTTGCAATGTGTGGTAGTTATATCTTTAGTTTGACATGATTTATCCTTATGTAGGTTGAGTTTAGGGTCAGACATGTTAAAAATCTAGAGAAGTACACTAGCACCTTGTAAATTGGTCATAGCAGTAGGACCTGTTTCTTTCACTATGTGGTTACTGAAGAGATTTCTAGAGTAGTATTTAAAGGAGTTATCTTTATTAAGTTTTCTACTTGCTTCTTATTAAATTTTTCTTTATTAGGTTTTCTACTTGCTTTCCTAATTAAGTTTTCTTTATTAATTTTTCTACTTGTTTTCCTAATTAAGTCTTCTTTATTAAGTTTTCTACTTGCTTCTTATTAAATTTATCTTTATTAAGTTTTCTACTTGTTTCTTCCATTAAGGTCTTTCATTTGTTTATAAGCTAGATTTCCCTTACATTTGTTTCATATAAGAATTTGTTATTTATGAAAGTAATCTTTAAAAAAAATATTGTCTCTTAATAGATTAGTTGTTCATAATATCTTTCTAGTTAAGAGTCAGTTGCTAATGGAATAGATCACCATGTTTACCATCACCTGTAATTGGACCTTTCTTAGCTTGCACATATTTGTAGAAGTTAAGTTGGATTTGATTCCATTCAGTTTCTTTACTTCTTTTGAAAGCCATTTTGACACTACTCTTCCTCTAGTTCCAATCACAGTGAACGCATATCCACAAAACAATCAAGGATTGTGGAATTAGATAGTTTAGTTTGAACCATTATGTACATTTGTTAATTGCATGTATAGTTGGTTTATAATATAATCCTTCCTTGTATAGTTAGTTTATGAAATTGTTAAGAACTAGAATAGTTAATTAATAGGTTTTTACTATAAAGAGTAGAATAGTATTGTTTATATCTTTATCTTTCAGTAATTGTCCATAGCGTATAGTAGTATAGCTTGATACTGCTCTAATATAATACTATGTTTTGGTTTAATGATCCCCATAGTTGAATTTATAGGAGTTTGACTCGATTTTTCATTTTGAGAGATCTTTCAATCTTTTCTGTGTTAAAATATTTCCACGACACCCTAGGAACCCCTCTACCTTCGCATATACTTTGTGTCAACTCTAATTTTACCAACCTCGGTCGATAATTAAATATTAGGTGAATTAATTAAGACATTATAACACCCAACAATACCTTCGGGACACCCTGTAATGGAGTGGTGAAACTAGTATCTTGGTACTCACCCATATAGGTGCATGGATTTAGTTATGTGATTTGTTATTATTTCATTCATTTCCATTTCATGTCTAGAATAGGGAAGGATATAAATGTCTTCCTCGATATATTTAATGCTATGTTAGCTTATATGTGTGTTGGTTCTCATAAGAGATCACATTAGTACTTGTATGATACATGATGGGACCGTATTTTACTCCCAAACAACCTGTAATGGGGTGGGGGACCGGCCCTTGACGAGTAGTGTTGATGCATCGAGCATGTGTTCCCCTAGTTAGGGGTGAATGGATCTGGGTGCGACAAAAGATTCTCCCAGTAATATTGAGATGTATGGGGAGATTAGTTCCTAATTGCACACACTATCCTTCTAGAGGTTGATGAATCGAACAGGTGTTCCCTCGGTTAGGGGTGAATGGTTCTCAGTGGGACAAAATATTCTCTTGGTCATCCAAATATGGATGGGGATATTGGTCCCAAGTTTCACACACTATCCCCTAAAGGTTGATGCGTCGAGCAGGTGTTCCTCTAGTTAGGGGTGAATGGATATGTGTGGGATAGAATATTCTCCTAGTGATCATGAGATGGGATGGGGAGATTGGTCCCTATTTGCATATGCTATCCTTCTATATATTGAGCATCAAGTATTCCTTCAGTATTGGATTTTGTGACTTGGTTAGAAGTGAATGACCCTGTGTGAGATAGAAGCTTCTCCTAGTCATCCTGAGATGGGACAGGGAGATTGGTACCTAGTTGCTCATAGGGAAATGATTTACTCCACAAGAATCTATTATTGAGTGTGGATATTGGTTCCATGATTATATCCCTCACTAAGAGGGAATTTCGATTATACAGATACCATGCATTCTCCCGATCATTTCGAAAGAAGTGAGGAGATCTCTCGGTTATTCTGAAAAAGATGGAGAGGATGGCTGGATGGACTAGGTGAGATACATCGGGCTTAATGTTCACCCATGGTCAATGGTGAATGGCCTTGGTGTAACCTTGTGCACACGGCTCAAGATTCTAATGGATCCAATGTACATCATCGGGCTAAATGTTCACTCATAGTTAGTGGTGAATGGATTTGGTGTAGTCTTGCTTAGACTCGAGGTGCTGACACAATTCTCATCCAGAAAACCATGCATAACACGAGGATAAATGTTCACTCACAATTAGTGTTGAATGGATCTGGTGTAGTATTTCTTATACTTGAGGTGTTATGTATTGGATAGGAGTGTGAGGCTCCAAATACGAACATTCTCACTAAGTGAAAACCTTGTAAATGATGTAGAATGTCCCCCTCTCTAAGAGGGAGTGTTAATGTTTCTCCATGCTTTTGTGTGAATCGATATGAGTTCTATGTGGAATCCATAGTTTTACGTGAACACCTTGTTCTGTATGGATTGTTTCTATTTGGACCGGAATGAGTTCAGTTTGAACTCCTAGTGCATGTTCCCCAATGGACTTGTTGAAAAAGTAACTTCAGAAGATATTCTTTTCTATATTATTATTTCATTTTATTGTACCTCTATCAGATACGTTTTTCCTTAGTTTGTGGACATTATTATTGTTTTTGGCCATGCTAAATTATTGAGGTAAAACCTCCATTGTAAATCGAGGCAATAGTACCTAGAAGAAATTTTGTTAAGTGTATTTTGAGTCTCCTAAGATAGAAGTCGACCCAGTTAGGGATTTGGGTCAGTCACATGTAAATCATAAATAGGGAGGTTCCCTCCCTCATTTGGACAAACACCACACAAGCAAGTTTGCTAAAGAGAGAGAAAGGAAATAGCGCTAGTGAAGAAGAGGAAGAAGCCATTGAAGACAACTTATATTTGGGTATTCTATCTTTGTTTGTCATTGTACTAAGTGACAGAACTATTTTGAAGAAGTTGTGGGGTTTTCTCCTTTATGATTTTCCTGAGAAAATTATTTGTGTACTTGTGTATTGTTGTGCTTGTCTATCTTTCAGTTTAAATATCTAACATAATTGAATTAAAGTGAGAACTATAACATGGTATCAGATCCACCCTGAAAGAAGGCTATGTGAAGCTACAAATACCAGGGCTTCCAAGTTCTAACACTTTTCTCCACAATCTTTCCAGAAAAGAGGGTTAGGCTAACTCGCCTCAAGGAGACGCATATTTTGGTGGAGAAAGATTCTAGTTTGGAGGAGTTTCAATTTTGACCTAATCACTCATGCTGAAAGAAACTAGGGCATCATATTTTTGGAGTTTTCGTCCATAGAATTTGGGAAAGGACCTCACTAGACAACTCACCTATCTAGGAAAAATCTCGAGATTCCAATTTTGGAAAATTAGGGTTTCTGTGTGGAACCTAGGTCATATAGCTCCAGAATCAGCTTGGGCATCTCAAATTGGTAACATCTATTCCATTATTATTTCCATTTGAGGTTCTCATATCAAGATGATGAATCACACCAAGGTTGAGGATAAGCTTGAAGGAGAAGATATTAGAGGAAATTTGAGATCTAAAACGAGCCTTATAAGAAAACATACCATCATATAAGAAAAATAGTGAATCATAATTTCCTGATGGGTTGGAATTCAAGAACCAAAATAATTTTAATAAAATGAGTCAACCATAATGGTTGAAATGACATATTTTTCATAAAAAAAACTACTTTTGGTGTTCATATTTTCAACATATCTCCCTGTTTTTTTACTCAAATTTCAAGCAGGAGCACTTGTTGGATGCATAATTAAATTACGCATCCAACAAGCACCCACAATGCATACTTTTTGACGGACCATGCTGCCGCCCCAAAAAGAAATACATTAAAAACGTAATGATGATGTCATCATCACATGTTTTCAGATATTTCTTATTTTTGGGGAAGCGGTGTCTATCAATAGTATGGATCATTGGAACTAGTTGGATGTGAAATTTAATCCTGCATCCAACGAGTGCTCCTGCTTGAAATTTAAGTAAAAAATCAAGGAGATATGTTGAAAATATGAACACAAAAAATAATTTTTTTCTTTCTTTCTCCATAATTAATAAATATTATTTTATGTTTTTAACTATTATTTTATTATTTTCCTTAGTAGGTCCATTTTAGTCCTCAAATTTCCTCTAATGTAACTTCCAATCATGAAAGTATAGAATCTCTCTTATCCTAGAAGATAATGACTTGGACAATGTCAATGAGGAGGTTCTAGAACCAGAGGGAGAAGAGGCAAAGAAAAACCACAAAAAGAACATGGTAAGATCTAAAAGGATTATAGTAGAATCCATCAAGGATCATCTCATCCCTTAGGTATCATCTTTGAAGAATCCTAATAAAATGTTCGATGCTTTGACCAAGCTATATGAAGGAAATAACATCAACTAAAAGATGACCTTGAGGAATCAACTCAAGAATGTGAAGATCCAACACTTAGAAACCATTTAGTCTTAGTTCACAAGGGTTTATCAGATCAAGGAGAAAATAGAGGCCATTGAAGAAAATATTGAAGGAGATATCATGATGATTACCTTGAATGTTCTCCGAAGGTCATGGGACTCATTCATTCAAGGAATATGCGCCAGAAAGAAGGTAATCAGGCTTAATAGATTATGGGAGGAATGCACTCAAGAAAAAGATCGATTAGTATCAAGAGAAGAGAAGATGGGAGAAAGTGATGATCAAGCTCTAACAACCCAAGAAAAGAAGAATGAAGGAAAGAGGGAGGATCATTCTCATAGAAGACCCAATAAATTCCAAAAGAATAATAGATCAAGAAGGGACTGGGTGAAATCATGAATCTCTATGTCTATTCGGTGAGAACCGTTTTTCTGAATCCATATTCCAAAACCTTTCGGTCGAACTAATTTTTGTTTTCGTTCGAAAACATACAACTAAATTTTGGTCGAACGTTAAATTTAATGATGTGCCTCTCAATTCACGCTCTGCACAGATGGCTAGGAAAATAACGTCAGGTAGATAGTTTTTCAACAGAAAAGTTTGTTGGCTGAACAAATTTTTGACCGAAAATCCTTCTATATGTATTAATGGAACACCACTATTTATTATTTTTGATGTTGTTTGTTTGTTAGTCTTCGATGCCATGTGGAGTCTTGTTCTGTCTGTTGGTCCTAGGGTATTTTTTTAAGGATTCTAATATTATACTTAAGTATAGTATTCTAGGTGATCGTTTTGGATTGAAAAAAACATGTTTATATATAGGAAGGAGATTATTAAATATGAAACATAAAATTAACACTGAAATGTGTAAATTTTGGCGAAGATTATGATAAAAAAAATATATTTTATCTTAATATAGGCGATATTAGACACTAAAAATGACCAAATAACGAATTTATTTTTTGAAAAAAACCCCAAAAATAGCCAATTGGCGAGATTTCGCCGCTAAAAATTACCCTAGTTAGTCCCGTGCTGGATATGATGGTGCACCCTTTTCATTCTGTTGATCCCCTGCTCGATTTGTTGGTGCGCGGGGATCGGTCTACTAGTTCCCTTCTTGGTCTGTTGGTGCCATGCTTGGTCTGCTACTGCTCGCTCCTCGGTCTCCTGGTGCCCTGCTCGGTTTGCTGGTACACCCTCCTCGGTCTGTTGGTCCCCTGTTCTGTCTCTTGGTGCGCTCTCCTTGGTATGATATCACCCTACTCTTTATGTTGTTGTGGTCGATTTGTTGGTGGTGTGGTGTATCCGTTGACGAGCTGTAGTGGTGGAATTGTGTTTTCCCTTTGAATGCTCGGTCTGGTGTCATGGTTGATCCATTGGTGTTGTGGTAGAGCCATTGTTGCCGTGGAGCCATGTCTGCTCGATCTATGGAGCCGAATTTTATTTTGGATCCATGCTCAGTCTGTGGAGCTCTGTCCAAATAAACACCCACCAATTATCTCTACAGGTAAGTGGAACTCTGTCAACTCATGTAATAGATTTGTCTCATTATTCTTTAATTTCTTGGATTTGAATAGAAATTTTCCTCTACTCTTTTATAGAAGACGATCTAGAAATTATATACAAATTAAAGAACATAATCGATAACAATTAGACAAAGACTAAATAAAACAATGTTCTTGCTTTAGAAGTTTGTGTCCTACTTACCTCTCATTAGCCTGTGTGCAACTGCCACAAATATTTATTTACTGAAGATTATTTTGTTCACCTTAACGTAACTCTGAACTGTGCTATAAAGAAATAATTGTATTTAAAAAGAAATAGGTGTGCAAAAGATCATTTCCTTTATAAAATTATTATTATACTTTCACAAAAACTAAATTGCATGTTTGATGATAAATAACAACATAACTATATCTACTAGATATGTTTAGCCACCGTTAAATAATGGAACGCCTAATTTTCAATACCCTGAGCATCAGTTAACCTACAATTTATAGAAGGTTCTTGCATCACTGAGTGAATTCCATTAAACATAATTGAAACCTCTACAGTCTACATGCGCACTCAATCTAAAGCAAAATCTTGCGAAAAAATTGTTACCCTGAGTTTATTTTTGTGATTTTTGAATGTATCTGCATGACTGGTTGTGGTCGGATTGTCCAAGGAAACTCATACATAAAGGGGCAAGTGTTTCGATCTTGGAATATATATAGATGTAGGTTTTATTGGATTGGGTTTTGTACTTTTATTTTGGGTAGCATGTTTGTTCATTGCATCCCTATTTATTAATAATTAATAAATAATATTCCCCACTAGTACTGTCACAGTCCATTGTGTGCTTTTAATTGTTGCAGCTTTCGTATGCTGTATCTGATTCACTAATTAACTAAGTCCATTTTTATTTGGCTGAAATTTCTGTTGAACGTTTCCTCCTGACATTGCTAGAAGTTTGTCCTGGATGCTTGTGGGACTTGTCTCTGGATAGGTTCTATAATAAAATAGCATTCAACTCTACTTGCTTTGTTTGAGCCTAGATAATATTTTAATTATCAACCGTGAAGCTCTGAAGCTCTGCCTTAAAGGTCTAAATAGTTTCCATTATTGCTGATGGTGTTATCTGGTCTTTACTGCTATTCAATTCCACCCATATCCATTCCTTACTATGCGGTGGTGGGTGCAAGCTATCTCTCTGGTTGAATGCATTATCTCCTTTCTCTGCCATTGTGCTAATCTCTGCTCTCTATCTGCTTGCACATATGAAATTTTTTGTTAGTTTACTAAAAGACCAAAATCCATATATAAATTTCTCATTTTAGAGCCCAATAGGTCCACAACGTTTAAAATTCGCTCTGATACCATTTGCCACACCTCCACACTGTCTTATGGAAAACCACTATTTTTTTTGTTTAGATTAGGCATCATGTTGCTAAACCACATACTACTGAGGTGACTACATAAAAGAAAAGGATAACAATTTACTTGCTTGGCACATTAAATAGAAACCACAATTCACTGTTTAAACTAAAAGTAGGGTTTCATAAGTAGTACACATACTATCTCTTTAAATATGCATTAAAAGAATACGCCATCATTACTAACATGTGTATTAAGAAAATATGATATCCACGAATCGAACCCAAGCGTTGGATTAATAAAAAAATGAACGGATATCACTAAACAATTGTATAACCATCTATGCCACATAGTTTTTAAATGCAGCAGTAAATAATGAAATTAATTACTTTACATACGTATCTATCTATAACAGATATCAACCAATAAGCTTAATCCATATCTATATTCAATTGATCTAATCAATAAACATTATAAAGAGTATTCCCTCAGGAAAAACATGGATCCCATTTTTGTTAGTTGAAGCAACCCCTTTGAAAATTATATACCTTTTCACACCCAACTCAACCTTCATACTCCCAAACAATAACTTGTAAAAAAATAACATTAAAGCTACCATTTGGCATATTATTATCATAGACAAGAAAAATATCTTATGCTTACATAAGACTGATGCAATAAGACACTTTTCCCATATGATTTATATTCTACAATTAGTGGCTCCGTGCTATGGTGAATGTTGCTTAAATTAGCCTAAAGTTATAATGAAGGAACAACCCTCTAAGTGAATGAAAAAGTCATGAAGCTTATTAGTACTTCAATAGAGGCTTCATGACTTTTTCGGCAAACTAACGTGTACGCGTTTTGTAGCACTATGCCTGTCCCTCAACATGTGCTGGCATGGCATTCCTATGCCTATGTGTCTGCTTAGTATTTTGCTTTAGATTTACCCTGCCCATTCCTTAGACAATGGTAAGAAATGGCTAATCAAGCATTCCATCCATCTTTTTAGTATGCTCATGTTTAACCATTGGTTACTGTATGCTACACGTCTTTTTTTATGAAATTTTAGACACATATAGTAATTTTTCTGTAGATCCCAAATATGTATTTTTTAAAAAGACTTAATTTTTTTTTTCTATTTTTTCTTATTTTTCTTGTGTCATGACTCAATTAAAAAACACATTGTTAGTATTTCATCCATAATTCTTTCTTTTCTCAAGCATTTTGAAAAAAAAATATATGTGCACTGAAGGACACTTACCTCTACATGCTATAAGAAAACCATTTTGTGATCATTGCATTAAGACCTTCAAAGGATGCACCCACACTTGGTGTATTGTTTTGGAGGTTCGATCACTTATATAATTAAAAAAATGATTATTATTATTATTATTATTATTTTTGGAAAAATAGTAGTGCATGACTAGTCCTAGTTTTTCTCTATATGTGTACCAATTTTTGTAATTTGATTCCATCATTTAGGCACTAAGTGGGCACTCAAATACCACACCCACAAAAACATATACCTTAAAATCTGTCCCCCAAAAAATTGCATGTTAAAAAAATCAAACTTTAGATAGTTAAGAATATTTTCAATAGAAAAAAAAATTATATCTTCGAAAACGTCATTTAATTTCCTACATTTCATCTTTTTTACTCATCACAATATTCATTGTGTATGTGTCTCAAAATATCCATGTAAGTTGAGGGATGTGTATTTTTAGTTTTCTATTGCATCTAACATGTCAAAAGAGACCCTCATTAGCTTGCACACATCCACACTCAATGTTACAATTTACCATAGTCCTTTACAATGATTTATATGTCAAGAATGAACAACTTTTTATCTTTTTTGTATCTCCATGGTGCTTTGATATGCTATTTAGATGAATAAAAAATCCACCCAACCTATCTTTCCCATGCATATAGTTCATGATTGTGTCATCAACGTACCTTAACAACCAAATTGGATCAAGTGGGAAAGAGTTGAAATCCATCGTTTCACAATATTCCATGTAGATATTTGCTACAAATGTAGATAGGGGAAATCCCATAGTAACCTATCAATCTGTTTATAAATACACCACTAAAACGAAAATATCTTGATATCAAACATATTCTCCCAAATTTGTTGTTTCATAATTTGTGAGGTCATTAATAGCATCAATGTCCTCTTTCACTCTAGTAAGAAGGAGAGCAACATAAAATATGACTAGAATGTGGTTCTCTTCTAATTTATGGTTTTTAATCCTTAATAAATGATGCATAGTCTTTAAGAAAGATGTCGTATTACCTTCCAAAGTCATAAGTTTTATCGCAAGTATTTTTGTAAAAAGATAGGTGTGTAACCTTATCATGTTTACAATGTGCCTCAAAGTGACAACCTCCATATGGTTCTTTGGTAAATTGTAGAACCTCAACATGAACAAGAAAATAATTTGTATAGTTTCAATTCTTTATGAATTTTCTACCAAATGATTTGTCCTAATCCTTTGCCCAACTAACACATTCTATAATTTAATATGAATAATACGATGCCATATGGCATATGAAAACATAATAAAATAATATAAGAAATACATATTTGAATGTCAACAATTTTTTTTTTCAATGTGGTTCACGCGCCGGCTTAACCGACGGGCTACGTCCACGAAAATAAATCAGGCGGGCCCACCCGAAGGGGCCTCACACCTTCGACACACTTCATGCCTAACCCCAATAGCGTCAATGAAGATTGAACCTGTGACCTCTATACCGAGAGGCCTAGCGACGGGTGCTCAACCAATTGAGCTAACTCTTGGGGCTTGAATGTCAACAATTATCTCTAAGTAAAAATACTAAAATAAACACACAAGCTTTCCTATCAATGGTGAGGTGTATATGCTAACATTTAAGTAACAAGTGGTACGAGTTCATTAAATATGTTAAGTGGTATGGTACCAATGGTACAAGTGGTATGGTATGAGATCATTAAACTATTAAAAAAAAAGTTGGAATATGGATAAGTTGGACAAGATTTGTGGAAGCATATAAATATGTGTGTAAGTTTATAGTTACTATTTTATATTATTAGTATATGTTTGATTATTTTCGTAGTAGCACTGTTTTTTAATTAAGAGTATCATTTTATTTTATTAAAGTTTAGTATTATTATATTTTAATTTAAGAATGTTTATATCATAAATTAATTATTTAAAATAAAACAAATAAATTTTATAATTGTTTTAAATTTATATTTAAAAAAAAATTAAATTATATTTAAATAAAATATTAAAGACAATAACTTGATGAGTTAGCTTAAGTAATTCAAAACTTTATATTTGTAAAATCAAACTATATCATTTTTAATGTAATTTTTGTAATTATAGTTGGATTTTACTCTCCTCATGGGAGGAGATGGAGATATTCTATTTAGATATTTTTTTTCTATAACTTGTGATAAAGGAAAACACATAATAATGCTATAAATCCATTTATAGATATACCTAACTAAAACTTATATATTGATTTCAAACATATTCTTATAAAGGTTGTTGTTTCATAATTTGTGAGATCATTAATAACATCAATGTCTTTTTAATTGGAATTATAATAAAGAGGAAAATAACACCAAAGATTACTATAATTTGGTGTTCTTCCACTTTTTGGTTTTTTAATCTAAGGAACAAACAAAGATGCATAGTCTTTAAAAAGGGTGTTGTGTTACTTGTTAAAAAAAAAGGTTTTTTTTCACAAAGAATTTTGTGAAAATATAGATGGGTAAAAAACAAAATTCAAGAAAAGAATAAAACTATTAATTAAATATATCTAACTATTTGTCTTAGTTTCTTTATTGTCTATTTAATAAATTTAAAGTTGAAATAGATCTAAGTAATGCTATAGTTACCATTCTTGTTATTATATATTTATGTGATGGGCATTTAGATATAATTGATATTTTGGACTGGTTGAGTGGATCAGCAAGATTAAACTAAGTGTAACAAGTGTATATCGGAAATTCGTTTCATGGTTCTTGTATCTTGTTATGCTTAAATGCATCTTGATTAATATTTAAATAAAATTTACTTAAAGGGTGATAAAATAAATGGACAAACATCATTGCATTGTCTTTATTTAAATTCAACAATATTATATCCTTATTATCTTATGTCCTTATATACCATCATCATCATCATCAATATTTTATTTAGGAAAAAAACACTAAATTAATAAATAGAGAAATTCAATTTGTTAATAATTTTCTTTTAAATAATTTGATTATTTAAATAGAATTTAAATAAATCAAAACTTTTAAAACTAAAATTTTCTAAATTAAGATTAAATTAATAAAATAAAACTATAATTAACCAATAAAAATAAAAAATAATTAATTAATTGATATGCTTTAATAAAAATAAAAATTAAATAACCTTGAAATAAATCAAAACCTTTTAAACTAAAATGTTTAAATTAAAATTAAATTAATAAAATAAAACTATAATTAACAAATAAAAAATAAAAATAAAATTAATTAATATACTTTAATAAAAATAAAAATTAAATATAAACATATAAAACTTTATCGATATTATAAAATCATATGCTTTTATATGAACAGTGATACAATACCTTCCCGACAATGCAATTTAATACCAACAATGAAATCAACAAACTTTTTTTAATACCCGGACTGTCCCTTCGTCCGCTACGAAGACACTTGAACCCCCATAGCTCTATCCCACGGCTTAATGTCTACAGGACAAATGACCTCATGAATTATCAATGTTCGTCATTGAGGGGATTCACTGGTTTAATGTCGATCATGGATCTGAGGCTCTCGCATGAGGTGAATTCAACAGAAGTCATGTTGAAGGAGGTTGCAATGAATGTTTTAACAACTGCAATTACCATTCGAGCATACGAAACTCTGATGATCTCTAGTATGAAGGTCGCGTCGAATCTGGATCACTCGAGAATTTGCTTGATTTTTTGTACGCTGGATTATGAGGTGAAGCCAAGCCCCCCCAAGCTTATGGATATAAAGGAGTGGAAGGTAGAGGGCCAAAGCAAGCAGGTTGTTGTGTTGATTATTTGAGAGATTTGTCATCTGGCCGCTTGTAGACTGCTGTTTCTTAGGATGGAACCGGGTTCCTCTTCCGTGGTTGTGCCTGTGCCAAAGTCGGTGGACACAAAGATAAGGGAAGTGAAGCATGAGCTAAAATCGCTGCATACTCAATTGAATGCTATTGACTACAAGGGCGGAAGGAGACTGGAACATGTGAACAAGGATTTGGTCTTCCTTCGAAAGAAAATCAATCGGAAGGTCAAGCGCACTGAAAACTCGCTCACCAGGCAGATTGTTGAGCTGGAAATCAAGGTGGACAAGCTCGCTCTCAAACTTGTCAATCATGAAGCATCCGGGACTGGTATGTCCTCTAGCTCGGATGGATAGAATTCGTCTATGCGCTCGGGTTCACCATCCTGCATGCACTCGGCTCTCTACTTTCCTGCACAGTTTTAGTTTCTCTGTTTATCAGCATTTAGGTAGTTTTTTAAATATGTTTCTTAGTTATAAACTCTGTTAAGGTGTCAGATTGTTTGATTGCCGCTTCCTCAAGGGCGTTTTTGATAGCTTAAATGCCTTTGCCGCTTCCTCAAGGGCAACTATGGCTACTCTAATTTTTTTTTTGTGTATTGGTTTTCAAATGCTGCTACTATGAGGGATTTTTGTAAACGGGAACCCTTTGGTGATTACACCACCTCCCATTATAATATAACCGCTTTTGTCTAAAAAACAAACTTTTTTTATGTAGATAGTGACAACACATTCAGACAATGCAATTAAATGGCAACAATGAAATCGATCTACTTTATTTTATGTAGATAGTGACAAAACATCTTTAGACACTTCAATTAATACAATTTATAAAGACAAATTACATTATTTTTATTTACAATACAATAGCAGTCATGGATTTCACTTTTTATATATAT
>LPNX010498336.1:0-10394 GCA_001517045.1 Pseudotsuga menziesii
ATTAACTGGTAGAGCGTCCATACAATAGAGAGTATGGATATCTGGCATCCACATAATAGATGGAGGGCACATTACACAGTTGCATCTATATGATAGACATAGGGTATATTGGACAGCTGCATGTGAAAATGGAGAGCAAAATCCATTGTTGCATGTGCAAATAGAGAGACATCATATGCAAACAAATGGCACATTCCAGAAGATTAATTATTAAATGGCAACTAGGTTGAAAGGTGAATAACTAGTCAAACATCACCGAATTTATACCATTGCTTATCAAATGCACCAAATTTTGAATATCATCAATGAAATATAGCGAACATGGTGACTTAGGATACACATAGACATGACCTACTTGGTTACCACAACTTCAGAGGTTCAAGAACAGGGTGTCAGCAACAAGCTAGAGAAAATTTATGCAAACCTCAATGTATGATTTTTAAGGCTGGATGTTTAAAATATTCCTTTAGGGGATGAGACATATCTTTCCTCCCTCAACCATGTCTAGGTTTAAAGACCCATAGCATAAAAAGGCTTCTAATGGAACCTATATCTCTACTTAGAGGTCCCACGTGGTGGTTTGAGTTGTTTTTCATGTCCATGGATGTCTAGCATCCTCCTTTGGCAACCAAACCCTAGGTATCTTCACATGACCATGTTAAAGGTCACATAGTGCTCAAAATATCCTTTGGAAAGACAAGGATGCCCATGTAAATTCTTAAATAAGTCTATCATTCCTTCTAAAAATTGTTCAATCAACAAAGGCATAGACATTTAAAGTAACAAATACCAATGGTGTCACTTGTCAAGGAAAATTTCCATATACTATTCTAAAAGGTGAACAACCAGTCTAAAATACCCTATGTAACTTTATCCTTATACCATCTCAACACTTGCAAAGCACTATAGTAGCATGAATCAACGAAGAAGAGGTATTGAGAATATAGAGTGTAGCTTCCTCAAATCTAAGATAAAAAACAATATTTAGATTACGATTTAGACCACCAAATAGTCTTGCAGTTGATGACAAAAATGAGAGATTACTTTAGAATGTTAACATTTATATCATACGCCTTCAATGACCCAAAATGTATATAAGATAAGAGCACAAACCCACACTTTCAAATCTATGCAAGGATGGATAACAATATAACCATATGTACTGAATGTATTGGGGCCATTCTCTTAAAGATGTAAATAGAACAATGCTTCCCCAATATACACAAAACAAGATAATGTTTCTAAACTAAGATAATGTTTCTAAAATACTGTATTAATGCCAAAATGTTCTTGGATCTGTTAGCTTTTGTAAGAACCAAGTATGTTAGAAGAGTTTGGGAACCCAAATAGATAAAATAGACACCAATATATCTACATTTTATGGATGGTGTTAGATATGGGGTCAACCAATGCACAAAATAGTGTATTGAGACAAGAACTTGATACCTTAATGGAGTACTTGAACCATTACTTACAAATCTAGGATATTACAATAGTTTCCATGGGGCAACAATAAGAAAAGATTCATCTAATATAACAACAGTATGGACCAACATCTTAGTGTTTTCATTTAAAGCACAAACATAGTACTTTTCATGCTTGCAAAAGGGGATGGGCCTTTAAAGGAATCCACTATTAAAATCAAGAAATCTCCACCTCAATATATTTAAACAAAAATTTAAAGATGATAGACTTTGAGTGAAATGATGGCAATATGAGTTGTCGAATAAGCTTAATAATTCCAATGCATTTTCATTTGATGGTTATTTAATAAATCCTTATGAGATCATTGGGGGTTCAATGAACCTATCAAGACTTAAAAAAGATTCACCATGTAGAAAAAACCCAATTTAAAAGATTTGTGAATTGTAGATTTGAGGAAAAAAAGGATGGGAAATCTAGGGTTATAAGAGCAACTTTTTTCTTCGCAAAATTTTTAATTTGAATTTTGACTTTAGTATCATCACATCCATCGTGAACATAAAAAGGGGAGACCTCCTGCAAGTTGATGGATAAATTGACCCAAAATAAATCCTATGGAAAATAGCTATTACTTTAAGGGTTTAGGATTTAAAAAAATAAAAATAAAAAATGTGTCTCAAACCTTAGGCAGCTAGCCTAAAATCAGTCGTCTTCCTACTTCAAGGTTGCAACTGATAAAAAATTTTAGGATTTTATAATTTGGTAAATATTGTTTGAGCTTGAGGAGATCTTGGATGTTGACATGGTTTTGAGCTAAAGAAATGTTTCATTATTTGCAGGCCTAAAGCAATCTCAGCCAACATAAACAGAAATTTGATTTATTTAGATCCCTACAGTGACTTGCACTTTAGTAGGTTGGCATGGTTTTAGTCCACACTTTGGTGCTTGAGATTTGATGGACACCTTCCTGAGTGAAAATGTTCCTCATTAGCAGTTAAAGGAGTGCCTTGTGTGCCATGAATGTTGAATTTTGCTGCTCAAGTCTTCTTACATTTTTGGAAGCCTGTAGACCTGTGGCAACTTGCCAATAAGGGAGATTTAACTCCCCATTATTCACCTAAATCATCCTGCAGCAAAACAATATTCCAAAATCATCAAAGGCCAATGATCCACATCAAGGAGGGTTTGTACTCATGTCTAGGCTCGTTTTGGTGAGACGTTACTAGTTAGATCTTCTATCCCTAGATCAAGAGTATGCAATTGCTATTTTGATAGAGTGATCACCTTCTTGACCCCATTTCATGTCAAATTTAGAGGAGCACTTCATCATTTCAGGTTGCCGGTGCACTTGTTCATGCTTTTGGAGAAGCCATCCCACTTGGGGGAGGTTTCACTTCTTTATTACACATATTTGAGGAGGATCATTGCATCACTTAAGAGTTATGTTCCCTTATTCATGGATTCACCCCACTTTGGAGTATTTTCTGCAATATTTGGAGGGGTCGTCTCTCTTTAGGAGAGTTTCTACTTTCTAGCACACCTTTTGTGGGCAGCTATCAATCATTGGAGGAGATATAGGACGACCAAAGTCACCAAAACCTAGATACAGGGTCCAGCTACCATGTTCTGAGGACCTATCACATTCTTGGAGGACATCCTTTCAAGCACGCCACTTGAGAGAGCCTTGGAGGATTTTCCATTAGGTTTTGATTCGTTTTCACCCTCATTTGGTGGGGGGAACCTCCTCCTTGGGCCTTTTTCTCTCTTGGATATTTTACTTGTGGATTTGACCTATGTCATAGGGTTCATCAAATTTTATCCATGAAATTTTAAATTCACTGAACTTTATCAAAAAAAAAAAGAAATTCGTTTAAGTTCATCGAATTTCAATGCCGAACTCCAAATTGAGCCGAATCGAACGTAAACGAACCTCATCAAATTTGAATTTAAACGAATTTAATCCGAACTTGAAAACAAATTTAAATTAGAAAGGAACAAATTAGGGTTGAAATTCGTCGAATTTCATAGCAATTTTAGTTTTTAATATAATTATTTTTTAAAACTTTAACCCAAGTCACTATACTTTTTTGCCAGTTCCCGCATTCCACTGTCATATTGCCGCCCGCATTTGCTCCCAAGTGTGTTTCTCCTTGCCACAACCTAGTGCCCACAGTATCGAGTCCCTTATTCCCTACGGGCCTGCATTCAGACACATTTGCTCCTGTTTTTGTTGTTTGTTGCCATAGGTGAGTGCCCACAATTTCAAGTCGCTTTTCCAGATCCCTTTCATTGAGCCACCAACATCATTCTTTCACTACTGACTGTCCACTACTCTAAAGTCCGTGACTCTGTAGCACTACATATTGCACATTGTGACACCAAATCCCACAACTCCACTTCATAGCTACTGCACTAGTGCTCCAATGTACATTCACTTGCGAATAGTGACTTTGTGTACATGCAGGATGCAACATTGAGCATAATGATAAAATCTGATGTCTTTTCTTTATTTGTTAGTCATTTTATTTTATTGTATATTTTATTTTATATATATAGATATATATATATTATTTTTTTTTATTGGCGAACCTAATGCCAAACCTCATCCCAAACTTAAAAAAAAATCAAATTCGAATCGAATTTCAAGGTTGCCAAACTCAAATTCAAACCCGAACCATGTTACATAGGCTTTGACCACCTTACTTCATGCATATTTCATGGATGTTGTTAGGGTTTATTGGAGGATAATCATTGTTAATTCCTCCCTAGGCTATATCTAGGGTGTTTTCCTAGTTATTCATATTTTATTGCAAAATGAGATAGAGCTACAACCTATATAAGGTTTGGTTCTCTCATTCATTTATCATGGTTGGATTTTGAGAGTTCTCTCTCTTTTGGAGATTAATGGAGTCGGATGGGCATGTCTTTCATGGTGCAACTTGAAGTGAAACAGTTTCTTCTCCATTCAAAGTTTGGCATCCGTCTTCCTATTTCTAAATGTTGCTAATAAATTGTAGAACTATCACTTTTGATTGGGGCCCACTGAAAGGGTAACTTGCCTTATTAAAAGGGTTTTATGGGAGAAGGGTTTCCTCTAAATTCCCTTTGTTTCTTATGCACAATTATATTACATTGCTCCTATCATCTTTATAAAGTTGTTGCTTGTAATACTTAATTGTATAAGTGACAGCCTAATTAGCAATGTTTTGATGCGACAGCATTCTTGGGTTCGAGTAGACTCCTACATTCATTTTTCAATGTGTTTCTGATAGACACCAATTTTAATAGTCCACTATCACTTTATAACTTAAATCTTAAAGCATCTCTATTAGACAAATCTGGTATTTGATAGATCCCTTGACTCATCCTTGACAACAAACTAGAGTGTGCCTTGACAATTCTCTTTTGTTTAACATCGATATTTTTTACCATTTCTAGAATTTGTCTTGTACTTGTGCCTTATATTGTATTTCCTCTATTAGATAGGAATTTAACATTTATCATGATACTTAGATCTTTATCTTTTTCTACTTCTAGCATCGATCTAGGAGTTGCTTTCACACTCCCACTTTGTGTTTTACACTTAATTTATTCTTTTAGACCATTAAACCTACTTTGTGATCATTTGTTGAACTTTAATAAAGTTATCTCATCTTATTTTAGTTTACTACCAATAAGTGATTATCTTTACTATTTTACCAAGACACCCCACACCTCTCCAATACTCAATTCAACACAAGCACACACAAAGTTGCATATGAGGCTAAAAGCTAAATTCCAAAACACATGAAGACTAAACAAAAAATAATATCAAATGAGAAAAGGGGGTTTGCTTTAGAGACAACTAGTATTGATAGCAACTCCTCAAAAAGGTCCATTAGATTCTCCAGTAACAAACTGAAGGAAAGACAGGAAGATCTGGACCACTCCAGAACTCATAAGAACAGCAAGATAAGGTAAATGCTTACATAATGCAGCCTAGGAAGTGTTTGCACAATGCATACCTATGAATATATATCTTGATATCATTGCCTTGCTTTGCAACACAATGAAGTCTGTCAGATCTCTTTGACATCCAAATGAAATAGACAACAGAATGTTTGCTCCCATTTGGACAAGATGGTAACTACTATTGATCAGAAATAAATACCTGGCCAAGATTGTTGCAATACAAGAGGATATTAATGATACATCGAAGCAAACTGTCTTTTCTTAAAAGGGACTTAAGAGCAACGAAAAGGCCATGTGGCTTGACTTTATGTGCCTCTTAGATAAGATGACTGACCTGGAACAGTCTCCCTCAAAAGAAATCTTGGAGAAATGGTTCTCCAATATTTATGTTCAATAAATCTTGTTCATTTTTTCATGTGTGATTATAATTATAATGCAAGGCGTGTAAACTTCTAGCAATATGTAAGGAGAGGAAGAAGCCAGAGGCATGTAGTCCCCATTGCAGATAATAGTTAAAAAGTGTTGACATGTTGGTTCCACTCACTCTGCTCTCTCCCTACCTGTATAACATATATCTCTAATAGATGAGGCCAAGGGCACAATCCAGGCAATTTTGGCAGAATATAATCCCTTAGACCGAGCATGTAAATCCAAAGGAAGTCCACACTTGCAGTGCAGCTCCTGAAAGCATGTTTCTATAAGGAATTCAAACAAAAAACTCAAGGGGAAGGCTATAACCTTCCTCTATTAGATCCATAGGAAATTTGTAAATAAACTCAATTCTTCTCAAAAAATTAGCTCTACAAAAAAGTAATGCAATTCTAAATAAGATATCACACACATTACTTACCTATTCTTTCCAATTCACCATATGCATATTTGACTTGCATTGGATTGGATTCCTGTATACAATTTAAAAGAACAAAACATTCAGCTGTGATATTCAGAAATTCAAAACTATCAAACACAATGCCAGAGTGTGATATTTTCTAGCTAGTAAACTGGATGAACAATAGAACATGATGCGGGTTTTTTCCTTCAAAGTTTAAACCAAGTACTTTTAGCATTGCATTAAGAGAAATTATTTGTGAACTTAAAGAATATCACCTTTGGATATAAAAAAATTGTATACCTTAATTTTTGTGGGAACCAAGATGAACTCAACATTGATCTAATGAATACTTTAGCATTGATTTGATGAACAAAGACCAAGTCAAATTCTGCTAGGGTGTAGTGCAACAACAAGTGTTTGAAGAGGTCAACCAAAGAGTTGTAACTTGTGGCCAAACCAATCATTTCCTTTCTTTCCAATCACTGAAGTGGTTGAGATCAAGGTGGATACTTATGGGAATGCCATAGGCATACTAATGATGCAAAAAAGGAGACATGTTGCATACCACCAAGATAATTGTACATTTTTTAGTTTTGAATTGTTCCACACAGACTTTGAGATGTATCAGTTAATATAAAACATGAAAACATGGACACAATATCTTCTCTAAAAGGCCAATGCCATCCATAGTGATTACAATGGGATTTGTTCAAAAACACTGGTTGAAACCAATGTTCCCCCAAGTTTCCAAGATGGGGGGACGCGAGAGCGGGGAAATGCACATTCGGGACGCATGGAGACAACCCCCAAATTTAGGGATATTCGAGGGGGATGTGGGGACGTCTCTAAAATTATAAAAATAAAATAAAATATCAAAAATAATATTTCATTTGATCTATATTAATGATTGTGCAATGTAAATACTAAATATATCAGTTTATTTTCTAAGTAGTACCAAGTAGGAATTGTAAAATGTGAAAATAATGGGAAAATATTTAGAAAAAATTCACAGGGGCATGGTTGGGGAAGGAAAGTTTTTCCCAGGAGTCCCAAAGTCCCCGGGACACAGGAAACGTGGAAACACGTCCCCGACCCTGCAGGATGCGTCCCCATGGAACACTGGTTGAAACCCTCAATTCTATTCATAACAAGATAAAATGTCTAAGGTCCTTCAATGATGGGAAAATGGCTTTCAAGAGTGTCAAAAACTTTTGATTTGGGCAGGTATTAAAATTTTCCTCCTAATCCAACACATACAATTCATTTCAACTTATTATACCAACGTCTGGGCATTTGTACACAAATTATGACCTGCTAGCATCAGGTAGCTTTTTGATATATTATATGCTCCTGCACAAAAATTATAACTCTCCACCTCCAACAGTATATACCACTCAAATATGCCTATCACTTCATACAATAGACATTTTATCAAGAAGAGAATAAATTTAACACCTAAATCACTAATTAGTAATTACCAACAACTCTAGATCCCTTAGAAACTGCACTTAACAGATCAAAACAAAAACCAAAGAGTTGGATACATCTCAAAAAAGGAAGTTAGTAACATAGCCAATAACTATTGGAATCATCCACATTTGGAAAACCAGTTACAGACTGCTGCCCACTTCCAGATCCATATGGAACTTCATGAGAATGTAAGCGTAACTTTTTCTGGTCATGCATAAGCTTCAAAATATATTTTTATATTTACTATTTAGTATCCAAATTTGAAACAAATTTGAGTTTTGTTTTATAAATGTCTCTTTTTAAACCAAAATCATAGAACTAAATTAGCAAAGTTAAGTATGTTTATGATGATGTCAAGAAGTCTCCAAGAGAAAAACGTCCAAGGAAAACAGGGTTATTAACTTATTGTATATTGACAAAACTAGTCCATGGGTTTTCTTTGACATTGATAGTCAAGGAAACCCAGTGAGAAGTGGTGCCGGGTGTGTTTTATTTACCTAAGATGCTATCACTTTCTGTTTCAAACTTGTTCTAGGAATGCACTCATTCAACTGGGTAGAGCTGAAAGCTCTGGCTCCTCTACTCATAATTGCTTTGGAGAAGGGGCTTGAAGGTCTCCAGGTCTCCAGGTCTTTGGGGATTCGGAGCTGAAGATTGATTGGGAAAAAGGAAAATCAGAAATGCATAACTTATTCCTACAGCCAGTTCTTGATCAGATCAATATCCTGATGGGTAGATTCTATATTTTACCTTTCATCCATGTTTACAGGGAACACAACATGCAGGAAGACAGGCTTTCAAAGAAAAATTTGAAGTTGATGAAGAAGTATTGGTGTTGGTGGAAGATGGAGGGGATGAGAATCATCATCAAGGGTTTATTCTCCTAGCAGACAGGCTTTGATCCTTTGACATCGCCTTTTCCAAGTGAAGGTAATCTAAAAATGCAGTCTGAGTTCGTGCAGAGGTTACTAGTGCTCTGAAGCTCTCCCTTCCCAGTTAAAGGATGCACCTCTTCAAAAACGGCATGCCCTTTATTCCTCTGGCTCTAGGCATTTTTATCAATTTTGCACAGTACTCTTAAAGAGTCGAAGTGTTTCACTTCCCCAGTACCTATCCATTTGTTTCTACACTGGGAAAACACTGATGGGCGCTCTAGAAACTAGAGATATGGCTCTTCAAGTTAAAACAGAGATTTCCCAACTGACAAGAATTGATATCAATCACAGATTCAACTCTTCCTGGCAAATTATATGAAGTTTTGGTTGCATGCAAGCCATTGATAATGGGAGCCCCCTCTGAAATTGGGGACAAAAATTCTGCAAACCTCATGCTAGCCAAATGATCCACCAATTGAATCTTCTTTTTAGAAAATACTTAAAATCCAACCCATCAAATAAATACACTGAACTTGAAGGAACAAGGGAAAAACTTTACACTAGCATCTTAATTATAATAAAATTAGTGGCTCTGTATGCCGTCAAGCACAATTCTTTTTACTTCAATTCTATAGATTTAAAGCATATGAAATAATTATGGCTAGTTCTTACTGACCATCATGATTTCAATTTACCATATCAAAGGTAAAACATATCTATCTTTAAGTAGGATTCTTGAATTAGCTGTACTTATAGCAGCCAAAGGGGTGTAGTTTAGTTAGAAGAGTGTAGTGGTCATCCTCTGCTATGATGATATTTTTTTTTTCCCTTGCTTCCAAATATATAAAACCACATGCGATTTGAGTGTTTAGATAGTTTTGCACTCCCAAGGTGCAAATGTTATGTCAGAGCCAATTTGCCCTAATTATAAAATCTGACTCATAGCAAATTTGAACAACTAACTTTCAGAATTACACTCTCTTCTAAAGGATTTTTTCAAAGGTTGTTTTCTTGTTCTGAAGAGAGTTTTGGGCTACTTCTATGGCTTCCAAAAGTTGGCTGTTCAGAACTTTGACTCTACTTGCGTTAGAATCCTCCAAAATCTTGTCAGGCTTG
Organism: Pseudotsuga menziesii; assembly: GCA_001517045.1. Taxonomy (NCBI): domain Eukaryota; kingdom Viridiplantae; phylum Streptophyta; class Pinopsida; order Pinales; family Pinaceae; genus Pseudotsuga; species Pseudotsuga menziesii. The sequence continues at coordinate 9,667 of LPNX010498336.1, forward strand.
TACATCTACTAGCATTATCAAAGCATGCATATCATCACACGAAGTTTTCAATTTATGGATAAAACAAGCACTAAGGTTTTCTATTACACAATAGCATACCATCTAATGCAAATGATAACCCAAGATATGAAACTATTCTTGGACAAATAACTTATATGGTAGAATTCCTACATGGATTTATTGGATTAGCCATGAACCAACAAGTTCACAATTATCGACTCATTCATTAAGCTTGAAAACTGTTCCAGTTTCAAACGAATTGCCATATAGTGAAACAACATACAAAGCCTCTGTTGAGACTGGAGAGTTCTACTTTGGGAAAGAAATGCATGCCATTCTGTTACAAAATTCCATCCCTCAAGGATGCAATACTTAAACTATACAATGTGCAAACTGCATTTTGCACATTTTACAAAAATCATTTTACAATGGAACAGTAACACGTAATTGACCCAAAGGCTTTGCAACCATGAATAAAATTTGATCTCAACCGTTAAAACAAGGCTAATATTCCATCTCACAACAACATTTAGATATGTAACGGGAAATGGTAACCGAACAAATATCTCAGGCAACTAACATTTAAAGCTTAAATGTTGTTAAAACTGGAAATAATTAGTTTTTCATCACATAACAACTTCTGTATCCAAATAAAATAGCCAACAACAAAATATATAAGATACACATTTGAATCACAGTTCAAATGAACTGATCTTCAGGCATGCATA
>LPNX010498377.1:0-90759 GCA_001517045.1 Pseudotsuga menziesii
TCGCACTTCTTAACCAAGAGATAAGTGCGAGACTCAGTGTGTGAGATAATGAACCTAGCCATACATCTATTTATATGAAAAATGAACCTAGCCTTTCCATCTTAATGTGTGTGGGATAATGTCTTAAGCGTCGCTTTCCATTTTAAATAATAAACCAATTACGACAAATTATTAAATGATTGATAAGACATTAGTAAGTGAGTGAGTAATTGAAGCGCCGTCGCTTAAGCGACGCTTAGGAGGATAGCCTTCGCTTAAGCGATGCTTGGAAGCCTAGCCGTCGCTTAAGCGACGCTTGGAAGCCTAGCCGTCGCTTAAGCGACGCTTATCACCACCATTACAAAAAAAAAAATTATCTTCCTGATTTTTGGCACTGTTAAAATAAAAAATCCGCGTGCCGTCGGAAAAAACCGTCGGATTTTAGATCGAAATCTAGTAGTGATAGGTTCCACGACATTATGTAATATTAAAAATTATATTAAAATTAACTCAATAAATATGAAAACAAGTTTTTTTGGATTGATTGAATTTTTAAGTTGAAAGAAAAGTCCCTATGAGCTATGAAAACTATAAATGGAGAGGGACTCAATAATAATGTTAAGGAGGATGAGACAACTGGAACATACCATGTTGCCCCATAGTATAGCTAGCTTTAAGGGGGGGATTATTAAACCCTATTTGGTTTTTGTCTCTATTAATAAGAATATTCAAATTAGTTGGAAAACCTTGTGATGTATCACTATATAATAGTAAGCACTAATCCAAAATCCAATTAGTTGGATAAATGTGCAATGTAAGAAAAATGTAAAACTTCTTTAAAATTATAGTTTATATACCAGTCCATATTGACAAATAGTTTTTAGCTAATATCAGTTACATTTCCTTTCAAGATAGTGTCACCATTCATCCTTATAGACTTCAATTTATTCTCTTGAATAAGCCTCCCTTAAACCACCATAATTTTCTCAATAAATAAAAGGAACTTAAAATATATTTTGATGTGGTTTAAAGTCTTTTTTTCAAGCATCATTTTTTTGTGCTAAAAAAAAGGTTCACAAGTAACGATGACTCAACAATTGCTTGGATATTTTTTTGTGAATTGTTTAAGCCAATGTCTCAAGAAACGATGAAAATATCTACCTAAATAAAAATTTCCAAACCAAAAGTTTGAGGGGCTCCTTTGGTTTCAAATTTGCAAGACCATTGACAAGTTTTCTCTTCTCACCAACAAAGTTTTATAGAAGATATCTATTGACAACCATTTATTTTAAGGCTATCATAAGTTCCAAAGAGCTCAATTGTGCTCAAATGAAAGTAGATATATTGTAACCACAATTTTGTTTTTAAATAGGTCACCGAATTATAATTAATAACCTAAAAAGTACATGAAAGGCTATATTTTTTATTTCAAAGTTGGTTACATATAGGAAAAAAATAAGTGAAACACACTCATAAATTAACTAAAACAACAAGGGTCTCTCCTGGAGGATTTGAAAAAATTGAGAACCATGATTAAAACAACAACAAAAATATTACAATGGGTTGTCCACATGATAAATAACATGACTCAAGGGAAATCACCTTCTTGATTTTGATTCCAAAACAAACTTAGTATACTTCATGTTTATAACACATCCCTATCAATCATCTATATTCAAATAACTAACACAAATTTTAACTAATATCCATTTTTTTCCTAAACAAAAAATAAAGTAACTTTAAAAAAAAATCCATGTAAATTGTAACTTTCAAAAAACAATCCTTGTAAATTGTTTAATTATAGACTAAAGGCATAGTCTATAAAATTATTTTAGTATTAGAAAAGGATAATATAGCCCTAATATATTTTATATTTGAAAAGGAGTATTCATCAAATTTGCAATCTATTTACTATACCTGTTTGTGGGTTGTATTTGTTGAAAATAATATTGTGTTGTGCATATTATTACTATTTCAATGGAAAACACGAGCATATCCTCTTTTATCTCAAGATTTTGTGCCACAATGAGACTCTTCTATTCCAATTTACACATGCAAAGCCAATCAATGCAATGTACATTTATGCATAAGTCATCCAATACATTGTAGGAAGACTCTACTACAAGAACCACGGGTCTTATTGAGGAGAAGGGTTCATGATGAGTTGGCTCAATTGAAGGATGATCTTAGCGGTTAAGGGATTTTTCACTTGTCAAATAATATAATGTTGTAAAAAGAAATGCTTGAACAAAGTACTAGGTGGCTAAAAATGACTAAAATAGGATTGTACATTTTATGAAACAAGATTTTGTGATCATATAGTTTCAAGTTTGCAATGTTAAGCCCTATGTATAGACATACTCATTAGCATCATTTGGTTTTCATAATAGCGGCTTTTAGAAAAGTAGGGCATGTTAGAATCTAAAGGTCATCTAAACTATAGACTTGGGCATATTAATAAAGTCACTTGGTGAGTTTAGGTTATTTCATGTTTAATTGTTGTATTAAAGTACACATAAGTCATTATGGAATTTCAACAATTAGGGTTTCAGCAATTCTGGTTTATGTCATATCATTAAATTATGAAGAGAAGGTTATTCTCTTTATTTCATAATTGAAGCATTTCTCTCTTTTAGTTCTCTTTGTGTTCTTGGTTTCTTTATGTGTTCAATATTTGTAATAGAAAGCTTAAGGGGGTGATCACCACAATTTTGTTGTAGTTCAACAAGTGAATGGCGGAAGAAGGAAAAGAGATGACATGCTCATATCATAGGAGGAAGGGAAAAGATTCCCATAGTAGAGTAGCCTACAAATGTTGAGACTTCAACGATGAGATAGTGATAGTTGATGGGATATTTTTTGCTTTGCTCCTCTGATACAATGTGAAATCATACAAAAGACAACATGGACATAATGTGCTTGAACTCCATACATAAACAACAACAAAAAAGACCGAGACTCAAAGCCAATAAAAGGAACAATTATCAGAGTATTTATTAATTCTATTACTAGGAACATTTAAGAGAGACCCTTTATTTATAACAAAATGGCACCAACCCAAAGTTTATGAAGGGTAGTTCACTTGTATGCCAACTGAGAAATTAATATGTTGCCTAAGTGAACCTAGAATTGTTTATGTACACTGATAACCAATGAAATATGTGGGTGTCGTTATGTGTGTTTGTGTGTTGTATATATCTCACCTATATAATCCACAATGCCACTGCTATAATCATTGTACCATGACTTTTTATTGGATAGTTACTAATTTTCTGTGTGTCATCATTGATCTTTGGTTGAAATGGGGAGGTTTTTTAAGTTAAAGTCCTAACAATTGATAAAGAAACTCTCATAGAGTCAATGAAAGTGGGAAATCCTAATGTCACTTTTAACAAAGTTATGTCAAATGAAGAGCATTCAAAAATTCATATTAGAACACAATTCAACAACAAAACTACATTTATGGATCCAGAGTTGAAGGTGTAATTGTTGTCACTTTTAACAAAGTTTTGTCAAATAAAGAGTATCCAAAAAATTCATATCATAACACAAGTCAACAACACGATTATATTTATGGATTTAGTTATAGTTGAAGGTCCATTAATTGCCACTAATGAAACCCTATGACAACCAAAGAATGTCTCACCCATATTATAGAAGTTGTAGCACACAAAATCAATGTACCAACACCTAGAGTGACACAACCAAAGTGAAGATCAATACAATTCAATCTAGAATACTAGAATAGTTGAATGAAGAATCTTACCAACAAATATTTTCAAAGAATAACTAGCTAAGATGGATTGATCCATTTTTTTTATGTAAAAATATTGTTCAAGGATTCAAAAATCATATTTCAGTGTATCCTCAACCTTATTAAATATGCAGAAGTTACAAGAAAATGTATCATTTTAGTGGTGCATTGAGGACAATGCATTTTAAACCAAATGACTTATAATATAAACACAAAAACAATGCATTTTAATGTGTAGGGCTTGTAATATATCTTGATATATTATTGCTAATGTTATAATGTTATAAACATCTATTTATTATTATTAATAATAATGTTAATAATAAATCATTCATTTGATGTGTTATTTATCATCCAATATATATGGTTGGAATTCAATTCTATATCATAATCATATTAACAAATTAAAGCTGTATTTTTTTTAAAACCTTGCTATATTATATTTCTTTTCCATTTAACTGACTTTATTATTATAAATCTCAATATATATATATATGAAAATCATCTTTTTCTTTATTGTATAATTTAAATATCTTTAATTCATAAATTCTATATCATAATCATATTTATAAATAAATATTATTTTAACTATATTTCTTAAACAACTTAATCACATATATTTATTTTCTAATTTATTAATTTTATTATTATACATCTTATTAATAAGAATTGTTTTTAAATATTATAATTAAGAAAAATACAAAAGCTAATTTATACCATAATTATACTAATAAATAAATATCATTTTAACTATATTTCTTACAAAAAATTATTATATTATATTATTTTCTACATATATTGGTTAAGAGTATGTATTTCTTTTTAGGAAGTCACAGGTTCAAATCTAAAAGAGGGTAAGGTATGGATAGAGGGAGTCCCTTGTCTCATAGATAAGGGAGTCTCGTACACCAATTGGTGTCTCGCTTGGGGTGACCTTATATATATATTATATTTTTTATAAATATTTTAATTTATTGTATTTAAAAAATATATATATACCACTTAGAAATACAACATAAATAAAACCAAAAATAAAAATATATAAATAAAAACAATTTACAATTTAAGTTTACTATTTTTTAAATAAATATAAAATATAAAAGTGTAATCATATGTTTGTGCATTAAAAGAAGTTTACCCTTTTGTAACTCTTTTTTACAGTGGTTTTTCAATTTTATTATATTTTCAGGTTTTTATTTTCACTTTAACTATTTTCATTTACATTTAGTTGTAATTAATGAAAACATTTCTTAAACAACTTTCTTGCATTTAAATTGAAACACTTTACAATGTTTGTTTATATTGCGGATGGTTAGCTTGTTACTCTTGAAAATGATATGATGAGCTAGGGTTTGGGAGAACTCTCTACGTTAGGGTTTGATGGAGGTATCCTAACTGGTTTGGTTCATGGAGCCCTTCTCCTTGTTTTCATGTTTCTGAGTCTACTTGCACTTGTCAGGATTTCGTGGGTTTCCCTAGATTCTCTTTTGCATAGCTTTCAGGGGTCTCTTATTGGAACCCACTCGTCTTCGTCACCTTTTTTTGGGTTCGCCTTTCTGGTGCGTTGTTTCTTTGTGCAGGTCTCTATCACGGTCTGACAGTTTGAGTCTCTGGTACTGGTGTCTTTTATTTTTCTATTGTTTGGTGGCCTATGTTTTAGCAGTTTCGTTTGTTTTCTGGTAGGTCGGAGAGTTTGTGGTATGTTTCCCTTTGTCTTATCTTGCAAGAGGGCTTGCATTTGTTTGTTGTGTTTCTCTCTTTAGGCATATATGTTTTTGTTCATTTTATTTTATATTGCCTGGTGGGGTTTGGTTTTTTATACCACACAGGAGTCAAACCTATTTATCCTTAGGCCTAGTACCAACTTGTGGTCAAAAATTCAGAATGTTTGTGTTGACATCATTTTGCATTTTGTTTTCGATAGTCTACTCCAGTGTTTTTGTCCTTTTGTTCCATATTTTGGTGTCAGCTTCTGGTAGGCGACTTTGGGGTGGGTTTTGAGCTCCAGTTGTGTATGTGTTGGGATGGAGCCATCCTTGACTCACTCCCTTGGTTTTCGGTCTAAAAATAAGGTGAGGGTTCATTATTCCAAGTCGGTTTCACCCCCGAACAATATCCCTCATGCTGGTGGTGATGGTTCTTCTGTGGTCTCTCGTGACGGTTGTACTCCCAAATTTTCGGTTGGGAGTGTTCCTGTTGCTTCATCTGGTGGTTGTCGTGCCTCTAGGGTTTCTCGTGGGATGCATGTGGTTCCCTCGAAATCAGTTCATTTGTATTTTGAAAAGGTCAATGTTGGTCGCTCAGTTTTTGTTTTGGGCAATGATTTTACTGTCGATATGGTGTCAGACCTCTCCCAGAGGGCTGTTATCAGTTGTTTCAAGTACATAAAGCCGTCTAGAGTGGACATCTTGGCCTAGGTAAGGGAGTGTTGGAAGCCTCTGCTGAAATCTATCTCCAATGTTTTGTCTTTGGTTAATTGATGGATTTTTTTCCAATTTTTGACTGTTGAGGATAGGGCCATTATTGAGTCCCAATACTAGATTTGGGGTCATGGGTCCCTAGTTCTGGGGCACTGGCATGTTGGATTTGACCCTTGCTCGGAGCGTTTGGCTAGGTGGAACTTTTTGGTATTATTACTTGACTTTCTTGTTCAATGCTAGAACCTACAAGGTTTTATGAAGACGTCCAATTCTATTGGGACATTTATTCTCATGGAGGATTAATTCCTTCTTGGATAAGAGCGCTCTAGGCTCACATGCTCGTGGACCTTGATATTTCTGAGGGCCTTCTGGTTGATTTGGATATTATTTGGGACAAGGGGTCATTTATCCAGAAATTGGACTACTGGAAGGTGGCTTTTCGATGTCATTTGTGTCGTGAGATAGTGCATTCTGAGGTTGTTTGTCCTCTGAGGAGGGGGACTTTGAACTACGGCTCTTTCGTTCACCCTGATATCGAGATGATCGATTTGATCAAAGAAATTGTTCTACCTCTTCCATTGGAAAAATCTTCGGCACTTGAGTTTGTCGGTAATCTCTCTTCGAATATGCCTCTTTTATTAAAAAATTTAAGTTCTGTGAAATATTAGAGTGTCTGTCGAGTTTGGTGGTGTCTGATAAGGCTTCTCCTATGAAGTCTTCTGATGGGGGTTCTCCAAGGATCTCCTCTTCGCCTGTGTGGAGGTCCTCTATTGGGGGGGGGAGCTATGGGATCGTTTTTTATTATGCGGAAGGGGGGGTTCGTGGGTTTCCTATTTCCAACCATTTCAGCTTGGCTGATTTTCCTATGATTACCTTCTACCTTGCTAGCTGGTCCCAATATTTATCTCTCTCCTTCTCCCTTCAGGGATGATCGTTTTCCTTCTATCTCTCCTTCTATTGTGGATAGACCTCTAGATTCTCCTGTTGTTGATGATCATGGGGTTCTGTCCCCACCTCCTCAATGCTGCATTCATAGGGGATTCACCTTGTTGAGAAATATCTTATCACATTCATTCATAAAGGGGAGTTTTTTAATTGTGAAAATAAGGTTAATATATTGTAGATATTGGGGGGTATAAAAGGGTTTCATGTGAAAATAGGGAATATATCGTAAAAATAAGATTTTTTTAATAGGATCAACAAAAGGGATTTTTGTAGGTGATTATTAATATCTAGTGAAATTAGGGGTATTCATTAATATCCCATGAACGAAGACGCTATGGCATGGTTTCACTAGGTGAATACCCCGTGGCTGTATTCCCAATCCTGTTTTTGCTTTGGTGGACTCCTTGAGCTCTGAGATTCTCCCCTTTCCTCCATCGAATAGGAGGTTTGTGACCATTCACAAATCCAAGAAGCTAGCTAAACGGGGCATTCGAGGGGTCAAAGAGGATATCCAAGAGCAATCCTATATTAACCCTGGGTTTTCTCGTCTTTCTTTGCGGGGTTTACCTATCAATTTTGAATCCTTTCCTCATCGGGCACTTAGAGATTGTGCGGCCCTTTCAAATGTTCCTATATGAAACTCTTATCCTTCAACATTCGTGGGGTGCCCAAGGCCTGAAATGTGTCGCATTTAAAAGATTACTTGATTTTGTTTGTCCTATGGTGGTTTTTCTTAAAGAGACTATGTCATCTAGTTTTGATGCCTGCAATTTTTTTCTACGGATTAGGCCTGGGTGGCTAGTTAGTGCTGTGGATTTAGTTGGTCATTCTGGTGGGACCTCGGTGGCATGGAATCCATGTTTGGTTGATTTTAAATCTTTTAATACTTGTGTAGGATTTCTTCTTAAAGGGAGGATGAAATGTTTTGGCTCTCCGGTTCACTTGTTGAACATCTATGGCCCTTATTCCCAGCGCAGTCCCTTCTGGGATCAAGTTATGTGCTCGGGTTTGTTAAAGTTTACCTAATCTTATTTTAGCAGTGGACCTCAACTTTACCTAGTCTGCAGAGGAGGTTTGGGGTTCCAGTCACGTTACTAATCCACTCTTGGATTATTTTGATTCGCTCTGGCTGTTCTCTCACCAACATGGTCAAATGTTCGTTGCGAGTCTGTAGGTATTGCTAAAAGTTTTGACCGTTTGTAACACCTTGGTTTTGACCCCGTTGCATTAGATGTACATGATGTATATATTGTAAATAATCATGGTGCGGAGCTAAAGGCCAAGGCCCCACCATCAATTGGTTATGCTATGTTTCAGATTGAAATTGTTGCTGATGGTATATCGGGGCATGCGGCATACACATTAAGTTTTGTCATCATGTACATATACATTTTTAATTAAATGAACCCAACCAGCTATGCTCACTGCAACCATAATGAAAAGGGCATGAATATCCCAAGGATAAGGGGGGGGGAATGTCAAACCTTGAACCAATGGGGAAAAATCCATGTGTCACCACCTTGTTTGATTTGTACACCTTTCCTTGTCTTATCCAACTACCACCATTAAAAAAGTCTGCTATTAGTTGGGGAAGTTATGGCTGGGAGTGGAGTGTGGCAGGACTATTAGTCCTTGCCCACACGCACACTCCACCAGCCGGTTGACCGTCACATTGGCAAGAAAAACACCACGACCATCACTCCAGGAGACACTCCCGCACTCTCCACTATGCCATTCTCTCCATTGGTGATTCATCCTCACGCAGGGACGGTAGTTCCATTCATTCTCACACAGAGGAATTCTTTTCTGTTTTGGTCTCACGCAGCCAGGAGGGGGATCCGTTTCGACTGGCAGTCATGTTTCCACAGAGTGATATCTGGTGTGTTTTCCATCCGAATTCTGGGGTTTGGTGTGAAAATTCCCTCACGCACAGGTTGGGAGTCTGTATATTCTTCCCCAGTGTGGTCTGTGTAAGTTTTCCCTCGGTGGCTTCATTGTCCAGGATGGACTGTTGTTTTCCCCATGTTGTGCACTGTGTTTGCTAATATATTTGGGGCTGTTATAAGTTGCTTAGGAGTCATTTTGGCCACAATAGGGCCAAGAACAACTCAGGAGTGGTTTTTCCCTTTGTCCAAGCTGTAACTACTGGTTGATTGCATGGGTGTAATGGTTGGTCTTCAGACTATGTTGGGAGTAGGGATGGGGGCTTGGTTTGCTTGATAAACTTGGTGTGTTTGGAAACCACATAGACAGAGCTAGAGGGCTGGATTTCTTCTCTATAACCCCTGAATAGCACTGTAAGGGAAGTCAGGGCCTGAGGGACTGTGTAGCAGAGAAGGGACTGATTCCTTGTTTTAGGTGTGTGTGCGTGTCTTAGAAGTCAGGCTAGTTCTGGTGTAGGTGTTCCTAGCTCTGTAATGGGCTCACAAACTTAGAATTTAGCCTTTCCCAGCTCCTTGATGGCCTGATAAACCTGACCATGTTGGCTTGGCTATCTTGCTGATGGCTTGATAAAACCAACTGTGTTGGCTTGGCTGTTTTTTGTGTATCCTTGGCTATGTGTAAGCTTGCTTGTTCCTTATTCCTTGGGGAATCATGCCCATCTCGGGGGTGGCAGCGTTGCTGAGAGATTAAGGAGCACGTTGGCCTATGGTTGGGTGGAACGTTGCAACGATGTAGCTGGTTGCGGGACGAGTTCTTTATAAGATAAGTAATCTTGTCTATTTTACTTCTGCAATTATATTTACTGTTAATGAATATGATGAACATGTTGAATGCTTGTTTGATTACATGTTTGCTTCCACTGTGTATGATAAATTATGCATCTTAGCATGTTTTATGTTCTAGCATTTCAATTCTTATGAATGCACATGTTCATGGGGCGGTTTGCCCAGATGGTTAACATCATGGTAGCGTCCTCTTCGCTGAGGGTCGGGGACGTTACACCGTTTCTTCAAGGAAGACACCTTGTGTGAGGATTTGGGCTGCTATCACAGCTGGAACTATTCTACGAGTTCTTTGGATCACAAAGCAATTGTTCTTCAACTTGATTTTTAAATAGGTAAAACTCTGTATTTGTTCAAATTTAATCCATCCTGGTCAATGGATGATGATTTTAATATGTTGGTCAAATCTCAGTGGGAGATTCTGCAAAATGTGATGTCGTCTCACTTTTCTCTGATGAAGGCCCTACTGTTTAAAATAGAGAAGTTGTGACCATTGGTCAGGTCCTGGGAATCGGATGCTAAGAAAAAGGCAGACTCTTCTCTTTGCTCCTCGTTGCTCCATCAGATGTGATCATTCAGCTTGAGAATCTTTTGGGTGATGAACTTTTTAGTTCTATCTGTGCTGAGAAAATTAAGTATTTATTCTTAAAAAAGCATAAGATTCTATCTCAGAAGGAAGAGACTCTCATAAAAAAAAATCGTGCTATATGGCTGCATGTTGGGGATGAGAATTCGAAATATTTTCATCAGTTTGCAAACAAAAGAAGAATCACTAATTCCATCTAGGAATCTACAGATGATAATGGCACTTAATTTAGTATGTGATCAGAACTCTATTAAGGATGGTGTCGTATCTTTCTACTCAATGTCTATAAGGAACAAAAGAGACATAATATTTCTAATCAATTGGTTGTTCTTAAAAACTTACCATTATTTTTAGGGAGGAGGATCATCTGTTGGTTGGTGGTCCTATTGATCTGAAAGAGGTGGAGCTCATGTTGAAATCTTGTGCCAGGGACAAGAGTCCTGGCCCTGATGGATGGACCATGGAGTCCCATTTACTTTTTTTTGATCTCTTGGGGGTGGAGCTGGTGGCAGCCATCGAGGAGTCCAGAGTTTCTGGCCACATCCCGAACAATCTCAATTCTACATTTCTTACTTTGGTTCCTACAGTTGATCGCCCCACCTCCTTCTCTGATTATCGTCTGATTTCTTTATGTAATCTTCTATACAAGTTGATTTCGAAAATTATCGTTAGCTGAATGAAAGAATTTTTGAGGAAGTTCATTTCTGCAGAGCAGTTTGGGTTCCTCCCTGGTAGAAAAATCATGGATACAACTAGTATTGTTCAAGAGACTATTCATTCCATCAAATTGAAGAAGTTGTATGCATTGATTCTTAAGTTGGATCTTGAAAATGCCTATGATAAAGTTGACAAATCCTTCCTTCATCTGATCCTTGTCCAGATTGGGCTTCCCTTGAATGTCACACAGTGGATCATGTCTTGTGTCAACTCGGCTTCTTTTGCTGTCTTGGTTAATGGTTCTCCAATAGTTTTCTTTAAAGGGTCCCGGGGTATTAGGCAAGGGTGCCCCCTTTCACCATACATGTTTCTGCTGGACATCAAAAGCCTCGATATCCTCCTTCACAAATCCAAGGATGAGGGCTTAATCAAAGGTATTAAAGTTGTTGGTTCCATTTATTTATCTCATACATTATTTGTTGATGATGTGATGATTTTTAGGAAAGGTATTTATGAAGAATGGTTGTGTATCAAAGGGATTATTGATCTTTTTTGTAGTGCTTCTGGTACGTCCTTTAGTCCTCTCAAGTCTTATTTTAGACATTGGAATGTCGAGGATGAGGTTTTGTATAACATTTCTCATTTGTTCCACATCTCGAGTGAATCTCTAGATATTGGCATCAAATACCTGGTATTTTATCTCAAATGTAACTTTTATTTGCGTAATTATTAGAACTGGTTGATCAAAAAATTTCAATGGAGAATGAGTCACTGGACTTCTAGATGGCTCTCTTTGGGGGTGTTAGGATTATTAATCCTCCCTTGTCCAATTTGGTCATATATCTAAATCATGAGTCATGTCTAAATCGGGAGTCCATCCAGTCTATTTTTAGTCACTAGCACCATTGGGTCCACTTGGCCTAATTGGGCACATGTTTCAGTTACTAAAGTGTGGGGAACACTAATTGAGGCCTACTACTATTGATTGCACTTGCATGCATCAGTTTAGGAGCCTCCTAGACCAATCCCTTCAATTTAGGAGCCACTAGGAGTACCAAAACCAACCAAGGTCAGTTGAGTTGAGTTGGTGTCTAGTCAATCTAAGTTAGGAGTTAGTTACATTCAGTTCTAGTCCTCTACATTCAGTTAGCGCTAGGTTTGCATGGCTGCAAGAAGGAGTGGTGCATTTCTCACCTACCATAGTCAGTTAGCCTCAGTCAACACTAAATGTAACACTTAAGTTGTGTTTTAGAACTTCGGTTACGGTTTACACAAGGTCAGTTAACTATTGAGTCCCCTGATAGTGATTTAGACAAGGTCTTGGTTACATACAGTCAAGTAGGTCTAATCAATTCGAATTTCCTCATGTGGATTCGAATTGCATGTGGCTATTTAAGCCATTGTACTTCATTGTAATTATTATCTAATTACCTTTTTGATTAATGAAAGCATTCACAGCTGCAAGCCATTTTTGCACTGTTTCATTCTTCAATTGCTGAGTAAATTGTGTGATCTATCTTGTGAGTTATGTGTTTGTCCACAGATCTATGTGCTCAATTTATATGGTATCAGAGCCTCGACGGACAAGACACATCTCCTCCTCAGATCTCCAGCTGGATCATTTTTTTTTAGCAAAATTGCTCCTTCCAGTACTGCACCAGAAGCAGAGAATTTACCACTTAATATCCCAAGCTAGGAAATTGTTGATCAAGCTTGCTTGATCAACTATGCTGGGTGTGAAGAAAATTCCATAAGTGCAGGCTGTCGACCTTACTTTGTATGTTTTATTCTGTGACAGGTTATCATCTCTTCTCATAGCATTCGATATAAGTAGCCCTTTATTCTCACTGCATTCGCTACAGCAGCTCAGTCCTTATTACTGCATTCAAAATGGTTCATCTAGTAGAGCCTCTCACTCCCTTCAACTAGTGACCAATGGAAGGAAGACATGGTGGTAATGCTCCGCACCAAGCAACTCTTCAGTGTCATAGAAGAAACAAAGGCAGTGTCAACTTTAGATCATGATAAAGAAAAGTACTTGAACAGGCTTGATGAAGCCCATGGACACTTGTTCTCCTCAGTTTCTCAAGATCTTCGATTCCACATCCAAGGATTGAAGACTCCTAAGGAGGTTTGGGAAAAGCTTTCCTCCTTATTTGATAAGCAGGATGAGATGAGGATCCATCAGCTAGAAAATGATCTGATCACTCTTAATCCATCCAAATTCGAATCACTGAATGAATTCTTCACAAAGTTCAAGAACCTGATATATCAATTGAAGCAATGCAAAGTGGAGAAGGATGAAGATCAGCTCATCCTTTCCATTCTCACAAAGCTCAATGCAGACTACTCAGTATTTTTATCAACCTTCCAAATAGTAAGTCTCACTACTCCAAATTGGAATATGCCCACTCTTAATGCCTTCATCCAATCTCTCATTTCTGAGAATGATAAATTGATCCAAAAGGGGATCATTCGATCTTCCAAAGATCAAGCTCTGGTTGCAAGAGGAGATAAGGTAGCGAATGATAAAGGGAAGAAAAGAGATGAGTCTCCTGTGAAGAAAGAGCAGTCAAAAGAGCCTTCAGGTTCGAAGAGAAGCAAGAAGAATGGCAAAGGCAAGGTCCTCTGCTCTTACTGTGGAAGGGGATTTCATTCAGAAAGCTCCTGTATGAGAAGACAACTTGATGAAATGGCTCTTCTTTTGAAGAAACATAACATTTCTATACTTGCTAGCACAAGGAAGGATGACTTTGAAGAAGAAGATGAAGAATACAAAAGGAAAGGCCATGCACTGAAGGCTTGTTGCACATCAGCACATGTCTTCCTCATTGATTCTGGAGCTTCCAACCATATGGTTGCATCCGAAGAATCATTCACTTCTTTTCAGTCCTTTGATGGTACTAATATTCAGATGGGCAATAACAGTAAATTCAAAACAAAAGGGAAGGGCTCTGTCAAGCTTGAACATGGAAGGTTCAAAGATGTGCTATTTTTTCCCTCCATAGCTTCAAACCTGTTATCTGTCTATCAGATGACCCATACTAGATCTCCAAAGCGAGTGATCTTTGGTCTTGACTCAATGAAGATGACCGATATCTCTACTGGGAACATCATAGCGAAGGTGTTTCAAATCATGCTTCAAAAGAATATGATTTCTCACATTTCATGCCTCCTTCAGAACCAGTGCACTCTCAGCAGCCACTTGCAAGGGAAGGTAAAATCATTGCATCTACTTCTTTTGCAGCTTCTACTAGTATTGCAGATCCATATTTATCAGTTTATGAGATTGAGATTCAGTGTTACTCAGATCTAGATTCAGTCCCTACTTCCAAACTGGAGGCTAGGAAGATGATTGGAAACTCACCTAACACTCAGAAAGGAAAGACCCTTGCGCTATGCCATCCAACTTTACCTCCTTCAGAGAGATGGAATAGACTCCTTGTAAGATGTTATATGGCAAGGGCTCAGTTTCACTACATTCAAAAGAATGGATATGTTCATACACCTCTTCATCCAACAAGAGACAAAGGTTACATTCATCCTTCCTTCCATCATCATTTTTGGAGAAGAAGGAGAAGTCTACATGCCAGGCCCCAGAATACCTGTGCACAACACACCATGCATGCTACTTCGCTACCTCACAGAGATGAAGATTACAGCAACATATTTTCAAGTTTTTCAAACTTGAGACATAATTCTACCTGCTTAGATAGAGGGGGGGATTTTTTCCCATGTGGTTTTTTCCCCAGCTCCTTGTATTAAGCAGTTACTTTTTTTTACTTGGTGTAATGGGTGACCTATGGTCTTAGTTACTAGCACCCACAGATTGTCCAAGTTAGCTATCAGGGGGGTGTTAGGATTATTAATCCTCCCTTGTCCAATTTGGTCATATGTCTAAATCAGGAGTCATGTCTAAATCGGGAGTCCATCCAGTCTATTTTTAGTCACTAGCACCATTGGGTCCACTTGGCCTAATTAGGGCACATGTTTCATTTAATAAAGTGTGGGGAACACTAATTGAGGCATACTGCCACTGATTGCACTTGCATGCATCAATTTAGGAGCCTCCTAGACCAATCCATACAATTTAGGAGCCACTGGGAGTGTTGAAACCAACCAAGGTCAGTTCAGTTGAGTTGGTGTCTAGTCAAGCTAAGTTAGGAGTCAGTTACATTCAATTCTAGTCCTCTACATTCAGTTAGCACTAGGTTTGCATGGTTGCATGAAGGAGGGGTGCATTTCTCACCTACCACAATTAGTTAGCCTTAGTCAACACTGAATGTAACACTTGAGTTGTGTTTTAGAACTCCAATGAACTCTGGTTATGGTTTAGACAAGGTCAGTTAACTATTGAGTCCTCTGATAGTGATTTAGACAAGGTCTTGGTTACCTACAGTCAAGTAGAGTCTAATCAATTCGAATTTCCTCATGTGGATTCGAATTGCATGTGGCTATTTAAGCCATTGTACTTCATTGTAATTATTATCTAATTACCTTTTTTATTAATGAAAGCATTCACAGCTGCAAGCCATTTTTGCACTGTTTCATTCTTCAATTGTTGAGTAAATTGTGTGATCTATCTTGTGAGTTGTGTGTTTGTCCACAGATCTATGTGTTCAATTTATAAGGGGGCGTAAGAATTTGGTTCTATTTATTCTACAATCCATCCATGTCTATTGGTTTTCTCTTTTCTGGGTTCCTGCGAGAATTTTGGTCTCCATGAGGAGAGTGTTCTTTCGTTTTATCTGGAGGGGTATGAATGAGAATGGTAAATTTCATCTTGTGGATTGGGAATCCTTATCCCTACTTGAAATCTTGGGGTGGTTGGGATTTTAAGCACCTGGGATTATTTAACCTATCACTCTATGCTAAGATTATGTGGCGTGGTCTATCAAAGATTGTCTTGTGGGGTGACATTATCAACGTCAAATATATGAAACGTTTACTTCTTTCGTCCTGGTTGGGTGTGGGTAAGTTTAAATATTCCAGCCCTTCGACGATGTGGAGCAGTATTTTCTCGTCCCTTCCTTGTATTCTCTTCCATCTTAAGTGGAAGGTGGGTGGTGGTTATAGTATTAATGTTGGTTTGGACCCGATCGTTGGGATCAGCAAGTTGAAATTATTTGTTGCTCTTTTGTCTGCTCTCCATGAGAGGAATATTTCTGTCCTGAAGCAGGCTGAGGTTTTTTATGGGAAAAATTCTTCAAATTGGATCTCGGCTAGGAATTTGGGCCTAGATGCCATTATTGCTAGGGAATGGGAGTATTTCATTGATATTCTTCAGGTGACAGGAATTCTCCTCTCGGTAGACCTAGATTACTTGGTATGGGCTGGGGATAAGTAGGTAGGCTCTGTCTTGGTGAGCCATGCTTATTTCTCTTCTCTCGTGGCATAGGTTATTTCGGCCGGAATGGTGGAACTCGATGATTTGGAAGGAAAAATCTCAAGAAAAAGTTAAATTTTTTTCGTGGCTTTCCATTAATAATAAAATTCTATCCTGGGATTGGCTTCAACATCAGGGATTTCATGGGCCTGGTAGATGTATTCTCTGCAAAGTCGCTTTTCAGTCGGCTGGCCACTTATTATGTGAGTGCACTATTGTTTGTGACCTATGGATGCTCATCTGCCTTCACATTAATTGTAGATGGTCTTGGAACATTTGCTCCTGTGTTGATTTCCTCAGGAAATCCGTTGACCATCCGGTTCTCTCCATTGAACATGCAATGATCTTTATGTGGTCTATCTGGTTCGATCGTAATTGGATTTTATTTCAAGATTTTCCACTCAATACGGATGTAATTGTTCTTACGGTTCTTTCTATCTATTCCTTTAGCAAGCAATCGTCTCCTTGTTGTGGAGACCGGATGATATGCCATCTGAAACCTGCTATCGATCAGGTCATTGGTATTTTTGACGATGCAGCGCTTGAGGGAGATTGCGGAGCAGGGATGGTCATCAAGCTTGCTAGGAGATTTTTTTTCAGTGTTGTATGAATGTTGGTTTGGGATCTGATAACTATGCTGAGATTTTGGCAGTGTGGGGTCTTCTCCACTTTGCGAATCTGCAAGGGATTGGTCTTCAACGCATTATGGGCGATTCTAAGGTGATTGTCGATTGGGCTCTCAATCAACGGTCCTTTCATTCCATTTCCCTTCATCACAGGATCGGGAGGGTGCATTCTTTGCTTAAGTCTCGCCCTTCACTCTCTGTTGCTCATGTGTATCATGAATTTAACACATAGGAGGACTCTCTTTCAAAATTGGCCATTGGGCAGCAGCCAGGTTTTCTCTCCTGGAAAGAGTTTTCTTTTGGCACTATGCTCAAGGAAGGGCTGGTGAATTATTTTTAGCTCGTCCCTGTTGTTATTTTCAGTTTATTTTCAGGTGATCTTACTTCATGGCATTCGAAGTTGTTTGTGATCAAGTGATGCTTATCTTGTTTTTTTGTTGGGCTCCCATTTTCATCTCTTGTTGTTTCCCTGTGATCCTACTATTGTAATGATGGTTTTTTTATCTAGGTTTTTGATCTGGTAAGTCAGTTTCATCGTTGTATTGTGCTTTCACTGAAGGCAATTTGTATATGGTTATACTACAATCTCATTTTGTTGGTTGTAACTATAGTCTTTAGACACAAATTTATAAATATAAGGTTGTCTTTTTCTGGTGAAAAAAAATATGTTTGTTTCAAAACAAAATGCACAAACACAAATTACCATTCAACATTACATTTAATTAATCAAAGTAAATAAAATTAGTAATATATTTACTTTTTATATTTCTACGTGAAATAGAGCATGAAATAGTTAATGCAGTGTACATTGTTCCTAAGCAGTTCCTAACCCAGGTCCAACTATGACTATAAAGCCACTGCGATTTGACACTTTACAGCTTATTTGTGTTGATTTTTCATTGGAGGGAGAGACAATGAAACTTGCCACGATGGCGAGAACCCGCTCTCATATAGAAAATGTCTTCTACCTAATTATATTTAATAATAAGAATAATAAGAGTGGAAGTAAATAATAAAAATAAATAAATAAATAAAATTAATTAAAATTTTTAAATAACTATATTACTTAATTTATAGAGTAAATCATTTTTTTTTTGGCATAGTCATAATTTATATGTACTTACCTTTGTAACATATAAACTTTATCACTATGATAACTAACTAGCACAATTACTTAAATTTTTCTCTTTTTCTCTCACACACATATAATTATTTATTTTGAATTTGGAATAACTACTATAAAATAAATCTTGAAAGTACGTGTCTCATCTTCCTACAATTTAGGAAGAGAACCTTTTCTATCTATCCTAATTTGTAAAATTGAAAGACATATCAACTTAAAAATTGAATGGAAGATGAAAAGAGAAAATTTAACTACCAATAAATTGGCTTCCTTAGAGGAAATCCCAGCTCAAAATGGGCCTCCTAAGAAAAATAATTTAAAATAATAATTAAAAAAATAAAATAATATTTATTAATTTTGGAGGAGGAAAAGAAAAAAACTACTTTTTTTGCTCGTATTTTCAACATATGTCCCTATGATTTTACTCAAATTTAGATCGGGAGAGCTTCCTGGATGACAAATTAAATTCCGCATCCAACGAGTACTGTCACATGCCCCAATTTTGCAAAAAAACAATTTTATATTATTTGATATTATTTGAGGACAAGATGTTAAATTTTATGCTAAGTTGTAATTGATGACTCAGCAGAGTCAAGGATATTTAATGTAATTCTGAATATTTTATTTATAAATAAATAAAGGAAGAGACAATAGCTTAGGAGAGCTATTAAAAGAGTGTTTACTGGTCAAGTTGGTGGAGTATACTAGGTGGAGAGCAAACTGACATGTGGCAGCATCCTCAAACCACTTCCAACTGTTGCAGGTGGCAACCTCCCTACATTTGGGGTCATGATTCCCTAAGAAAGTGGAATCAGAGCAGGTGGCTTAATTAATGAAAACTGACTCAAAAGACCTAGGCAATCTTTATCGAAATTCCCATTGAAGAGAGCTGAGGCTGCTCATTCTAAAGAAGTGATCATTCAGGTTGAATGAATGTACTTCAGAGAAATTCAATGGAAGGGAATCTGGAAAGTGTTTGAGGGGATAACTGTTGATTGATCTAGTTACAACTTTTAAGCTGAAGATCATACTACTGAGAGTAGAGTGTTTTACTGAGATATTGAATTAGTCTACTATTTGCATTCTCCACCAGTTCTCAGCCAAGAAGACCAGGAACAGGCTCGGGGGTCCTGAGCAAGCATTGTTTGAGTGCTCTCCAAGAGATTGGTAGGGAGGAACGGCCTCCTAACGCTGTTGTCATCTGTCCTAAACAGGTTCTACATTATTTTGTTTTACTGTGTTAGTTAAATAAATCTGATTTTGACTGATATATGAATGGTAAAGATTCAGTTTGTAAAATGTTAGAATTTAGCAATCTTTTTAGATTATTAAAGAAATGAATTTGATTTAGAAAAGTAATGTGTTAGAATGGAAATAATTTCTAGACTGTGTTTTTCCACACCTGGAAAACCAGGCCGTACTCCAGCACAGTTAGAACACGGGGAATTCACTTAGTTAACCTCTCACATAGCACGTGCGATCAGGGGATATTAAAGAATACCCTTAATTTCTACAGATATTGACCCAAACTCTTTTTGTTGAAACCCCCTCCCAATACTTAAAACCTCCTCCCTGCACCTTTTTATACCTCAATCCTTATAAACCACCCTACCCAACCCCACCTTAAACCCCTCATCCCCCCCAATACCTGCAATATATTGGTTCAATTTTAGATCATTTTAAAACCCACAATATGAACTAATGTGATAGCATATTGGTCAACAATTAAAGCCCCTGTGAGTTAGAATATCTTAAGTAGATGAAAGAAAATGATAAGAGATTGAAAATAATATATAGGGTTCTGCATTCTGTAGATAGCAGAGTAATTTAATTCAGTGTGTAAATTATTATTAAAAAAAAAGTGTTCTGGTTATTTATGTTTACTATTTTAATGAGCATATCTATGTAAAAATGTTGGAAAAGAAACAGTAGTAATACAATAAAGTTATAGTAAAGAAATATATTGATACAATAAAAATTATAGGAGATACAGTTAAGTATCCAAACAAGGTATTAACCACACTTAAATCTTTTATATTAAACTATTATTTAATATATACTAGAATAGGATTATGTTACAAACATTATTAATAAATAAATAATCAAAGTTACAGAGTTAATGTTTTAATCCTTACATAACTCTGAATCTTTACCAAGTTACAGAGCAGTAAACAAATGTAAATTTAAATGTAAACAGTAAATAGAAAAAAGATAATAATTTACCTATTTAAGAAATAATTATTTACCAGACAAGCTCTAAATCTCTGTAAGTTTAACCTGAGGGTCAAAACCCCAGTTCTTCTTTTATTCTTTTTATAAAAGTATTCTTTAAAAAAGAATAAACAAATTAAAAATAGAAGACTATAAGTATACATTAGACTGGGTACAGTCTTATCTCAAGAACTTACAGTATCTTTATAAACTCTTTTAATTAAAAGAAAAGAAAATATTTTTTTTACAGCATAAATAATTTCAATACTATTGTAACAACGAAAAAGAGGTAAACAGAAACCAATGCACAACTAATAAATTTAAGAATATATCTATATAAGGGTTCTTTTACAGTAAACCCTAGTATTCTATCCTAACTGACAAGTATAAATATATAAATATTACCTTACAACTGAGCTTACAGTCTTCACATTAACTTTATTTATTTACAAGAGAAACCTTAAATAGTATTTATCTCTATTAACAGTCGAAGAAGGAAAGACTCTAATTCCATAGAACTATAATTTACAGGTTTATAAACTATTGCATAAACGAGACAGAGCTCGAAGTTAAAATTGTTTTTAAACCAAATGTATTACTTTGTCAGGATGAAGGGCTAAAGACATAACCAAATTACTTCACCCAGCTCAAGGCCGATTTTACCCAGCATCGTGGCGAGGGTTTGAAAATGAAACTAATAATCAACTTATTAAAATTTCATTTACTGTAGTATCTTTTATAAGACAATGTATAAATTATCAGAGTATTCGAAACAGAGAAAAATTAAAAACCATGAAGACAGGAGAACCTTCACATTTTAAACAGAGTATAATATTACTTAGCCATAAGGCTGTAATTCCTATTTACAAGTTAAGAAAAGTGAAATACAAGTCACGGCATAGAATCCGGAGCTACCCTGCAATAAGCAAGGGTTTAATAACAAAAAACTAAGTAATAACTGAGCTAAGCATTTAAACAATGGAGGAACTGAAGTCGTATTTCTTTTCCAACTGAAAACCCTTTTCCCCTAACCATTTCCAAGAAGGGAGTTGCCGCGTTTCAGCTGGGGCTTACACATTTGGTCTTGAAGTTAATCCAAACATGGAGAGTATTCTTCCAAGTGTAAAGGCAAATTGTAACCTACAAGCGAAGACCGAAAAATTTGATTAGAAACTGGGTATTATAATACCGTAGCTGTAACTAAAATTTTTATAACATTAGTATGATAAAATAATTCCCTGAAGGCGAAAGAATCTAGAGCCGAGGAAGAATCGAACCAGCACTACGAACAACAACTGGAAGAACAAACCCTTGTCCTCACCTGTGACAGAGGCAACGGGGTTCACAATACATACTACACCAACGTTGGAGCAGGATTAAAGCTTTGGCAATGGCCACGCAAGGAGTCGACACTAAAAACTACTGACAGAATAAAACTACCCTCAAAGCAACACAATGCATGCAGAAAAAAACCAAATGCGAGCTGTGTATCTATCAACCCTCACACTAGAATGGAAACACTTCTTTACACACAAGATGGAGCTGTAAAACGAGGAAAGCGAGCATGTCATGGCCACGAAAGAACCAGACTGTGCAAAGCCAAACCCTCATGGAATAATGAGAAGTTAGGGTTACGATGTAAGCTTTTAAATCATGCATTGCACGGTGGAGGCTTCTCCACGTATCACTGAAATTTTCACTCAGCAAGTGGGTCGAATGGTATTGTTTATGATGCACTGTCGGGAAACCAAATTATTGTCTATAATTTAATTAGTGACTACAATGATAATGTAGTTATAAAGTCAAAACATATCATTACAATGATAAACCATAAGTGAAGCAATGGTAAAGAATAAGATATATGTTGCATTGTTAACCCTTGTTTTATGAAAACCTTGAAATCTTTCATTGGTAAAATAACTATGGAAAGATCCTTAGTAGGGTATATGCCCTTGATCTTAATTTAATAGTTCTAATAATAATCATTTATACAAACATTATAATGCAAGACTATGATATTAGAATTAGTGTTATGCAAACACTAGTGGATAAGAAACTAGTTTATAAATCAATAAGGTGTAAGTAAAAATAAATAGTATTTACACCCTAGAATAACTCTTACTTTTGTATGTAGTCCGTAGTACCATAGAGTAAGATAAACTTCTTGGAAGTTTGTAATGATTTGGTCTCCATAAGGAACCAAAGCTCTAAACGAATTAAACCAAGTTTAGATTAGACTTGGTAGTAAAAGATAGTAAAACTATACATGGATAAATATAGTATCACTTTTTATTATAAATAAATGATATGGTAATGTAATTTCGCCACGTTACTTATGTCATGAAGAAACTTGGAAGATCGGAATCGCAACTTGACGACTATTGTGCAAATGATCATTTATAACTATAATACAATAATAAGCTGATAAATTTCTTCTACTAAAGCTTAATTAAAAGTAGAGCTAAGGGTTCTATTGTAAGCTTGTTTCTTGGAAAGCCTTAGATTTATTTCCATACTTATAAGTACTGTTGTAAATTTTAGAAATAGCAACAACAGTAAACTCCTGTTTCAGTAAAAGTGTTTTTATACTAAATCATGAGCTCTATGTAAAACTTGTAAATAACTTAGCTTGTAGGTGGAAATAAGATTTATCTAAAGTAGAAGTCATACTGATAAGAGACATTTAGTGTGGAAAAGTTATTGATCATTACGACATGAATTTAAAATACTGTCATAATTGCAAAACAAGTAAAGAAAAGTTACTTTACCTCGTAGTATCCTTGAATTCTATTTTAGAGCAAAATTTTACTCTAGCAGTTTATATATGCTAAAGAAGTATATCTGGATTTAACGCTTTAATAAACTCCTACTTGTTCAAAATTTACCTGTTGAACCTGTAAGATCCAGAAATCCAACTGAGTTAGCAATTGCTAAGTAAGCCCCAGTTTAACATAACTTCTCACCTACTTGACAAAATCAAATCATCAGTACAACTAGAAACAATTGAATGCAGGTTATTTACTTCACATATCAAAATTAAAGTATTATTAATTTATATGTGTTTAACGTTAATCATTACTTTTGTTAGCTGTTTCATTTTCTCGCTAGCCGTTAATAGTTATCAAACTGCGACTATAGAAAATTTATGTTACATCAAAAAAAATTAATTTTTCTGAAAATTTGGGGTTATAACATGTGGTATCAGAGCACAAGGTTCAAACACTAGCCTGGATGAAGCCCAACTTGCTTTTATGAAACAGTGAATTTAAATTATTTTTGCTGATGTTATTTTCTTTTAATGTTATTCAACAGAGAAATTGTTTCTGAAGTTTAACAACAGGTATGGAAAGACTGGAGGAATATGCAAAAGAGGAATCTCCATTTGCTGAACAAGAAAACTTACAAAGAGACCCTATAGAAGAAGACCTAACCACTAATTCCTCGGAACTTTTACAAACAGTAAAAGACTTAAAATATGAAATGGAATCTGTCAAACGAGAAAATGAAAGGATTATGAGAGCTCAAGAGGAGCTGAATCAGATCCTAACAGAAATATTTCAAACCGAGGGAAGGGGTAAAAGAGTTGATTTAGAAGATATAAGTCACCAACACAAATATAAAAAGATTAAACAGACTAAAAATGAAAGCAGTTCATCTTCAGAGGTATTTGGTGATCAACGTAATTATCATTCGACTAGTGATAGTAGTGAGGACAACCATTATACTAAAAAGAGAAAATATAGACTTTATGAGGAAATTTCTGGGGAGTTTAAAAAGATTAAACCACCAACATTCAATGGAGAAACTGAGAAGGGGGAGGAAGCGGAATCCTGGTTATTTGGGATGAAGAAGTACTTCCATATTTATAACTATTCTAACAAATTAAAGGCTAGAATGACTATCTACAATCTCTCAGGGAAGGCTGATATTTGGTGGCAAGACTTAAAGAGAGTGAAGGGAATAAGAGAGAAGAACGTAAATTGGAGTACTTTCAAGAAGTACTTTAAAAAGAAATTTTTGTCTGAGCAGTACTATGAAGAGAGAGCAAAAGAATTCTATGAGCTTAAATTAGGTTCAATGACTATGAAAGATTTGAACAGCAAGTTTTTAAGTCTGCTTAGGTATGTGCCATACCTTGTAGATGAAAAACCGAAGGTACAAAGATTCCTCAGCTATTTACCTTATCAAATCAAGGATAGGATTGAGTATGACAATCCAAAAACTCTGGAAGAAGCTATGAGAAAAGCCAATTTCTGTTATGAACAGAATCGGAAGAAGGAGAGCATGGCCAACTGGAAGGCCAAGAAGAATAAAAACCATTATGATCAAAAGAAGAAAGAATTTGTGCCCAGCCGAAATTCTAAAAACAATAAGGCCAAAAATTTTCCTAACAAGAATTTCCAAGGGAATAAGAATAATTCACCAAATAATCAGAACAATCCAAAGGGTAAAGAGTCTGCTAATAATCATGGTAATTACACAAAGAACCTATAAAGTGCTAGGAGTGTAATGGCCCACATTATGCCTCAGTATGTCCTAATCGGAGAAAGACTATCAGTAATATTCATACCATACAGGAGGAAATGAATGTTGGAGATTTAGTGAAGACTATGCCCAGAATCAATGCAACCTTGGAGAATCGACAAGCAGAATATCAAACTTCCATGGTGGAAGTAGAAGGTACGATAAACCAAACCCCTATAGCTAATTTAATTGATCCAGGAGCTAGTATCAGTTATATTTCACCTAAATTGGTAGAAAAATGTAAGCTTCCTGTTGAAAATTTTGAAAATTCTTGGTTGGTTCAGTTAGCCACTGGTGCTAAAAGGAAGGTAACTTGTTTTGTAAAGAAATGTGCAGTAGTTATGGATCAATTTGAAACTATGGTAAAGCTTAATGTACTACCTCTTGGTTCTTATGACTTACTAATTGGTATGGATTGGTTAGAGCAACATAGGGTGATTTTAAATTATTATGATAAAACCTTTACGTGTATAAATAATGATGGAAAATCAATAAATGTAAAGGGAATCCCTAGAAGAACCACCATAAGGCAGATTTCTTCTCTGCAGCTTAAGAGATCTATTAGGAAGGGTTGTAAAGCTTATGCAGTAACAATAACTGATGAGGAAAATCTAAATAAGATAGACAGATTAAAATTGGAAGACATACCAGTTTTAAGAGAATATGTTGATGTATTTTCGGAAGAAATTTCGGGACTACCTTCGAAAAGGGAACTAGATTTTACCATTGAGCTGGTACTTGGTGCAGTACCCAGCTCAAAGGCCCCTTATCGAATGAACATACTTGAACTTAATGAACTAAAGTCACAATTAAAAGAACTTCTTGACAAAAAGTATATTCAACCTAGTGTGTCTCCCTGGGGGGCACCTGTCATTTTCTTTAAGAAAAAGGACGAAACCATGTGACTTTGCATAGATTACCGTCAGTTGAATAAGATGACTATTGAAAATAGATACTCGTTGCCTCGCATAGATGATCTGTTTGATCAACTACGTGGAGCCACGGTGTTTTCAAAAATTGATTTAAGGTCTGGATATCATCAAGTTAGGATTAAAGATGAAGACATCAACAACTTTTAGAACTCAATATGGCCATTACGAGTTTGTCATCATGCCATTCGGGCTTACTAATGCCCCAGCTATTTTTATGTGTTTAATGAACGACATTATGCATAAGTATTTAGATAAGTTTGTGGTCGTGTTTATCGACGACATAATAATCTATTCAAAAATTGAAGAAGAACATAAAGAACATTTAAAAATTGTTTTGCAAGAGCTACGAGATCATCAACTCTTTGCAAAGTTTAGTAAATGTGATTTATTTAAGGATAAAATTTAGTACTTAGGTCATGTGGTGACTAAGGAAGAGATTTCGGTGGATCCCGAAAAGATAAAGGCGATCGAATATTGGCCGGTTCCTAAGGATGTAACTGATGTTCGATCCTTCATGGGAATTACCAGTTATTACCAGAAGTTCATTGAAGGTTTTTCAAGAATCACGAATCCAATAACTTCTTTGCAGAAGAAAGGAAAAAAATTTGATTGGAACCAAAAATGCAAGGATAGCTTTAAAAAGTTAAAAACTTTATTAACTAGTGCACCTATTTTAAGAATAGCTGATCCAAATAAAGAATTTGTAGTGTGTACTGACGCCTGTAATGATGGTTTAGGCAGTGTTCTAACTCAAGAAGGGCATGTTATAGCCTATGAGTCTAGGAAATTGAAAATTCATGAAAAGAATTATGCAACTTATGACTTGGAATTAGTTGTTGTTATACATGCTCTAAAGATGTGGCGTCATCATCTAATTGGTAGAAAATTTATTTTAATAATCGATAATAAAGGACTAAAATATCTATTAGATCAGCCTAATCTAAATGCCAGAAAAGCTAGGTGGCTAGCTTTTCTAAGTGAGTATGATTTTGAAATTCAGCACATTAAAGGGAAAGAAAATAAAGTTGTTGATGCATTAAGTAGGAATGCAAGGTTGAACTTTACATCAGTTATCAGCACTTATACAATAGATCTAGATGAACAACTTAAAGCGGCTGTAGAACAAGATGAAATTTACCAAAACTTACAAGCTAAAATGAAAGAAAAATCCAACAGAAAGCTTAAGTAAAGGGTACAGTTTGAATGCAAAAGGATTTTTACTGTATAAAGACAGGATATATGTACTTAATGTATCTAAAGTTAAGTTATTAATTTTAGATGAAATCCATAAAACTCCATACTCAGGTCATCTAGGTTATCAAAAGGCTATAACTATGTTAAGGAAAGAATATTTTTGGCCAAACATGAAGACTGAACTCACAGAGTATATCGCTAGGTGGTTTGAATGTCAGCAGGTGAAAACTGAACATCAACACCCAGCTAGATTACTTCAGCCGTTGCCCATTCCTAACTAGAAATGGGAGATAATTAGTCTCGATTTTGTTACTGGACTGCCTAAAAATCAGAATTTAAATGATTCTATCATGGTAGTGGTTGATAAATTAAGTAAAGCAGCCCAATTTATACCTATTAAAACTACGTATAAAGCTGGAAACACAGCTGATATCTTTCTAAAGCAAATTTTTTGACTGCATGGAATACTGAAAGTTATAATCTCAGATAGAGACCCTAAATTTACAGGTAACTTTTGGAAATCTCTATTCAAAGGATTAAACACTACACTAAATTTTAGTACTTCATTCCATCCTCAAACAGATGGACAGACTGAAAGAGTAAGCCAAGTACTGGAATATTTACTAAGAATGTATGTGAAAGACCAGCCACGTAAATGGGAGGATTATTTGCATCTGGTAGAATTTGATTATAATAATAAATATCAAGTGTCAGCCAGATTTAGTCCTTTCAAAATCTTGTATGGAAGGAAATGTAATACTCCTATCTCTTGGAGTAATCCGGTGGATAGATTAGTATTAGGTCCTAAACTATTAAAGGAAATGGAAGAAATTGTAAAGCAAGTACAAGGTAATCTAAAAATTGCGCAGGATCGACAGAAAAGTCAAGTAGACCTTAAAAGAACTCCAAAAGAGTTTCAGGTAGGTGAACATGTGTTCATCAAGGTGAGACCCAAAAAGAGCTCTTTGAGATTGGGTAGTTGTGCAAAACTAGCACCTCATTACTGTGGTCCATTTGAAATACTGTCCAGGATTGGACAAGTAGCTTATCAATTAGCATTACCACCGAATTTAAGAGTACATAATGTTTTTCACATTTCTGTATTAAAGAAATATGTTCATGATGCTACTCATGTTGTTAGCTGGAGTGATGTACAGGTGGAACCAGAAGGATATTTTCTGGTGGAACCGGACTGTATCCTTGGGCGAAGGGAGATCACACTTCGGAACCACACCATTGGTCAAGTGAAGGTGCAATGGAAGCACCTTAGTCCAGAGGAAGCCACCCGAGAATTGGAAAGTAATATACGAGATGCATATCCAATTCTGTTCTAGGGGAATTCTAAGGATGAAGAATAAATAACATCGAGGACGATGTTATACTTTAAGGGGATGTGTATGTCACATGCCCCAATTTTGCAAAAAATAATTTTATATTATTTGATATTATTTGAGGACAATATGTTAAATTTTATGCTAAGTTGTAATTGATGACTCAGCAGAGTCAAGGATATTTAATGTAATTCTGAATATTTTATTTATAAATGAATATAGGAGGAGACAACAGCTTAAGAGAGTTGTTAAAAGAGTGTTTACTAGTCAAATTGGTGGAGGAGACTGGGTGGAGAGCAAACTGACATGTGGCAGCATCCTCAAACCACTTCCAACTATTGCAGGTGGTAACCTCCCTACATTTTGGGTCATGATTCCCTAAGAAAGTGGAATCAGAGCATGTGGCTCAATTAATGAAAACTGACCCAAAATACCTAGGCAATATTTATAAAAATTCCCATTGAAGAGAGCTGAGGCTGCTCATTCTAGAGAAGTGATCATTCAAGTTGAATGAATGTACTTTAGAGAAATTCAATGGAAGGGAATCTGGAAAGTGTTTGAGGGGATAACTGCTGATTGATCTAGTTGCATATTTTAAGCTGAAGATCATACTGCTGAGAGTAGAGTGTTTTACTGAGAAATTGAATTAGTCTACTGTTTGCATTCTCCACCAGTTCTCAGCCAAGAAGACCAGGAACATGCTCGGGGGTCCTGAGCAAGCATTTTTTGAGCACTCTCTAGGAGATTGGTAGGGAGGAACGGCCTCCTAATGTTGTTGTCGTCTGTCCTAAACAGGTTCTACATTATTTTGTTTTACTGTGTTAGTTAAATAAATTTGAGTTTGACTGATATATGAATGGTAAATATTCAGTTTGTAAAATGTTAGAATTTAGCAGTCTTTTTAGATTATTAAAGAAATGAATTTTATTTAGAAAAGTAATGTGTTAGAATAGAAATAATTTCTAGACTGTGTTTTTCCACACCTAGAAAACCAGGCCGTACTCCAACACAATTAGAATATCTTAAGTAGATGAAAGAAAATGATAAGAGATTGAAAATAATAGATAGGGTCCTGTATTCTGTAGATAGCAGAGAAATTTAATTCAGTGTGTAAATTATTATTAAAAAAAAAGTGTTCTGGTTATTTATGTTTACTGTTTTAATGAGCATATCTATGTAAAAATGTTGGAAAAGAAACAGTAGTAATACAATAAAGTTATAGTAAAGAAATATACTGATACAATAAAAATTATAGAAGATACAGTTAAGTATCCAAACAAGGTATTAACCACACTTAAAATCTTTTATCTTAAACTATTATTTAATATATACTCGAATAGGATTATGTTACAAACATTATTAATAAAGAAATAATCAAAGTTACAGAGTTAATGTTTTAATCCTTACATAACTCTAAATCTTTACTAAGTTACAGAGCAGTAAACAAATGTAAATTTAAATGTAAACAGTAAATACAAAAAATATAAGAATTTACCTATTTAAAAAATAATTATTTACCAGACAAGCTCTAAATCTGTGTAAGTTTAACCTGAGGGTCAAAACCCTAGTTCTTCTTTTATTTTTTGTATAAAAGTATTCTTTAAAACATAATAAATAAATTAAAACTAGAAGACTATAAGTATACATTAGACTGGGTACAGTCTTATATCAAGAACTTACAGTATCTTTATAAACTCTTTTAATTAAAAGAAAAGAAAATATTTTTTTACAGGATAAATAATTTCAATACTATTGTAACAACGAAAAAGAGGTAAACAAAAACCAATGCACAACTAATAAATTTAAGAATATATCTATATAAGGGTTATTTTACAGTAAACCCTAGTATTCTATCCTAACTGACAAGTATAAATATATAAATATTACCTTACGGCTGAGCTTATAGTCTTCACATTAACTTTATTTATTTACAAGAAAAACCTTAAACAATATTTATCTCTATTAACAGTCGAAGAAGGAAAGACTCTAATTCCACAGAACTATAATTTACAGGTTTATAAACTATTACATAAACGAGACAGAGCTCAAAGTTAAAATTGTTTTTAAACCAAATGTATTACTTTGTCAGGACGAAGGGCTAAAGACATAACCAAATTACTTCACCCATCTCAAGGCCGGTTTTACCCGGCATCGTGGCGAGCGTTTGAAATGAAACAAATAATCAACTTATTAAAATTTCATTTACTGTAGTATCTTTTATAAGACAATGTATAAATTATCAGAGTATTCGAAACAGAGAACAATTAAAAACCATGAAGACAGGAGAACCTTCACATTTTAAACAAAGTATAATATTACTTAGCCATAAGGCTGTAATTCCTGTTTACAAGTCAAGAAAAGTGAAATACAAGTCACAGCATAGAATCCGGAGCTACCCTGCAACAGGAAAGGGTTTAATAACCAAAAACTAAGTAATAACTAAGCTAAGCATTTAAATGATGGAGGAATCGAAGTCGTATTTCTTTTCCAGCTGAAAACCCTTTTCCCCTAAGCATTTCCAAGCAGGGAGTTGCCACATTTTAGCGGGGGCTTACCCTTTGGGTCTTGAAGTCAATCCAAATGTGGAGAGGATTCTTGCAAGCGTAAAGGCAAACTGTAACCTGCAAGCGAAGAGCAAAAAATTTGATTAGAAATTGGGTATTATAATATCGTAGCTGTAACTAAAAATTTTATAACATTAGTATGATAAAATAATTACCTGAAGGTGAAAGAATCTAGAACCGAGGAAGAATCGAACCAGCACTATGAACAACAACTAGAAGAACAAACCCTCGTCCTCACCTGTGACAGAGTCAATGGGGTTCACAATACATACTACACCGACGTTGGAGCAGGATTAAAGCTTTGGCAATGGCCACGCAAGGAGTCGACACTAAAAACTACTGACAGAATAAAACTACCCTCACAGCAACGCAATGCATGCAGAAAGAAATCAAATGCGAGTTGTGTATCTCTCAACCCTCACACTAGAGTGGCAACACTTCTTTACACACAAGATGGAGCTATAAAACAAGGGCAAGCGAGCCTCTCATGGCCATGGAAGAACCAGACTATGCAGAGCCAAACCCTCGTGGAAGAATGAGAAGTTAGGGTTACGATGTAAGCTTTTAAATCATGCATTGCATGGTGGAGGCTTCTCCACGTATCACTGAAATTTTCAGTCAGCAAGTGGGTCGAATGGTATAGTTTATGCTGCACTGTCGGGAAACCAAATTATTGTCAATAATTTAATTAGTGACTACAATGATAATGTAGTTATAAAGTCAAAACATATCATTACAATGATAAACCATAAGTGAAGCAATGGTAAAGAATAAGATATATGTTGCATAGTTAACCCTTGTTTTATGAAAACCTTGAAATCTTTCGTTGGTAAAATAACTATGGAAAGATCCTTAGTAGGGTATATGCCCTTGATCTTAAGTTAATAGTTCTAATAATAATTATTTATACAAACATTATAATGCAAGACTATGATATTAGAATTAGTGTTATGCAAACACTAGTGGATAAGAAACTAGTTTATAAATCAATAAGGTGTAAGTAAAAATGAATAGTATTTACACCCTAGAATAACTCTTACTTTTGTATGTAGTCTATAGTACCATAGAGTAAGATAAAATTCTTGGAATTTTGCAATCATTTGGTCTCCATAAGGAACCAAAGCTCTAAACAAATTAAACCAAGGTTAGATTAGACTTGGTAGTAAAAGATAGTAAAACTATCCAGGGATAAATATAGTATCACTTTTTATTATAAATAAATGATATGGTAATGTAATTTCACCACATTACTTATGTCATGAAGAAACTTGGAAGATCGGAATCGCAACTTGACGACTATTGTGCAAATGATCATTTATAACTATAATACAATAATAAGCTGATAAATTTCTTCTACTAAAGCTTAATTAAAAGTAGAGCTAAGGGTTCTATTGTAAGCTTTTTTGTTGGAAGGCCTTAGATTTATTTCCATACTTATAAGTAGTGTTGTAAATTTTAGAAATAGCAATAGTAGTAAACTCCCGTTTCAGTAAAAGTGTTTTTATACTAAATCATGAGCTCTATGTAAAACTTGTAAATAACTTAGCTTATAGGTGGAAAGAAGATTTATCTAAAGTATAAGTCATACTGATAAAAGACATTTAGTATGGAAAAGTTATTGATCATTACGACATGAATTTAAAATACTGTCATAATTGCAAAACAAGTAAAGAAAAGTTACTTTACCTCGTAGTATCCTTGAATTCTATTAAGCAAAATTTTACTCTAGCAGTTTATATATGATAAAGAAGTATATCTGGATTTAACCCTTTAATAAACTCCTACTTGTTCAAAATTTACCTGTTGAACCTGTAAGATCCAGAAATCCAGCTGAGTTAGCAATTGCTAAGTAAGCCCCAGTTTAACATAACTTCTCACCTACTTGAAAAAATCAAATCATCAGTACAACTAGAAACAACTGAATGCGGGTTATTTACTTCACATATCAAAATTAAAGTAGTATTAATTTATATGTGTTTAAATTTAATCATTACTTTTTTTAGCTGTTTCATTTTCTCGCTAGCCGCTAACAGTTATCAAACTACGACTATAGACAATTTATGTTACATCAAAAAAAATTAATTTTTGTGAAAAATTGGGGTTATGACAAGTACCCACTCAACATAATTTTGACGGGCCGTGCTACCTCAAAAACAAGAAATACCTGAAAAAACATGATGATATCAAGTATGCTGAGTGGGTACTTGTTGGATGCGGAATTTAATTTCGCATCGAGGGAGCTCTCCCGATCGAAATTTGAGTAAAAACACAAGGAGATATGTCGAAAATACGAACAAAAAAAGTACTTTTTTTTTATGATACCTATCCCCAAATTTATATTATTTTTTTTTTAAGACCTATACGTTATTTCAAATTTAAAACAATTTCATTGGCTAACACATGATGACATGGAATTTGAATTAGTTTAAAAGTCCCATTTTGAGTTGAAATTTCCTCTAATGTGAAAATGAAAAAAATATATACCTTATTTATTTATTACTTATTATTCTGTGCAAGCAGGGAATTATTTTGTGTTCAGTTTTTTATTTTCATGCAATGTTATTTGCAGTTTTCTATGATATGGTTTTTACGAATATTTACTAATTTCTCTAATGTTTTTGCAAGTAACCCTCTTATTGCCAAATTACCTTTTTGTTCTCCTTGCTCTAACAACTCTGACATCTTCCCTACGGTCGGCTCTGAAAATCCCTTTCAATGTACTGTGGATGGTCATGGCAGTCGATGGCAATGGATGGCCATGGAAGTCTTCTTGCAACAACCACTGTCGTGGCAATCTGCATGCAATAAACCCTCGACTTGTATCCATCATCTATTTCGTGAATGGATGCATCTCTTTGTCCATTCCTCCTAGCTTCTAAAACATGTATGCATGGGCCTAAATCTATTAGTGGGAAGAAATGGAGAACAAAGTGGGGGATTCGATCACCTTTTTCCGATGGATTTTCAAAATTGAATGGTGACTATCAACTCTGAACTCTAAAATGGCATGCCCGTTCGTTTAAAGACATCCTCCAACAACCAGAGAATCTGTGTTCTCAATGCTAGCAGAGACACCGACGACTATAAGTTCAATTCGTTAGTTTATGGATAGAGTTAAGCCGTTTGGTATATTTTTTAATATTGCACAGGTACACCACAGGTATGACTGCTAATCAATTCAGATTGTTGGTAATTAGGGAGAGAGTTGAGTTATTTAGTATTTGTTCTATGACTGCTGGTTCAATATTGAGACTTTTATCATTATCATTATCCAAGATAGAATAGTTATCTTTGGATTTGTATTCATGGGGCTTAGTAGTGCCTTTAGGCATAAAAATATATCATTATTCTGGAAAACTAAGTAGTCCTTCTATCTTTTATATTTTGATGTATAGGAATATGCCATCTTTGCTTTGAGAATTAGTATTGTATTTTTATTTGGATAGAATGATTGTAATTTATATTTTAATATGTTAATAATATGTATTTTTATTTATATAAAAGAAACATATGTAAGCCACCTCTATTAGCAGTGTTTTTAAAGACGGCAACAGGTTTCCTTGACCCCAGTAGGAACTAATTATTTTAAGTGCAGAATTTATAGATAAAAAATAAAGAGCAAAACCCTATAACCCTACTGACTGTTACATAAACAAAGAGTTTTTATAGTGCAGATGAGATAAATTGTTTGGAATGATGAGGGTCAAACACCCCATAAAATGTTTTGCATAATGGAGAAATCCATTACGGAACAAAGAAACGAATTTCTTGCCATTTTGATTAACATAGACAGGCTGTAAAATTGATGGCGATTGATTATGTAAATTCTTCACTATATTGAGGCCACCTAAAAATTGAATAGATTATAAATACAAAAAGAAAGAACATAATCCTACAACCCTACTAACTCAAACATTGAAAATAGGAAATCAAGACATTATATCTTAAATTATGGTTGCAACAAGCTGTACAAAAGGAAAGAAAAACACAATCTCACTTGATCAAATATAAAATTTGTTCAACTTCAACTAGCTTCTTTCTTTCAGTTTCACCCGTAATTTTGAAATACATCCCAATCTTCTACTTATCTATTTTTTTTCCAAGAAAAAAAAGCGTAATTTCATTCATCTTTTGAGATCAAAATTACATTCTGTAGATTCACTTAATGTGAATTTCAATATCCAAAAACTGTTACCTATAAAGAGACTCTTAAGTCTTCTATCAAATTTTTCTTAGAGAGCATACGCAGATGCCTTTTTAGAGGATATTTCCGTTCCATAGGACCCAAAATATACATAAATTCTGTTGTAAATAGACTTTTACATATAATAATTCTGCAAAATGTCAACTATTCCATAAGATTCAAGAGGACATGTCAAGATTCAAAATAGTTCTATAAATGGCCTGTGATAGAATTCCTGTGTTCTACCATCTTTTGTTTCTTTCACCATCCAAGTACCTGCTGCCAACCGGAGCCCTTCCTTGGAAGCTTTGTCCGCTTCCTTGTTGTTTTCCCTGTATACATGCCGGCAGGAAAAGGAGTCAAATCGAAGGAGGAGGAGCCTGATAGAAAATAGAGTGTGTGCTAATCTCATATGCCTATAGTCTTGAGTCTGGTTGATCCAATTTATTACATTCATTGAGTCACCCAGAAAATTAAGTTCATTGCACCCTTTTTCTAAAGCAAATATTAGTAGAAGCTTGAGGCTCATTAACTCTGCATAGTTATTTGTGCCCTCCCCTAGACCCATAGACATTACATAATAATGTGACTCTGTTAAGAACAGTACAGCTCCTCCTCCACAAGAATTGTTTTGGGTTGCCCCATCAACTTATGCCCACGGTGACGTTTTGTCAATTTCCACCTCTAAAATCCTACGTTCTTTAACCACCCTTATATGTTCCGGATAGGATTTAAAATAACCCACAGACAGAGCACCTGTGATTGCCGGAATGCTTGGAATGTCCTTAAAAATGGCATTATTACGGGCAATCCAAATCCCCCAAATGACCAGCAGAGGTAAGATCTTATGTTTCTTTTGTGGTGTCCTCCGCCACCATGAATCCCACGCAGCCCCTACCGAAGCCCCTTCCCACTGGCAAATGAATCCAACCAGTGTGGAAACTACCCTCCAAACTTCAGTCGTGAATGAACAAGATAGGAACAAGTGATAAGTGGATTCCAGCTCCCTTTTAAAAAGTGCACACCAGCGTGGTCCCTGAAAGGATTGCTTCTGCAACACATCCCACGTGGGTACCTTGTTGTTTAGAACACACCACATAAACAACTTTGTTTTTCCTGGACATTTAAGTCTCCACGGTGGCCTCCACCACCAGACTTCTTCCCTTTGTACCACCCCTGCGCTTAGACATAAGTACCCAGCCTTCGGAGTATAAACCCCTCCCGGATCAGCCTCCCACACCAATGAATCTTCTTGGTTAGAAAGCAAAATATTCACCCAGATCAGTTCCCTAAGGTAATGTTCCATAAATCCAGACTCACGTTCCCCCAGCCCTAAGGAATTTGCCCTTCTCCAATGTTGAATCCACGGTTCAGCAGGCCTTGGATCAGCTAGGTGGTTTAGAGTAGTGATCCCTCTTTGGCCTAATGCTTCAATTACATCATTAGGAAGAAGGGGTTGTTGAGTGCTGCCCAGCCAAGGGTCCCTACCAATCAAAACATTTTCCCCATTTCCCACGTCCCAAGCCAGATTGGTTTCGATCAAATGAAAAGATTTAACAATCGCTTTCCATATCACCGAGCCCCCTGAGTGAGATTTCCTGGGATTTCTAATCCAATCTGTGATGCTCTCTCCTGGAAGGTATTTCTGTTTAATCACCCGAGTCCACAGACTACTAGACTTTACCAGCCTCCACCCTCCCTTGGCAGCCAGAGCTTTTGAAAATAGAAAGATGTCCTTAAGACCCCACCCTCCAAGTCCTTTTGGGACTGCTATCCTTTTCCAATTAACCCATGGAGTTGTTTGATCTTCCTTTTTACCACTCCATAGAAATATGAAGCATACCCTCCTTATCCTCTCAAGAATCCCTTTCGGGATCTAGGATATGGACATCCAATACACCAGGATTGCCTCTAATACCGCTTTGAATAAGACTAATCTTCCTGCTCTAGAGAGCCACTTGTGACTCCAAACCATTAGTCGCTTCTCTACCTTCCCAACCAACCAAAACCAATCCTGTTTCCGATACAAATTTGCTTTCAGAGAGAAACCAAGGTACTTTAGCCCTTCATCCAGGCCTGCTGTATTGAAGGGAAAGAACCTCATAAGTTCAGCCTCCTCTTCCGATCTTAACAGATGGGTAGTTAAAGAAGATTTTCCGTTATTAATCTCCATTCCAGTAGCCTTTGAGAAAAGTTCCAAGATCTCCTGGAGTACTCTAGACTCTCCTCTATTGCCTGAGCAAAAAATTAGTACATCATCCACAAAGAGTAGATGTGTAATATTTAAATGCAGAGCTATCTGAATCCCAAAGAAACGATCTTCAGCTTTGGCTGCTCTTATTTCCCTACTAAGACCTTCGGCAACCAAAAGGAAGAGTAGCGGGGACAAAGAGCATCCTTGTCTAAGACCTCTCTTAGCATGAAAAAAGGGGGAGGCCGCTCCATTGATCAGCACATAAAAAGAAACAGTGGTTATACAAGACATTATCCATCTTATGAAATTGATGCAAAAACCTAGATGAGTTAGAAGCAACCTCAGAGAAAGCCAGCTAACTTTGTCATATGCTTTAGAGAGGTCAATTTTGAGAATAGCCCCCTTCAGCCTCTTGGTCTTTAAACTATGAAGACCTTCCTGAGCTACCCCTATTGCCTCATGGATCTGACGCCCTTCCAGGAAACCAACCTGTTCGGCAGAGATTTGTTATGAGAGGATAGCTTTCAGTCTTATAGCAATTACTTTTGAAATAATCTTGTAGACACAATTACACAAGGAGATAGGTCTGAAATCATTGAGGGAGAGGGCATTATCGGATTTTGGGATGAGGGCAATAAAGGTGGAGTTGAAGCTGGCCAGGATCCAGCCAGACGACCTTGAATCTTCTATCACCTGCAAAAGATCCTTCCCCAGGATATCATAGAGATCTAGAAAGAAATCTATCGTCCAGCCATCTGGCCTTAGGCTTTTGTCTTTCTGAAAACTACCCATCACCTTCTTAAGTTCTTCTTTCGACACTTCCTTCATAAGATCCCTGTTTCTCGCCTCATCCACAAAGCGTGGGAACATCTGGGCCATTCTAATGACCTCTTCTATAGTGGCCTGTTGAGGGGCTTTGAACAGAAGTTGAAAGTGATTCACCCCACATCTGGCCTTATCCTCAAAGGATACATGGGTAGTACCCACCTCATCCTGCAAGCTCCAAATGGTATTTGCCACCTTCCTTCCTTTGGCATAAGCATGAAAATTTTTTTTGTTATCATCCCCACATTCCAGCCATATAGCTCCGCGTTTAAGTCTCCACGCTTCCTCTCTTTCCAAAAGAAGGGTATTACGTCTTCCCTCCAACCTTGACAAGGCCTCCTTCACCTCTTGTGAAGAAAATCCACCCCCTTCTCCTTCATAGATCACCAAGAGTTCTGCTTCAACCTGTTTCAGCTCAGCATCATCTCTGCTTCTCTTTGCAACTGCCCAATCCTTGATTAACACTTTTAGCCTTTTAATATTGTCTGCAACTACATGGCAGCCAATCTATAATTACCCCCCACAAAAGGGTTCCAGTGTGTGAGAAAGATATTTTTGAAGGTCTCATCCTGTAGCCATGTTTTATTGAATTTTAATGGGCTCGGGGGATTGATAGGCCCCTTTTTTATTTCAAGAAAGATAGGGAAATGGTCAGAAAGTCCCCCACTGCCTACCCATTGTCTAACTAAATAGAATTTGTCCACCAACTGCTCTGCTACCAGAAAACGGTCTATCCTTTTGGCCACCCTAGCATCCCCACTTCGATTGTTTCTCCAGGTTGGTTTAAGTTTAACAGGCTCAATATCCAGCAAACCCTTCTCCACCAATTTCTGAACAAAATAACCTGCCAAGGAATCCATCTAAGCATGAGGACCCCAGACCTCATTATGGCCCAACGAAAAATTAAAATCTCCACCCAACACAAGTGAATCACCATTCACCAAGGGATTTTGTAACAGAGAGTCCCAAAAAAGGGCTCTGTTCAAATAAGGCCCATAGACATTAACCACAGTTAATGAAGTCCCCAAATATTCAGAATAAACCTCTACACCCAACGCAGCATCCATCCCCCAAGCATTTACCAACTTCACACAACAGTTCTTCCATCCCATCGCCAGACCCCCTGAACGGCCTCTCGCATCCAAGGTCACAAAAGACCAACCAGGTATCCAGCTTTCCAGCCTCTCCTGGATCACCTCTCCTACTCCTAAAGTCTCTTGTAGCAAAATCACATCTGAGTGTTCAAGAGTAAGCACCCTAATGAAGGCTGATTTCTTAACAGGCCAAGCCAAGCCCCGACAGTTGAAGGACATGATTTTCATATTCGACCTTTTTTCTTGGCCTTCTTCGCTCTAAGGGCCTTTTCAATTGATTGTTGTTTTCCTTCCAGTAGATCCTCCTTGGCTCTGGACTGAGCCTTGAATAGATTTGTCTTTCTGCCCCGTCCTCTTCGCACAGACGGAGTAACTTTACCCAAACCAGAAGAAGGCTTTGTACATGATCTTAGAAAGTATCCTGAGTCTACAGATTCTGAAGGGGAAGGGCAGGACTCTTCAGGAAGAGTTTCGGGGTCTGGTTCCAAAACAACAGTGGAGGGCTCTTCCATAGAAGGGATAGGGTCGGGGGAAAAGATGGTAATTGCAGCAGCAGGAAGATCATCCAAACCCGGGGTGGCCTCAGCTAGGGTGAAAGACATGGGAAGAGGCAAAGAGGGACTAGTCTGACCTGATAGGGAGAGCTTCCTCAATCCTTCTATCCAATCAAAACCTAGAAGAGAAACATTATTCAAGAACAAGTTTACATTTGAAGGAAGGGGTAAAGATGAAATACCCAGGCGAGGAGGATCCCCTAGAGAAATAACATTAACCGAAACTAAGGCCTGAGCTGGCGGTTCTGAAGGCCCTTCGTCCACCACAGGGCCTGAATGGATCGGGCCTTCACAAACTGGATCACTGCCCCATTCATCCGCAAAGGTCTGATCATTACCATGAGACACAACAGTCTTCTCAGATGGTCCCTCTCGAGAAGCCGAAGCACCCTTCCTTCTACTACCATTGAGAGTACACCCCGGCAAAGAGCAGGCCGAAACTGGGTGCCCATAAGCATGACATCGCCTGTAACGAAACAGAACATTCTCGTAATCAAGTAATTGAGGGATGATCACCGTCCCCCATTCCAGATTGATATATTCAGCCAGACCCTCCCTGAGATTTATGTTCACCAAAATGCAGGCTACCTTCTTCTCATTAGTTTCTAAATAGGATAAATCCGCCTCCAGAAAGGTCCCCAGAATATCTCCAATCCGCTTGAAATGATAAAAATCCCAGAAATGGAGGGGAAGTGCA
Source organism: Pseudotsuga menziesii (assembly GCA_001517045.1). NCBI lineage: Eukaryota > Viridiplantae > Streptophyta > Pinopsida > Pinales > Pinaceae > Pseudotsuga > Pseudotsuga menziesii. The sequence goes on from LPNX010498377.1 coordinate 40,506, forward strand.
GGCATTCTCACCCAAATAGGAATTATATCCACCCTTTCTTTGCTAGCATCAAACAGAGGATGCCATGGTTTCAAAAGGACAGGTGAGTGACCGATATGCCAACTTTTGTTATGAATCCATCTGAGGTCCTCCTCCTTTTCCAAATTAATCGCAAACCAGCCCCTGTTCAGCATCTCCACCACCGGAACATAACCTAGCTGATCACCCCAAGAAACCGCAGCCCAGTCCTAAACGGTCTTCTTGGCAAAATGTCTCCCCATAACCCTCCCTACCAAAGTGCATTTTTCCATCTGCAGTACACCATCCTAGGCTAGATCTTCTCCCACTGCATAGTTCCGAACCTGCTTCGATTTAACCCAATTCCTCCGGCGTCTCTTTGCTGAACCACCTTCCACGGCCTACCGTCCAACTGAGTCACCTGGAACCCCTATACATCCTGCAGAAATGACCCTTCTAGGGGATCCAAACCCTCGCTACTCTGCTTCACCTAACGGAACCCTCCACTCTACCTCTGAGAATTCTCCGCTTGAGCCCTTTCCTTGCAGGACCTGACCAGCCAACCCATCAACTGCCACCTGTTCTAAGCCCTCCACTACCTCAAACCCTCCAAGAAAATCTAGAGCCAGAAACCCTAAGTTCCGGGAGAAGAAGTCCCCAGCCTCCCGCCAGCTCGGGCTTCCCAACAGATCAGCAGGCAGATGTGATAAGGATTCCGCATGGGATTCTACCGAAAACTGCTCAGCCGGCGTGAAAATGAGGAAGTCTGAGGGAGAGGTAACGGCTTCCAATCTCAACGGCACTAAATTAACCAGTTCTAGATCCTCCTGTCCCAGTCTGGGGATGACAACCCCCTACTCCATCAGCCCTCCACCTGGCACAGCCCATATGTCAGAGCTCTCCAGCTGGTCACTAGAATAATCCACAGCATCCAGATCCTCCATTGCTGCCAAGAAGGAAAATCGTAACAGCCACGAAACCCTTCAGGCTTCCTCAATCATCAACAAACCCTATCTGCCTGCCACCGACACAAGCTTTAAGGTTAACAACCCAACAAGAAACTATGAAGCATGACAAAGGCCGTCTGGGAGAGAGAAGAGCACATGTTCCAGATCAGACCCCTAGCCATAGCTAGAGGCCATGACCAGTCGTGCCCCTCTCTGACAATCTACTCCATAGCCATCACCTTCAGCCTAAACCCTAGCCCTCTGCCATTCGTAATTCCCTTCTACTTATCTATTATTATTACTAATTAATTAATTATTAATAATTAAATAAGTATATTTATATTTTTAATTATTGATAATTAAATATGTATACATATTTTTTACTATAGAAATTTTAATTCTGGTTAATAAGTTTAATTTAATTAATATAAAGAATAAAAACGCTAAAAATAAAAATAATTAATATTTTTTAATAACATATAAATATATGAATTAATAAAAATCAAAAGTTTCAATAATTATATAAATTATTACATATGAAAATAATATGAAAACTTCTCACCATTATTTCATTTTGCATTGTTTTTAAACTTTGTCGGATCTTTTGAGATATTAAAATACTGTATGTTAATTCTAACTTATAAAACAACCTTTTCAAATGCTACTTCCATCACTGCTTAGGTTTGTTCAAACTTATTGGAGTGTCTTTTTGCTTTCCCAGTTTCATTTATCTTTTTGTTCTATTTCTTATTTGCAGTGTGTTTTTGTTGAGCCTATTTTCATTTATCTTCCTGTTCAAGCAGCATTTGTTGTTTTTTAGTACCTTTATTGGTGACTATTACATTTAAACAAAGCCAAAGGCAATTGTATTATGCAAAGACATAAAAGATGACGCTATATCTGAACTCTAGAATATCAATGCAAAATTGATATGTTTCCAAACAACCAACCACTAAATTTATAAACTTCTACTGGAAATTAAGGTATTCCAATAACCAAAATGAGATGAAAATGGATGATGCTCAAAACATGCATTCCTGTGAGTAGTGAGTTCACAATGAGGTAGAGAGGTAGTGAGAAATATATAACGACAATTAAATGTAGAAATCTTGCAGCCTTCAAACATCAATTAGCTTTGTCCAGTGGACTATTAGGCATACTGTCAATGTCTAGACAACCAACCACCATCAATATAAACTTATGCTGGAAATTAAGGTATTCCAATGGTTGAAATGGGATGAAAATGGATGTATTAATATTAATGAAAATGGATGCATTAATATCTCGGCCATCTACGCTACCTATGACAAAATCACCCATGCTAAATCATCCTGCCCTACCTCTAGCAAAACCACCCATGCTAAATCCACTGCCTTCATGAAATCACCCATACAAAATCCATCAACGAAAGCAAAGAATAAGCATTTACACTGCTTTTAATCTTATTTGTTAATGAATTTATCTATTATTAATAGAGGTGATGATGTGAATATAGGATTTATGTGGATGTATTTTTTCTAATATTTAAAAGAATGGATAATTTAATTATCAAACAAATTGTTTTGAAAATGAAAAAAAAACAAAAATTAAAAAAAATAAATTAAAAAAAATGATCTTAGTTATTAATTGATAAATTTATGAATTATAGTAAAAATGATTATTAATATAAGTGATGATGGAAGTATAATATATATATATATATATATATATATTTAACAAAAATGATTAATTAAAATTATAACACAAAATTAAATTTATTTTTTAAAATAATTTTATTTTATTATAAACCTTAAGTTAAATTAGATGAAACAACTTGCACGTTATATCAAAATTAGATTAGATACAACAACTTGCAAGTTATATGTGACTAAAAATTTCAACATCAACCTAAGACTAAGAACCAAAACATCAAATAAAAATGTGTAGACCAATATTTTATTTTAAAATATTTATTAAATAAAGAAATTAAAATATGTCTCTAAATTACCTCACGAAGAAAATATTTTACAATCCCATCCCACATGAAGTTTTATTAATATATTAATGTATCTTTAAACAAATACCTAACATCTACTCTTTATCTAATATTTCGTAGATAATGGTTTCATCTTTTGCTTTTGCTTTATTATATGAAAAACCTAAAATTTTATAATAAAAAAATGACTTTTGCAGTGAAGAAAGAGGATATATATATATATATATATATATATATATATATATATATATATACACACACACAGAGTAAAAGCTAAGAGAATGCCGTATAAATTAATAAAATATTTTTAAATTCATTTTTCAGTTGAAAGAAATGATTTTACTTAAAAGTTAAATTTAGTATATTTTGTATATTTTGGAATGTTATGTACTTGTCTCGATTATTTGGACTTTTAATGCAATTGATACCCATTGTAGTTTATTAAAAAACAATACAATATGATAAATTAATTTAAATGTTCAAATTTAATTAGTCTTAATAATAAAATATATGAAAAATAATATATTCCAAAGAAAATAATAATAATAATAATAAAGTAATATATGATAGAATAGATCGAATTTAAAAATTAAAACAAAGAACTAGTCGGTGAAGGATGGATGATGAAATAGAAATGAGAAAACAATATATAGGAAAAAGGCAAGATATTAAATAAAAAGAATTATTAGTTTATAAATAACCATAAAGAAGAAGATAAGATTGGGCATATTGTAACAAACCCAGATTCAATTTTACTTTTACGGGAAATGTGGTAAAAATTTTAATTCTAATTTCAACTAAGCCACACGAAAACGTTAGTACTTCAAATCACATAACAACATGGAAATATTTATTGACTCGTTCAACTTATAACCATTTTCCTTTTATATTACTGAGTCATTATTAAAATTCTTTCAACTTAATAAACATAACTACACATTGTTGACTTTATTGTTAGGGCTATAAATCTAACGCCACAAAATAATTCATCAACAAACTTATTGGTTATCATATATGTAAACAACATTTTATTTTGGTACATTACCATATTTTTGCTCTTGTATACATAGTTATATCATAAATATAGTTAACACATCCAAAATCCAACCTTCCTTTGCCAATTAGGACCATAAACATTTTTTAACAACAATAGAATTACAGGGAATCAACTTGAATCAATAAAATAATTAAGTCACCAAGCAAGAAAGAGGCACGCATATACGTGGTTCACCCTAACCTTGGGGCTATGTCCACCAAAACTTGTTAATATTTTCATTAATAATCAATAAAAAGGCTTACAATGTGTAGTACACTTGCTACAGCTTCTTAATAAATTTTACAACTAAAGTTACAAACCCCTTCTCCTCTTGAAGGAAAATAGCTCACATGTAGTTCCATTTCTTAATACAAGATATTAAGTTCACCCATCTACTGTAGAGTTTGAATTTACTTAGTGGAACCAAATGCCTATCTAGACTCACTATCTCCCTTTAAAAATAAAGTAATGAAATCCAACTTTAATATATTAGCACAAGTTTTACTAAATTAAATCTCAATTTGTAGAAAGTAAAATGTGAACCATAAATTGATGAAACTATATAAAGATCTAACCCAAGTTTTTTAAAACTTTTAGCTCTCTTATTCAAATATAAAGGTTAATACATTAAACTCTTACAAAGCGATAACCCTTAATACATATAATATGGAAAGGTTAACCTCCATGTAGAGACTACCACTACCCAAATTACAGTTCTATCACCAAACACAATATTCCGAGTCATATTAATATATCATATGCATGGATCGACTCTTGGTATAAGATTTTCCTTCCCTTAATGCCTAAGATTTTGTTATACTGTGAAATGGCACTTCTCCGTCCGAGTACTGACACTGAATGCGTCAGTACAAAAAAGGACAATATGGATAGAAGTTTCCCAAAACCTATATATGAGCATGTGCCTTGATGCGTTTGATTCCTTCCAGTCTTGGCCATGTTTTTTAATATGCTTAACTTGTAATCGTGACTATTGACATTGCAACTCATGAGTCATTCGTGGGTAGCCATATATGCAACCTGCGGTTACATGATCACACTATGCATTCGTGGGTTTCCTTCATAGAAGTCGTGGTCCATTTGTGAATTTCTAGTATTCATACCCGTAGTTACATTAAGCCAAAAATTTAAAATAAAAAATATGATAAGTCAGGAGCAGTTGGGTTCGTAATCATAACTTCCCCAACCTCCCTAACCATCTCAACCTTCGTAACTCCCCATGATCACCAAGTATAAATAGAGGGGAGGGGTAGAGGTTGGGAGAGCATCCTAGAAGAGCAAGGTTATGTTAGAGGAATACCTTTGGAGATTTAGAGAAGCAGAACTCAGTTCCTTGGCTAGCATAGGAGGGCTTGTATCAGATAGAGGCTGTATCTTTCACTATTGCTTATCAATAAAGAGAGATTTTCTTCCACAATTGGTGCATCAATATTCTTATATGTTATGATTTATGAAATGTGTTGTCATTTTATTGCAATTATGATGTTTTATCTATCTTTATATAACATCTAAGGTTTCTGTAGGAAGGCATCTATCTCTTTGGCAAGTGTAGATCATCTTGGAATCTTTTTGGAGTATTTGGAGTGAAGGTTTAAAGTTAGGACTAGCCTTCATAAATAAGGTGCATAAGCTTTCTACCTTGTTTCTCTTTCAAATTTCTAGATAGTTGTGTCTGCAAGTTTGATCTTTGTATGTTAGTGACCCCAGACCGTTAGGTCATAAGGTAGATTTTCCTTAAACAATAGAACTAGCGACTCCGCTGGGGAGTCTAACCTGTTTTGGTTCTATTCTCTAGGTTTTACTGTCCAGTATATTCTTTTTATTGTTGTAAGTGTTTTGCTTGGATTTTGCGTCAGTCTGCAATGCTTAATACTTGGAATTCCTTGTCTATTTCTTTTCTTTTGAAAAACTTCTGGATGTAATCACGGGTTGTCAATATATACAGTCACGATTACCTGTTGTATTTATGGGTTGATTGTATATACAGCCACGGTCCATTCGCGAGATGTTTAAGTGACGGTCGCTATTTCCTGTAGGTGTAGGTATATGTATAGGTTTGCAGTTTAACTCCTCAAGTGTTTGTAAGATTTCTTCTCTGAAATTGTACTGTGTTGTTAGCAGATGTATTTCACTTATGCTTGTCCTTCAAGTGTTTTTTGGTTAAGTTAAGTCTGGATCTTTGTGTGTAAGTGTGTTAGGTTTTTCCTTCTTGGTCTCTTTGGTTTGAGTGCAAGTGTCTTTGTTGGTTGTTGGTGTCTATCAGTCCTTCCAACGCATTGATCTACCTTTGATTGCTTGGATAGTGGTCTAGGTTTGTCACTTTGACCAAGTTTTGATCTATTTGTCTTTCCAAGTCAGTAGTTCCATCCAAGTTAGGCTTTGAGTCATCTTTGTATTGTTTATAAAAGATAGTTATTGTAAAGATGTGATTGTTAGCACTTGCATTTATACATGTTCATTTTCTTAACTTAATTAATTGCATTCAATTGCATTGAAAATTTTGAGTTTTGTGAAAAGAAAAACAAAAGGAATTTTAGTTGCATAGCTAGTCCTAATCAAGACTATTTGCATTAGTTGTTTTTCAATTATTTTCAATAAAATTTAAAATATAAAAGTCTTGTGTTTTTCAGAATTGTTCAAAAGGTTTCATTAGTTTTATTAAAACGAAAAAAAAGCATTGTTATTTGCATTTATTTTGAAACTTTTACATCACATTTGCTTTCACTTGTTGAGTCCAAACACTATTGAGTCCCACTTTGCCACCTCTAAGTAATAAAGCCTAAAAAAAAAACGCTTAATATAAAATTTGTTAGTAATATTTCTTTTTATAGGTTCAATCATCAACTAGATTAGGCTAGGTTCTAGGATTAGGAGATTTTAACTAAACAACACTTTGATTTCATAAATAGTGACCCATATTTAGGTAAATCCACTTTTACAAGGGATAATCTGAAAAGATCCTCTAACACAATAGTCAAACACAAGGTCGCGTGAGAACTTGGTTGCGGAGATAACCCTCCAATACCTCGTTTGATTGTATACCAGGATTTTTGTGCATACAGGGGTTAGATCAATACCACTTCTTGGGCCTCGTGAGGTGTCGATATTGTTAGAATTTCAAGCTTAGCTACCCTTCCATGCACATCAACTGGGCCAATGACTATTACGTCAGACTCTTGTTGTAAATTTGGTAGCCTTAGTCTGCAGACCTTAGGTTCTTACACAGGTGGAATTGGAAGACTATTTCCAGTGCACCTAGGGTAGACTTGGAAGGTAACCTCAGTTGATAATTTGGAAGGGCGGTTGAGTGATTCCAGCACTTGCACCCAAAAAAATATTCACGAGACACCAGGTAACTAATCTCTGATTCCTTTGGAAGGTGTATCCATTACCTCTTGTTTCTATGATACTTGGGAAATTTTTAGTGTATGCTCTTTGGTTTGCTTGTGTCTTAGTTAGACCTTTTAGGTGTGTGAGTCAAATTTTTAGTTGTGGAGGACCATCCTCTTCATAGGTATAGAAGGCTACAAAACCTTCCTCCATCTTTTACAGTGGAGCCTCCATCGCCACCTCAAATACAGAGACTTGAAATAGTTGGTTCTTTTGAACCAATAGGTATTAGCGAAGTTCCAGGTGAACCGAAACTTAGACTTACTCAGGAAGAAATACCTCTAGTAGAGATAGAAGAATTGCAGGCTGATGAGTTTTCAAGGAATTACAATACACCTCTAACTGATTTGAACGATCATGTAATAGTCCAAGTCCGTCCATTTAGTTCACCTATGTCTGGTGTTTCTTTGAGTCTATATATGTCTAGTATGGGAGAAGACATATCTACCCCTACTTCAGCCATGTTGGCTGGAATAGTCTCGCCTCCCTTGGTGAGTGCTCCAAGACCTAGTGCATCTACTGCACCTCTTTCTTCGAGTGCTTGAGTGGTCAATCCCTTAGCACCTTCTAATGTTGTAGGTCAGTCTAGTGGGGTGGTCACTAGGACACCCAATGCACCTTATACTTCTTCCCCTTTTGGGAAAAATGCTCAAAGTGGTCCAAGTGGGTCCACTTATTTTGCCCAGGGATTTCCGTGGAATGGAGAAAATATTCCTCCATCCACACCTTATGTAGGTCCCTCACCTACTTATGTGGGTGTGTCATCTGGGAACCAAAACACCTTCACAAGTTATAGTTTTCAAACCTCAAGCGAGGTTTCGATCGCTACGTTTGGGAGCTCTCCCTTTTCACTGTTCAGTGGGGTAATCTCTGCTCATACTTTCCAAACTCCAATTTCAGTTGGAGCAGGCCAAGCCACCTATCACACACCACAAGTCGGTAATCCTCTGGCTTTCGGGTGAACCCGTTTCAGAATAGTGTTGTAACACCTCAGCCAATGTCTAGGGGAAACCCAACCTTTTGTTTCAAGAGCCCTAGGGCAGGTACTTTCTCTCCCAAGACTCCTCTATACCAAACCCTGGCAAGGAGAAACTTCCTTTCCTGGAAATGTTAAACTTGATAGATTTGTCTAAACTAATGAATGACCCCATGTGCCGTAATGCAGTGTGGCCACTTGTCCCCATCAAAATTCCTTCAGACATCCCAAAGTTTGAAGGGAAAACTGTTGAGTATCTAGGTTCTCACATCACCACATTTCATATTTGGTTCTCTTGCAACTCATTGGACGATGAATTTGTTTGGTTGAGGCTATTTCAAATAACGTTAACTAATGTAGTAGCTAAGTGGTACATCGAACTGCCGTCAGTTGCATATGATAGCTTCCTTGACTTAGCAATCGTGTTTCTAAATCATTTTCAACTTGTTGTCTGGTATGATTTTGATACAGACTTGTTGTCGAATTTTCAACAAAACATGGCCACACACATATATGATCATATTCAGGAGTGGCGAAGGAGAAAGAGGCTTATCAAAGCCAAGATCCCTCCTAAGTTCTTATTAGAGTGGTTCTTGAAATCTTTACTTCCTTATTTTTTTAAGGATGTGTCTACATCGAGAGTTACCACAGAGGAAGAAGCAATCCTTAGGGCCCAATAGCTAGATATGATCTATGCTCAGTCTAGGATTCTTTATGAAATCATTCATGAGGCGCCGAGGTCTACTAATGATCTTGAGAAACCCAAGACTGGACCCCATGTTGATGGTGTGGTTGGTTCAGTAAGTTCACCCACTGTAGAATCACTGGCCAAGAAAATCCATGAGTTGTCAGTGAAACAGTCTACAACGGAGGAAGCCAAGGCTACCACTCCCTCACTGCAAAGTGCTAATGTTTATTCTGCATAGTCTTCCCAAAAGGGAAATCAACAGCCCAGTGGGAAAAGAATAAAGGGAAGAAGGGTGAGGGAAAACAAAATAAACAAAAACCCATGAATAATGCTGATGGGGGTAAGAAAGAAAAGAAGAAGGTTAAGTTTCCTTGCAAGTTGTGCCAAGGATACCATCGTACTTATCAATCCCCCTTGATGGATTAAGCACAGAAGCTGCTCAAGCAAAAACAACCGGTTGTTCTGAAGGATCCCTTCCCCCAAGGAGAGAACGAAACTTTTGCTTCAGAAGATGTTGGGGGCACACCTAGTGCTCCTACTTATCACAATTATATCAACATGGTCTGATCCAATACTTTCTTACAAACAAGAAATAAAAATTACGAATCAGAGGCTCACGATAAAGGCAAGTCAACTGTGAAACTTCATCCCCTCTCACCATTGAGAAATTGGCTGAACCGATGCCTAATATACCTAATGGTGTCTTCAAGAAAACTTTCCACAACCCTAATGTGAGGGATTCTTCTAACTTTTTCGTACTAGAAGATCTAGCCCAAACACCTTGTGCGATGTCAGGATTAGAAGTGCTACAAAGTTTTCCTTCTCAGAGGGATGCAATCTTAACAACTATACGTAGTATGGATTCATCGAGCCTGCTAGTCAAATTTAATGTCTCTGAGGTTAAACCATGCTTTCCATACCATGTGGCCTTTTCAATCGATGGCGTCCATGGGGGAAATACCATTGGACAAGAGGTGGTTGATGAGGGTGCTTCCACGTGTGTTATATCGATGTATTGTTGGAAAGATTTGGGATCCCTAGAGTTGGTCCCATCAAACACTTTGCTTAATTCTTTCGATGGAAGGTCTTTTCGTCCACATGGTATCCTACTAGCTTTCGAAATAAAGTTGGTAGGGAAATAAGTTTCTGTTGAAGCCAAAGTGATTGATGCTCCCTTGGACTAAAATTTTCTTTTGGGGAGAAATTGGACTTATGCCATGTGTGCTATTCCTTCGTCTTTCTTCCAAGTCTTAGTGTTTTTGCACAAAAGGAATTTGGTTATAGTTGACCAGCTGAGTTTTACTCAGAAGAGTCATTTGGAAACTAATGAGTCCACGGTACCATTGATCGATCAGTTGAAACTGGCCAATGAAATATTGGGAGTTGGAATGTATACATTATTGATGGGAACATTTGATATACTAGCTCCTATTAGCTACTTAGGTTCAACAAGTGTTGGGAAGTCTATTGCTACGGTTGTGGATAGAATTGACCCCTGGGTCCTCCCTTCGCGATAAGAGCCCCAAGTGCCCCTATCAACAGTAGAAGTATCTTATCAATCCATATCTAATGTTGTTGTTGATATCATCATGACTCCTCCTTCAGTCTCAAACAAGAAATAAAAATTACAAAATGGAGGATCGCGATAAAGGTAAGTCAACTACGAAACTTCATCCCCTCTCACCATTGAGAAACCAAATGAACCGATGCTTAGTATACCTAATGGTGTCTTCAAGAAAAGTTTCCACAACCCTAATGTGAGGGTTTCTTCTAACTATTTCGTAGTGGAAGATATAGCCCAAACACCTTGTGCGATGTCAGCATTGGAAGTGCTACAAAGTTTTCCTTCTGAAAGGGATACACTCTTAGAATCTATAGGTAGTGTGGATTCAGTGAGCCTGCTAGCCAAATTTAATCTCTCTAAGGTTAAACCACGCTTCCCATACCATGTGGCCTTTTCAATCGATGGCGTCCATGGGGGAAAGACCATTGGACAAGCAGTGGTGATGAGGGTGCTTCCACGTGTGTTATGTCAATGTATTGTTGGAAAGTTATACGATACTCAGAGTTGGTCCCATCAAACACTTTGCTTCCTTCTTTTGACAGAAGGTCTATTGGCACTGGGATTTGAGACCCCAAGGTCGAGCGAGGGGAGGCCACTCCAGGGAAATAGTAGAACCGCTTTAGACTACACCTTCGGCCCTGCGTAGTTAGAGAGGGATCTCTCGTTTGTCACCGGAGTCTACTCCGCATAAGATTTTCAATCTTGTGTGTCACCAGAGTCTACTCTGCATAGGATTTTCAATTAGCATAATTAGGGGGCCAGGATCCTGAATGGGACAAAGTATGTTGAGGAAAGGTGCATGGTGGGATTATCGGGGGCAAGGGACCATTGGCAATGGAGTCGAAAACATGCGTAGGGAAAGATTACAAAGGAAAATAAAGGTGTGGGGTTGCAAGCAGAGGCAAGATAGCCACTGATCTCCCAATTAGGAGATATTTAGCGGGCAATTAGAGGACAAGAAGGGACAACCCATCCCGTGGAGCACCAACGAGATGAATTCCACGCAACTTTAGAAGAATAATTGATAAATGTCTAGAAAAGCAGCAGGAGCATAACAAGTATGAATTCCTAACTGCTATACCCTAAGTTGCAGACATGAAAAGCAATCAACAGATTGGAGTGAAAACAGGAAACACATTACACGTAAAGGAAAATACATATTGGGAAAAGCAACGACACATGAATCTATGCTATGAGAAACAATTCTTCCTCTGCAATCTATTCATACACAGGTATCAAATTTTACAAATGGGGAGCCTCAGCCCGAGAATGTCTCCCAATCCAATTCACTAACTCCTTTCTCCCTCTATCAGGAGCATTTTTATACAATCCTACTACTAAGACTACCAAATTAAAAGCTATTACAAGTCGCCATCAAGAATTAACAGTACAGGGAGTGGACTATCGCCACATTTTACAAATTTAAACAAACATTATGGAGGTGTGGCACGTGATAACGCAGGCTGACAGCACAGAGCCTCCTACCATCCTGCTTCATGAAAACAATTCCCATGCGACCTGATAACGGTCAATTGTCCACACAGGCTGTTCGGGACCTATTTTGGGTCTCTTTGTTCAGCCGGCATATATCACTCAAAGGCTAACAAGAAGACCCAAATCATTTTCCTGACCATTCTCCCAACCTCATCCTCCATCCGGTAACACTGTTATAGGAGGAGGCCGTAAAAAATGTGGCCAGGTACTTGGTGATGATAAGTGACTTAAGAAGCTTATCATCCTTGTACTATGTTCTTCCTCCTATGAGGAGGATTCTTCTACGAGCCATGCAGATAGGTGTGCGTTTGACCCTCTCCTCACCCACAACCAAGCAGCCAAGTGGAGATCCTAGGAGTGGTGTCGAAGGCTCTGGACCCACCTAGTCCCAGAATGAGCATTCACTCCAACAGTACTACCACTACTGTGAGCTGGGACTTCAGAGGTCGTGACTGCAACTGGGGGTGTCGGATGGATGTCGTTGAGATGTCAAAACCCATGCACTGCACATTTGGAGACCGAGTAGTGTAGAAGCGGGTGAACCTCCCTTGGTGTTTAACATATGTGCACCGGTGGTTGGCGATTTTCTGGTGTGGATAACCAGAACACAGATTCATGTTTGCCAACTAAGAGTACTCCTTGTCGAAATGACTTCTCGAACCACACAGCCATGGTTGTCTATGAAGGACTTTGACACTTCTCAGAATTCAACCCTATATCTCTTATCATCTACACAGTCCCATGTCTCAAATATATTTGGAAGATGGTGTTATATAGTGTGAGCAGGGATGGCCCGGGAAGTGTTGTACCCTTAGAATAGCTGTGATGGCGGCATGTGTGATGCCAGGGCAGGGATCTTTCCTCCTAATGTTCGATCATATTCTTTGACATGGTTAAGATTCCAAACCATTTCCATGTGGCCGCCAGGATGGTTCGAAGGGCTGCGGATTTGACCATCCCTTGCCCTTTCAATTACCTTGATGGTGGCATCGGGCCATTCTAGTTGGTCATGTCCCTCGGCTTCGTGTAAATTCCAGGTCTGTCGCCTCAACGAATCAAACCTCTATCTTTCTCATGGCTCCCTTCAAAGTGAACCATGTGCCACATTTGTGAACCAAGGAAATTAGTGCTGTTGGACAAGACTTCCACCTTAGCCTTATCCCGAATGGCATCAGAGGAATCGGTCAATATACAATGGGGCAGACTACACGCATGAAGGTCTCCTCCACTGTCATCTACACACTGGATGGAAAACCTGTACCTTGGGAGTCTTCTCAGTCGTCCAATCAGAGGAATATTTTACGCCCACCGTCCATGTTCCATTCATCCTACCGCCAAATTTTCTCCTTTGAACACCGTGGGTAGTTATGGATCATGGCACATTTTCAACCGTCAAAGAGACCGACCCTTCATGCAGTCATTGATTCGAGTGGGCCCCACCATCTTTCGCATTGAGAAGCCTTGATATTCATCCATTCTAGTTCGCATTACGAAATGAACCATAGCCGTAGATTTCTCTCCTTCCTCATCGCAATCGTTGATCTTCATGACCTCTACTGCTCTTTTGCAATTTGAGATTGTGGTTTTACCCGTACAAGTATGGATTGTGAAATTGATTAAGGCCGTAGATCTGCTTTGGACCTCATCTCAGCCGTTGAAAGCTTCCAATCTTTGACACACTTCGCAGTCTGGGGAGGAAGCCTCGATCGTGTATGTTTGCTCACGCGAAAGGGTTTGGAGTCGCTAAACCACCTCTGATCAATCGCGGCCTTTGATAATGAAACCTGCCCAATGTTAACATCGTGCTTGCCATTTTCCTCGTTGAAGGGTGCTCACAAGAAATTCGAGGGACTGGGACCCTCATCGAACTCCTGTCAAGCCCTTAGATCAACTGTTAAAAACGGAGTGTTAACAACTGGCTCCACGAGGGATGATATCCTCCCAGTGAGGTAGCAAAGAACCCCCATAGACCAAGTGCTGAAATCATTGGGCTGCCTTCGATCTTTATTTGACCTCTCCATTCTGCTCCAAGCTACTGCTTCAGCGAATTCGTGCCACTCTTGCAGATCATGCTGGTGACTATAAACCTGTGCTGGTAAAAATGAAAACAAACTGAAACTGTAATAAAGGGAATGCTCGATAATTGCAGATCTTATTTGCTTCTACCTACCCTACCTAACTTTGTACACAAGTCCAATTAAGTGAAATTATACTTCCAATGAATCCAATCAAGCAACTTGCCTAATATTCTTATTCTTTTATGGCACTTGATGGACAGAAATGAAATAGATAAGCATCCCTCTTATTCTTCAATGGAGCATCCCTCTCTCTGCTTGGGATTTCTGTAACAAGGGCTTGATGTGCTTCGAGAGGAAGGTCCTTAGCTTCTCCAGTGGAACCGAGTAGACATATTCCTCCTATGTGAGGTGGTGCTTCTGAAGGCAGAGTATTATAAAAAGTGTTTATCTATAAGTTGTTGTATCCGTCTTCATTTCTATACAAGTCCCTGGTCTACACCATCTCCGTTTCTTTATGCTTTTGCTTGGAGGCCTTAATCATGTGTCGTATTAATTCAAAAGAGGCATAACACAAGGGTAGGTTATCACCTCCAGTGCCCTCCTCATCTTTTCCCGCTTCGACCTTCTGATTTTGCATTGCTTCTTGGTTCCTTTCATCAGAGGGATTTGTTTCAACAGCTGGCTTGTCGGGTACATTCCGCGAGTACTCTTCTTCATATTCATCGTACACAGGAATACCAAACCCCTTCTTAAAATTGTCCCTAGCTGACCAAGGACAGTGCAGGTCACCATCTTCAGAGAATAATCCTATAGGACTACCTGCTCCTACCTCGGGTCAGTCATATTTCAGTACATCAAGAGGGAGATTTGATGGGCCAGAGACTTTCCCATTCTGCTTGTAGGGCTCAACCAATTTGAATGTATCTTTTATTTCACCACCACCGTCCTGATCTGACGATTTCTTGGACCTCTTAAGGTTTTCTTCAACCTCCAAACAATCAGCGAACATATGCTGCAGGGTGGTTGATTTTATCTCCAAAAGAAGCAAGGACAGGTCAGGGGGAAACGTGGCTGCATAATAGATCTTAGCAGCGTTCTCAAGAGGTTGAACTTCCTTAGGCATGTTATAATAAAAGTTTGTGAATCTTTTGTTAAAACTAGATATGGCCTCACCCTCATGCCTTCTTAGGGAATAAAACTCTGAAAGTATTTGCTCAAATGGCCTTCTCCTACCCCAAAATCTCAAGAATGTGCAAGAAAACTCTTCCCAAGTGTTGATGGAGTTAGGCTGCAAGTATTTAAACCATACTTTGGCATCTCCTTGCAAGGAAAGAGTGAAAGCCCGCATGCAGACATCGTCATGTTCTATCTCAAAAAGGTCAGAGAAATGCTCAAAGGCTTGTAGATGTTTCTCAGCAGTCAATTCTTCATATTCTTCGTTGAAATTGGGGAGGTATTTGTAATATTTCGCGGGAAAATCATGGAGGATAGGAGGCAATTGCAGTGGTTTATAGCGGCTTGGAGAAATGGGGAAGACAAGGTTAGGCATGATAGCCAAGCTATCATCCGCGGCTTCATGAATTTCACAGGGGTGTCCTTTGACATCAGGTGCCCTCGGATAAAGCTCTAGGCCATAATCAGCACATAATCAGATGCACAAGATGACGCAACTCTTTTGGTTCATAAAGAAGGATAAATAGGAATATATTCATGGCTTTGTTCAGAATGAGCTAGGCCATAGCAGGCTGTTCTGATAAATCTAGGAAAAGATAAGAGAAAACTTACAAAATATGATAAGGCATCCTGGAAGAGACATGGACTCGAGTATTTGGACCTTCCGCCATCCATTTCTAAGCTTTATAAGGGGTCCATTTTCCAGGTGGAGTCTGTCAGCTTTCCTCGGACATTTGATTTCTGGGTCACACCACCAGCGGAGTCACTGAAGTTTGAATCCTTCGAGAGTGGAGTCGCCAGGTGAAAAGTGCTCAACCTTCTTGATGTCTGGTCATTGTTCACCATCAATAACCAGATCTAAAACCATGTCATTTTTTCCAGGGAGGATTTTCAATTTTGTCCTCGGCAATGGCGCCAATTTGTTGGCACCGGGATTTGAGCCCCCAAGGTTGAGCGAGGGGAGGCCACTCCCAAGAAACAACAGAACCACTTTAGACTACGCCTTCAGCCCTGCACAGTCAGAGAGGGATCTCTCATTTGTCACCGGAGTCTACTCTACATAAGATTTTCAATCTCGTGTGTCACCAGAGTCTACTCTACATAGGATTTTCAATCAGCATAATCAGGGCGCCAGGATCCTGAATGGGAGAAAGTATGTTGAGGAAAGGTGCATGGTGGGATTATCAGGGGCAAGGGACCATTTGCAATGGAGTCAAAAACCTGCGTAGGGAATTATTACAAAGGAAAAGAAAGGCGTGGGGTTGCAAGCAGAGGCAAGATAGCCGTTGATCTCCCAATAAGGAGATATTTAGCAAGCGATTAGAGGACAAGAAGGGATATCCCGTCGCGTGGAGAACCAGTGAGATGAAGCCCACGCAACTTTAGAAGAACAATTGATAAATGTCTGGAACAATAGCAGGAGCATAACAAGTATGAATTCCTAACTACTATACCCTAAGTTGCAGACATGAAAATCAATCAGCAGACTGGAGTGAAAACAGGAAACACATTACACATAAAGGAAAATACATATTGGGAAAAGCAATGACACATGAATCTCTACTATGAGAAATAGTTCTTCCTCTGCAATTTATTCATACACAGGTATCAAATTTTACAAATGGGGAGCCTCAGCCCGGGAATGTCTCCCAATCCAATTCACTAACTCCTTTCTCCCTCTATCGGGAATGTTTTCATACAATCCTACTACTGATACTACCGAATTAAAATATATTACAAGTTTCCATCAGGCGTTAACAGTACAGGGAGTGGACTATCACCACGTTTTAAAAATATAAACAAACATTATGGAGATGCAGTGTGTGATAACGCAGGCTGACAGCGCAGAGCCTCCTACCATCCTACTTCATGAAAAAGATTCCCATGTGGCATGCTGATAGTCAATTGTCCACACACGCTGTTCGAGACCTATTTTGGGTCTCCTTGTTCAACCGACGTATGTCGCTCAAAGGCTAACAAGAAGACCCAAATCCTTTTCCTGACCATTCTCCCGACCTCATCCTCCGTCCAGTAAAACTGTTATAGGAGGAGGCTGGAAAAAAGGTGGCCAGACGCTTGGTGATGATAAGCGACTTAAGAAGCTTATCATCCTTGTACTGTTTTCTTCCTCCTATGAGGAGGATTCTTCTGTGAACCACGTAGCCAGGTGTGCGTTTCACCCTCTCCTCACCCATGACCAAGCAGCCAAGTGGAGATCCTAGGAGCGGTGTCGAAGGCTCCGGATCCACCTGGTCCTAGAATGAGCATTCGCTCCAACAGCACTGCCACTACTGTGAGCTGGGACTTCGGAGGTCGTGACTGGAGCTGGGAGTGTCGGAGGGATGTCACTGAGATTTCAAAACCCATGCACTACACATCTGGAGACCGGGTAGTGTAGAAGCAGGTGAACCTCCCTTGGTGTTTAACATCTGTGACCCAGTGGTTGGCGATTTTCTGGTGTGGATAACCACAACACAGATTCATGTTTGCCTACCAAGAGTACTCCTTGTTGAACTAACTTCTCAAACCACACAACCATGGTTGTCTATGAAGGACGTTGACACTTCTCAGAATTCAACCCTATATCTCTTATCATCTACACAATCCCATGTCTCAAAGATCTTTGGAAGATGGTGTTATATAGTGTGAGCAAGGACGGCTCGGGAAGGGCTGTACCCTTAGAATAGCTGCGATGGCAGCATGTGTGATGCCAGGGCAGGGATCTTTCCTCTTGATGTTCGATCATATTATCCGGCATGGTTAAGATTCCAAACCATTTCCACGTGGCTGCCAGGCTAGTTCCAAGGGCTACAGATTTGACCATCCCTTGCCCTTTCAATTACCTTGATGGTGGTGTCAGGCCATTCTAGTTGGTCGCATCCCTCGGTTTCGTGTAAATGCCAGGATTGTCACCTCAATGAATCAAACCTCTATCTTTCTCACGGCTCCCTTTGAAGTGAACCACGTGCCACACTTACGAACCGAGGAAATTAGCACCACTGGACAAGACTTCCACCTTAGGCTTATCCTAAATGGCGTTAGAGGAATCGACCAATATGCAATGGGGCAGACTACACGTGTGAAGGTCTCCTCCACTATCATCTCCACACTGGATGGAAAACCTGTACCTTGGGAGTCTTCTCAGCCATCCGATCAGAGGAATATTTTATGCCCACCGTCCACATTCCATTCATCCTGCCGCCAACTTTTCTCCCCTGAACACCGCGGGCAGTTCTGGATCATGGCACGTTTTCAACTGTCGATCGAGACTGACCCTTCCTACAACCGTTGATTTGAGTGGGCCCCACCATCTTTCCCATTGAGAAGCCTTGATATTCATCTGTGCTATTTCGCATTGCGAAATGAACCATAGACATAGACTTCTCTCCTTCCTCATCGCGGTCGTTGATCTTCACGACCTCTACCTCTCTTTCGTGATTTGAGATTATGGTTTTACCCGCACAAGTATGGATTGCGAAATTGATTGAGGCCGTAGATCTGATCCAGACCTCATCTCAGCCGTTGAAAGCTTTTGATCTTTAACACACTTCGCAGTCTGGGGAGGAAGCCTCGACGATGCATGTTTGCTCGTGCGAAAGGGTTTGGAGTCGCTGATCCACCTCCGATCAATTGCAGCCTTTGATTATGAACCCTGCCCAAGGTTAACATTGCACCTGCCGTTTTCCTCATTTAAGGGTGCTCACAAGAAATTCAAGGGACTGGGACCCTCATTGAACTCCTGTCAGGCCCTTAGATCAACTGTTAAAAATAGAGTGTTAACAAGGTCTTTTTGTCCATAGGGTATCCTACCAACTTTCAAAATAAAGTTGGTAGGGAAAGAAGTTTTTGTTGAATTCGAAGTGATTGATGCTCCCTTGTACTAAAATTTTCTTTTGGGGAGAAGTTGGACTTATGCCATGTGTGTTATTCCTTCATCTGGTTTCCAAGTCTTAGTGTTTCCACACAAAGGGAAGTTGGTTATAGTTGACCAGTTGAGTTTTACTCAGAAGGGTCGTTTGGAAACTAATGACTCCATGGTACCATTAATCGATCAGTCGAAACCGGCCAATGAAATATTGGGAGTTGGAATGTATACATCATTAATGGACACATTTGATATACCAGCTCCTATTAACTACTTAGCTTCAACAAGTGTTGGGAATTCTATCACTACGGTTGTGGATAGAATTGACCCCTGGGTCCTCCCTTCGCAAGAAGATCCCCAAGTGCACCTATCAATAGTAGAAGTAGCTTATCAAGCTATATATAATGTTGTTGTTGATATCATCATGACTCCTACTTTAGTCTCAGAGGATCTAGATGTATCCTATCTGCCCACCTAGGCAAAGAACTACACATATTCCTAGGATTGCTTGGATATGGTTTTTCCTTCTGATGAAGCCATTCAATTGGAAGCCATGATTGGACCAGAAAATATTTGTGAGGACCTTCACCACAAGTCCTTCTTCCTTCCAGAATTAAGCAATATAGAGAATTCAGAGTTCCATGTGAGGCTTGCAGAAGGTGTTGATCTCTCAATTAATCCTTTTGCCTAAGGAGGGGATATTTACAAAGGGGAATATGGTAAACATATCTACCACCATTCTGATTAACATATTTGTGAAACTTGATGTTGTGGAAAACATGCATATCGGTGCAAATTGTTCTTTGGAAGAGATTGTCATTTACACTTCCTTGTTTAAGGAATTCTGCGACGTCTTTTCCTAGTCATATGAGGAGATGTCAGGCATAGATCCATCTATTATTGAATAGGAGATCCGTACCTACCCTAATCTAAAGCATGTTCGACAGAAGCTCATACCTATAAATCCACGGAAAGCATCAACCATCAAGGCTGAAGTGAAAAGACTGTTGAAAGCGGGGTTTATTTACCCAATTTCTCTAACATAATGGGTATCCAATCCTATTCCAATGGACAAAAAACAAGGGACTATCCACGTTTCCATTGAATTTCGTGATTTAAACAAGGCTTGTCCCAGGGATAACTACCCCACGCCATTCATCGACCAGATCATTGATGCTTGTGTAGGTAGTGAGGTATTTTCGTTCATAGATGGTTTTTCAGGCTATACAAAAAATTCAAATAAAACTGGAAGACCAGTACAAAACAACCTTTATTTGTCCTTGGGGAACTTTCGCGTATATCAATATGCCCTTTCTTTTGAAAAATGTCGTAGCTACTTTTCAGTGGGCAATGAATTTTTCCTTCCACGACATAAAGCATATTGTTGAACCTTACTTGGATGATCTTCCTGCCCATTCTCACAAGAGGAAGGATCATCCAGACCGTCTTCGTTTGATTTTTGAACGCCGAAGACACTATAAAATATGCTCAAGTCACCATAAGTGTTTTTTCTGCATCGAGTCGGGGCGGTTACTCGAGTTAATCTTTTCAAATAGATGTATACAGATGGATCCGTTAAAAGTTGAGTTCATTGTAAATATGCCTTGTCCTTGTTCTATCATACAACTGCAGAGTCTACATGGTAAATCCAATTTACTTCAATGATTTATAGTCAATTATGCTAATATCACAAAGGGCTTTATGCGCTTGTTGAAACAAGACACCCCATTACTGTGGGATGAAACCGCACAAAACACTTTCGAGGCACTGAAAAATGATTTACTATCGACTCCTCTCTTGCGTCCACCAAATTACACTAAAGATGTTATATTGTATCTGGTCGCATCTGAGTCAACGATAGGATTGGTACTGGTTCATGAAGATGATGATCTCCAAGATCATGTTGTCTACTAACTTAGTCGAGTGTTAGCAGGTCCTGAACTCATATATTCACAAGTCGAGAAGTTAGTATTGGTGGCAGTTTATGTCGTCCAGAGACTGAGACACTATATCTTTCTAAGGAAAACCACAGTGTTTGCAGATGTCAATCATTTCTAGTATGTTTTATACCAACAAATAATCACAAGAAAATTCAATAAATGGATCATAATTATCCAAGAGTTTGAGTTGGATTTTCAGTCTGCTAAGTCTAAAAAGTCCTTAGTGTTCACGGAATTGATCTTAGAATTCCCGACTGAAGAGACTATAGTGGTAGAAGAAGACTTATTCCCAGATGAGTATATCTTCTTAATCTCAACTTCTGATCCCTAGTATGGAGATATCCTAGTATATCTCCAGAATATCAAGTGTCATGCGTCCTTCTTGCGGGAAGATCGACGTATGTTGTGAGTTAATGCGAAAAAATACCTTATCATCAACGATACCTTGTATCAACAAGGGGTGGATTCTATCCTGTGTCGGTGCCTCACCCAAGAGGAGGAAAAGAATGTCCTAAATGATTCCCATAGCAGAACGTGTGGGGTTCATTTATCCGGGTTAGCAATAACCCAGAAAATTCTATGTGTTGATTATTTCTGGCCCACTATCTTTAAATATTGTGTGGAAGCTATAAAGCGCTTTCATCCATGTAAGGTCTATACCACGAAAATGCGGTCACATTCAACTCTTTTATTTCTAGTCATCGCAGTAGGGCCCTTCACTAAGTGGGGGGTTGATTTCATAACGTGAATTCCAGTGTCTGTTGGTGGGAACAAGTATATCATTATCACTATAGACTACTTTACAAAGTGGGAAGAGGCAATGCCTACCTTTAAGGTCGATGGAAAAATGGCAGCATACTTCGTCTTCAACCAAATCATTACTAGGTTCAACATTCCAAAGTAGATTGTCACTGACCATGGAAGTCATTTTCAGAACAACATGATGACTGAATTGAACACAATGCTAGGGTTTAGGCAAGATCATTCATATTCCTTTTACCCTCGGGATAATGGACAAGTAGAGGCGGTCAATAAGACTTTGAAAACCATTCTTAAGCGCATAATCAATGCGAGCAGTTCAAATTGGCATATCATGTTGTATCCTGCACTTTGGGCATATAGGACCAACGTCAAGACTACTACAGGTTTTTCTCATTTCCAGGTTGTCCATGGGGTGGAAGCAGTCACACCGGTTGAGAGTGATATACCATATCTAAAAATTGATATTCATGTGCTTCCTGACACTACCAATATTGAAGAACATTTGCTTCACTTAGAGAATCTAGATGAGTAGCGTAGAGATGAGGAACGCAGACATGCGCTTATTACAAAAGAGACTCATAAGAATGACTCAAAAACCAGTATGATAAAGCTACCAAACCTAGGGTTTTTTCGAAGGAGAACTTTTCTTGCTCTGGTATTAGGACAAGGAACTCCTCGGGGCAGGTAAGTTTAAGTGCATGTGGTTAGTCTCGTATATAGTGTTGAATTTTTTAAAGAAGGAATCTTATGAGTTAACTAATATGATGGTAACAAGTTATGGGAGCCCAAAAATGGCCTCTACCTAAAGAAGTATTATGCTTAGGAACGGTACTTTTTCTTCTATTTTTATTGTATGTTTATGTTCAATAGGTCATTACTGGTTAGTGTTTCTTACATAGTTTTTTGGTTGTTTTAGATGTTATCCAAGTGTTTCGTAGGGTTTTTTGATGGTGCCAACCATCACACTTACAATCTGTCTTCAGCCGCCAGGGTCATTTACGCACCCTCAAGACAACTGGTTGCCTCTGGTGGCGCCTGCAATGGTCCTACGACTAATAATATGGATGAATATAGTGCAGTCATTGAGTTTCTTTGGGATGCTATGTTCTGTGGTATTACCCACATGGAATTCAGGCTTGAATCCCAGTTAGTGGTTTCCCAGCTTAATGGTGATTATCAGGTGAGACACCCTACCTTACTACGTCACTTTTTAAGAGCCATATTACTTGAAAGGAATTTTGAATACATTTCATACAATCAGATTTCAAGGAATCATAACACAATTACTGATGCATTTGCAAATTATATACTCAATTGGCACTTAACAATATTGTAAAATGAAATATACATACGCATTTTAAACACATGTACATAACCAAGTATATATGTGTGTGTGTGTGTAAGAAATGTTCATAATACCTCAATTTTTATGCGAAGATCATGTCATAATTACATCAAAATACAAAAAATAGGATCACAATCCATGATATGCCAAGATTTAGGATCGATCCTCAACCTCCTCAGTTGTGGCTACCTCTTCAGCCTCCCAATAACAAAGTACAGCCCTAGTTACCCTTGTAAGAAGGTGTAAACAGTACGAAGGAACTCCAACTACATGCTCCTACATCACCATGGGGATCCTCTCCATCCTGAAAGTGGGAACATCCTTGGTAATCCAGGCCATCTTCCCCTCTACTACACAAAACATTGCATCATCTCCTCCAATCTCCACGGGTCGAAAAAAAGTCCTAAGATGTCTGTCAGGCAGGACCGGTCCTATGTCTGCATATCAACATAAAGTATGTCAAACTCAAGTACATATGTGTATATAAATGTATGAACAATTTTTTCATAAAAATTAAATAACAAAAAAGTAAAAAGTCATACCCGTCTCTCCCCGTGCTCCTCCAAGAGGAAGGATGAGCTCTGGATCACCCCTGAAATCCAAGCCCGCATAAGGGAACTTCTTAAGATAAGGCACCTATCTACTCCACCAGGAGTAGAATTTGTCATCATATCCACTATAGATCACACCTCCACCACCTTATCGGAGGAAAATGTCACCCCACCGCGTGAGTCTAGGCTCACAGGGTGGGCATGGTGGTAATATCACTATGGGACTGAGGGCAGGAACCTTCTCGAAGAAGAATGCAACCAATATGCTCGCATATCCAAAATTCTTCTTTCAACCCCTCCTGTAGTAAAATAATTGTTTCTTCATAATTGGAAATAGTCCCGAACACCAATTAAATAGTGCTCCCTACATACACTCTACCTCTATGTGCATGTATGTACACGCTTCCAAGTGTAGCGCAGAAGATCCAACATCTCTGACCATGGTGCTCACCAAGTCTTTCGGTGGAAAGCTGGCGAACTACGCAATCGGGATTTGTGTTCATGATTTCTAGGTTCTGGGAAAGTAGTAAGTATTGATACAATCCTGGACACTAAGAGGGTCACCACCTCAGCCGGTGCCCTCCATGTTCACGGTTTCTCCCCTTCACGATAATCTCATGATGAATTATATGTCTTCTATTATCAACTCCAAGGTTTCCCCATGGACGTCAAACAACCCAAGCTCATGGTCCCACAAGCTCACTAGTGTCTCTAGTAGACGGACATGTGCACACATGTTTTACGTGTTTAGAATTTCAGTAAGCCACATATTTTCAAAGCCTGCAAAGTCACAGGATCCCCCATTGCATCATGATCCATGTCCTCGTGCTCCCTTTCCCTCCATTCCAGGACCATGATTTCCTTCCCAAGGAATAATCCCATCATTAGATTTTGATAAAAAACAATTTCATTATTAAATTTTTAAAAAACCCAAGTATGCGCAGTAATCGTGACTATGCATTGTGCACAATGCAAACGATTTGTGGGTTGCATTGTAGGAAACCCATTGTTATAACTCGCATTCGTGAGTCTAATGAAAGCCACCCACAGTTACACTATGGTTCCTTTAAAGCTGGCGAAAAAACCCATAATTTGACCATTAAATTCAAAATTGTAATGCATGAAATGAAAGAGGAGGGAGAGAACAAGTACCTGCAACTTGCAGATTTGAAAATGATCCACCAGATTTTCCACATTGATCAATCAAAGTATGGAGGTAAAATTACTAAATTTTGGTTAAAAACTCAAAATGGTATGTTTTGTTTTTATTTTGAACTATTTATAATAAAAAATTGAAATTTTTACCCACTTTGTATAGTTTAAAATCATTTTTTATTATCTGAACTAATACCATGTGTTTTTCCTAGCTGCTACAGGTCATGGATGATCTAAAAGTTTATTTCTGTCACATATAGGGTAGGATTTGGTCTCTGCTGCATCCTTTGCACTCATTTCTCATCCTCTGTTTAACCCTAGGATCTCTTTTCATCCATGGAGTATGGTGTATAACCACTCTTTACCTTGTACACATCATTGTTCTTCTATGGATATGGCCTCCTTTACATGGGTAACCCTAGTTTAGAGCATTTTACTGTCTTTATGGTACCCATGCTATAGTTTTGTTAGGTTGCGGGAGCCTTCATAGTTGTTTTTTCATGACAAAATGAGCCTCATTTTTCATCTTTTTCCCAAACTACACATGATTATAAGGATCCTCTCCCTTATGGAATTATCTTTAAGCCCTGGTCTGACTCCTTAAAATTGGCTAGATACTCGTTAAGGTAAATTGAATGATCATCCACATTGGTGGTAGGTTATCTCTTTTTCGGACCATGTGGATTATTTATGAAAAAGGAACACTCTATTTTCTTCAGAATTTAGAAGAGTGTCTTTAGGCATAGGGTTATCTCTTTTCCGGACTTGGAGGACTAAACTTACAGAAAAGGAACATTTTTTAGCTTAGTTTTCTCTTTTTCATGCTCTGGACCCAAACATGAAAAATATTACAAGCGTACTTTACGTCTTTGTCATGCTCGCTAAACCCTAAAGAACAAAACATCGAGTTTATTGTTGTCAGTTCCATTCTCGTATAAAAATGGAACTTTCTGAGTGATCTTGCCTTCCTTCACACTTGTTAAACTCAAGATACATGCTGCTTTTGAAGGTGTGTCAGTCTGGTGATAGTTTACCCCTTTTCTGGACCTTTCCAAATAAGTATGAAAAAGGCATACCTTAGTTCTTTGAAAGCTAAGAGAGTTCTCCTATGGATTGTTTAATACTTTTGTGGACTCAAAAGACTAAATTTATGAAAAAGGGCCCCCATAGAGTCTTCTTTCTAGTTTTTAGACTCTAAAAACAATGAAAGCATCGATGAGAATACACTAATTCGGGCTCGTAAAATCCATGAATCAGTAATATATCAAGCATTATTCTCTCCCCTCTTCAAGCTTGTCAAAAAGGAAGAGAGACTCGAGTTGACTTTCTTGGACTCGTTAAAACTTAACAAGAAATATAAGGAACAATTTCACTCTTTGGGTATAAGTATGTTGGTAGCATGCCATCCTTGAACAAAGCACTCTTTGAACCTCCTGATACTCATGTCTAAGTTTTACCTCTCAGTTCAGCTATCACTTCGACTTATTACTCCTCCACTTGTCCTTTATACATGGGGAATCTGATCATGGATTCTACATGACAGATAATTCTAGTTGCGTCCTCTAAAAGTCTAAAGTTTCCTTGGGTTATCTATGTGTTGTGCTCACTGTCCAAGGATCTTTACCTCTATCTAATTATCCTGATTCCCATCATTTTCATTTCTGAGATTATATTGTGTCTACCTTCCCTCATCCAGTCTTCCAGATACTCTTGTGATCTGTTGAAGGATTCATTTCCTTCCTCCTTGCACGACGGCTTCTAATCAACACCTCCTAAAGAAGAATAACTAGAGTTCTGAAGATGGTACCTTAGGATGCACTACTCATATTGGTGAAATCCTTTGCCTCAGTTTTTAGCATCATTCATTCACTAACACTCTGATGGATTCCTTCCATGTTCAACTTCATCTCATATATTCACATGGTAGGAATTGTGCCAGTTACTATGTATTTGGATGAAGACCTTGGGTTATAATCTCTATAACCTAAGTTGTGCAAGATTGCATTATGTTCTGTGACACTACTTCCAGATATTGAAGACTCATCATTGTATATTGTGGCTTTGATCCACCATTGTAAAACATACATGGTCCTATTTCCTGTACTATATGATGTAATCGAATATTGTAAAGGAGTTATTGTTCCACTTTATTGAACATGGCATCCTTAGAAATGATTTTGTACATGACTTTGATCTGTCTGTTTCAGGTAGCTCTCTGCGGCCTTGCTAACTAAATTCTCCAAGATAAATATTTGTAATGTATTTCGGCCATTGCTTCCCTCTGACCTCATACATTAGGAGGCATCTGCTATACTATGAAATGCCACTTCTCCGTCTAAGTACTAACACTGAATGTGTCGGTACACAAAAGGACAATATGGATAGAATTTTCCCAAAACCTATATATGAACAAATGCCTTGATACATTTGATTCCTTCCAGTCTTTCCCATGTTTTTTAATATGCTTAACTTGTAATCACGACTATTGGCATTGTTCTCGTGACTCATTCATGGGTATCCATATATGCAACCCGCGGTTACATGATCACACTATGCATTCGTGGGTGACCTTCATATAAGTTGCGGTCCATTCACGACTTGCTAGTATTCATAGTCGCAGTTACATTAAGACAAAAATTTAAAAATAAAAACATGATTATTCAGGGACAGTTGGGTTCATAATCATAACGTCCCCAAACTCCCTAACCATATCAACCTTCATAACTCCCCTTGATCACCAAGTATAAATAGAGGTTAAGGGTAGAGGTTGGGAGAGCATCCTAGAAGATTAAGGTTATGCTGGAGGAATACCTTTAGAGATTTGGAGCAGCAAAACTTAGTTCCTTGGCTAGCAATGGAGGGATTGTATCAAATAGAGGTTGTATCTTTCACTACTGCTTATCAATAAAGAGAGATTTTCTTCCATAATTGGTGCATCAATATTCTTATATGTTATGATTTATGAACTATGTTGTCATTTTATTACAATTATGATGTTTCATTTATCTTTATATAACATCTAAGCTTTCTGTAGGAAGGAATCTAACTCTTTTGCAGGTGTAGATCATCCTCGAACCTTTATGGAGTTTTTGGAGTGAAGGTTTAAAGCTAGGACCAACCTTCATAAATAAGGTGCATAAGCTTTCTACCCTGTTTCTCTTTCAAATTTATATATAGTTGTATGTCTGCAAGTTTGATATCCGTATGTTGGTGACCCCAGACCCTTAGGTCATAAGGTATATTTTCCATGAACAACACTATCCCCCTACAGTTACAATGATATTTTCCCTATAAGTCAATAGTTTTCAATTAATAAAGGCAAGATAGATATTCGTAGAAATACGGTTCTATATACAGTTCATTATATTTTGTTCTTTCCAAACTAACATAAATAAAATCATTCAAAACATTACAGCTATGAGAGAGAGACTGCTCTCTGATCAATTACAAGTATCATATATTTATATAATTATTTTATCTGAATCCATGAGTTCTGATTGTAGGAAACAGTCTGTCTGATAATGGGTGGAAGTAAAGGTAATTTTGTTTAACTTAAAAGGAAAAAATAGAGGAATTATCGTGAGATTCCAGAAATTATAAAAAAATTACAAGAATATCATAATCGTGACATTGAGAATGTTGATCACTGGGTTGTTAAAGTCAACCTACCTAAGAGGAGGGATATGCAAACACCTCATGCACCAGAAATAAGGTGTATGGTCCTACAATTTCATTCAGTAATAAAAAAAAATGACATGCCAATCAATCTTTCTGATGAGAATCGTGATCATTACTAGAGCCCTGAACTAAAACGAATATCATAGACACAACATTATTGACCATTCCTAGAGGAGCGGAAGTATTCAAACTTATACATAAGAAGAAATTTAATATGTACCTGGGAGATTAGATCATGTCCACCTTTCACCAAATAATATTCTAGCCAATCGTTCTAGTGTAAATCGCATGGTTCGGGGAGATTAGATCATGGTCGCCTTTCACCAAATGATATTCCAGCCAATAGTTCTGGTGTAAATCGTAGGGTTCTGGGAGATTATATCATGGTTTCCTTACACCAAAATATTCCAGCCAACCGTTTTGGTGTAAATCACATGGTTCTTGGAGATTAGGTCATGGTCTCCTTTCGCCAAAATATTCTAGTAATCGTTCTGGTGTAAATCCTCTCATTATGGAGCCACAGTCTCATATTGAATATGATGAAGATCAGAAACTTACTAGGAATGTTGATAATGGTATATTATCTAGGGTTTTTCTAGTCACAAGCCAATTTCTCTTTAAGACTATGAGATTCGGTTCCTTCTTATAAGGAGGTAACCTAATTGTTCCCTAACCGACTCACTACAATACTCCTTGCTCATATGGAAGTCATTAGACTTCCATTTCTTTAAATTGATAATTTTATTATAATTAGTTTTTTTTGTTTTTAGGATATCTTATGAATAAATTTATGTAATGAACATTTCCTAAATGTATAGATTTATACAAATAACATTACTTACAGTGCTTTTTACTAGGAATGTTACATACTCCACCCCTTAAAGGTGCATCATCCTCGGTGTTGGTACCTTTCAAGCCCGTGCCTTTCGCATGCATTTTCCCTCGCAATTATTGAGATTCATCTATATTTGCTTCTTTTAGTTTTCCTTCAAAATATATTTAATGCTTCTAGTCCTTTACAACCTATTCTTTAAACAAACATGGCACACTATTTTCAACATTTATCATCAATATACACATAAATATCAACCTCTCCCAAGACAAATTGTTCATGCTTCCATAGTGACTTCTCACGGATTAGTTTTACCTTCAAGGATGTACCTATAACATTTGACAGTGATACATAACATATATAAAAACCATAATCTATTATAAAATCACTTATGCATTTTCATTTCATGGTCACATAGCTTTACTACTTTTAAGATTATTGTCCATACACTTTGTATGGTAGTACCTTTGCTCAAATACCTGTAATAATTTCCACTTGTTTCACAACATAAGTAATCATATTAAATGAATATAACAAGTGCATAGTCATCAATTTGTCATAAACCTAAAGCATAAACTAAAAAATGTTATCAATGCACATAACAACAATTTATTTATCACCTATGTCACATGAGGATTCACCTTATACATAACTTTACAACCAATCCTTTATAATATCATAATGCATAAAATACCAAACATAACATTCACACACATACCTCTTTGTATGTCAT
The DNA here is from genome assembly GCA_001517045.1 of Pseudotsuga menziesii. Lineage (NCBI taxonomy): Eukaryota > Viridiplantae > Streptophyta > Pinopsida > Pinales > Pinaceae > Pseudotsuga > Pseudotsuga menziesii. Next base: position 70,643 of record LPNX010498377.1, read on the forward strand.
TGATTTTCCAAGCATCTCTTTGCTGAAATTTTCTTTCAGAAGTTTTAGCATGCATATATACATGAGAGTCATCTCCTCACGAAACTACAAGTTCACATGCAGTCCTTCTCAACCTATATATATAATATTCATCTGATATAAGGATGATACCCATCATCGTATTTTTTCAGCTCTCTGGTGCATATGCTACATAAAAACTAAAAACCCACATATCTCTGATATTGAAATCTTAACATAACAAAAGATATCACTACAGAACCTAACACCTCACTTGGGTCACAACAAAATTTGATCCCAAAATCCAACGGATGCCATGTCTGAAATTCAATAAACACCTGTCTATTATTCGACAACTTTCTTTTTTTGGTCGTCAGTGAGATATCGTCGGATATTCGACCCCTTTTCTTACATTGACGAATTTTCAACAGAGAATAAAGCTAATATGCCAAAGGATTTCACCCACTACATCGTTGATTTCCGACGATTAGTTGTCGAATTTCAAACGATTAGTTTTTGAATTTCAGATGAATCCTTGTCATATTTCAAATGAACTATCATCGAATTTCAGATGACAAGATTGTCGAATTTCAAACGACAAGGTTGTCAACTTTCATACGACAAGGTTATCGAATTTCAGAAGAAATATTGTCGAATTTCAGACGATCTGTGGTCGAAAGTCCAATGGCATCTCGTCAGAAATGCTCGAGGATGCCGGAAATGCGACAACAATCTACCATCGGAGCCACAACAACGTCATCAGATTGACATGAAATTCAACAACAGCTTCTAGTCATTGAACGTCATATAACTAACGGGGTAAAGTATATTAATAAATAAAATTGCAAATTCAAATGATTTTTAGAATTGTAATCCATTCAGCTGCTAGTCATCCATTCGAAGGCCAGTGTAACCCAATCAATGCACACCAAAGACTCACAATAGAAGTGCCAAATGATGTTCTAACTATTTATAACCAGCATGTAATGCATCAAGATGACATGGACCCCTTATTTCATAAGCTAGAATTACAAGGTGCTTCTGTAATTGACACAACTTTTGATATAGTAACTATGGTACGTATTTGGTGGGGGTCACTAACTAGCTTGATACTTGCTTGTGTTGGTTTTATTTAGGTCTCTTTTTGCCATGCAGTTTGATCGTTATGAAATATGTTTATTTTTTCTTAATGCTTATTAGATTGGCTTATGTAATTTATGGGAAGAACGAGCTTATTATGAACTAAGTGTACCGTCTTCTGGTTAGTATTTCTCATATAGTTAATTACTTAGAAAGAAGTTCATTAGATGGTTGTTCAAAATTTCTTATGATCTTTTAGTGCCAGAAACCTACATTACTTTCTTTCTAAAATGCTCTTAATTTATAGCAATTCCTAGGGGATCTGAAATTTCCTGTCATTGAAAGTGTGGTTAGGTTAGAGAGTCCATGGAACAACAGTTTATGTACCATAACTGAAGTGAATTCTTAAAAGTTAATATTTTTTATCTGGATCATAGGCCTTTCATGATAAGAGCTCTGATTGGATGAAGAATAGTAGTTATCAACCATTATGAATGTGTTCATTTTCACTTAATTGAGGTTGGTTCTTTTGCAGATGTGCAAAATACAACACTGAAAGAAATTCCTGAAAGGAGAACACAATCAAAACTAGGACATCAATGGGAACATAAGAATGTGGTATGTGATGAAACTAGATTATTCATGCACAATGGAAACCAAAGAGTGTTTTCTTGAAGTAGATCTTAAAATTACTGTGAATACCAGTTGTGTATGACATATAGATGTTGGAAGTTAAAGGTTTGAGCTTTGAGACCAGATCATTTTTGCTATTTCCACAATGCAGAAGATGAAATAGCTAAGCTTGCAATTGCATTATCTATTGTATTAACCTAATTTAATATGTAAGGACTTTAAGATATAATATTTTGCAACTACACAGAAAGGTAAAGTAAATACATAGGACAGTATACTAGTTTCTTTGTTACATCCTTCTGACACCATGGTGCTGATGGGGATTGAAGCAAATATCAATTTTGAAAAGCTCATAATTATCTGGTTTGAACTAGATAAAACTTTTATTTAGCTTAAACCAGATAAATTATTACAATATGTCCAACTATGAAACCCTACACTGTACTATGAAAAGGTGTTAACCTTAGGCTGATGATTAAATAGTATATTAACATTCTCCAATATTAATGTTAGTTTTCACTAGGGTTTGGCATCTAAATATTTTGTGGTCATGCATATGGATTTGTCCTGCTGGCTCAAAATGTTCCATATGCTCCCTAGGAACTAATGAATTCCAATGCTCTCCATTTTCTTCTTGATTTGGTTTTTCCTGTGCTTATATTATTTTCTTAATAATAAAATAATATATCACCGGTTTTTCTATGTTGCATATTTGTTAGAGTTCATATCTAAGCATAAGAGTCTCTTTGATAAAACTGAGATGGACAAAGAGAGCTCCAGGTTTGCAATCTTATTAACTCTGGATCTAGGTTTTTATTTGCTAGCACACTTCTATGAGGGTTATCGAGGAGCGTGTGGCTATTTAAGTACTCGACAACTCCTAAGAAGGGAGAACATGATCCTTGGTACTGCAATCCTGACAAGTTTTAGTGCCTATGCAAATAATGAAGTGCTCTGTGTGCATAGTCTTTAACATAGTCACCAAAATTGATTTGGGCTATGACTCATTTTTGTGGGATAGTCAAACTTGCCTCTTCAAAGACTAGGCACCATAAAAAATGCAAAAATTATAGATTTTCAAGGAAAATATTTTTTTTAGATGATACATTGCAGATTACACTGATTATAATGCAAATACACCAAATATAATGCAAAATCAACATAACCAAGACAAGTATATCATACAATGTACATGATATGATATGGATCAACCATCATATCCATCATTATCATTCATCCATAAAGATTCAAAATCAACATGAACCATAGGCTTATGATTCATGAATGTCAAATGTCATAATTCAAGGCTCAAAGAATATGAGTCTTGTAGGTTATTCTAGGAGATTCATTAAGGGATTCTCCAAGATTACATTTGCTACTACCTCACTTCAAGAGATGGCAGTGAAGTTTGAGTGGAAACTAAGATGTGAAGAAAGCTTTCAGTTATTCAGGAAACCTCTTACTAATGCACCAATTTTGAGAATAGAAAATCTGAAAAAATACCTTATCATGTGCATTAATGTCTGTAAAGATGGTATTTGAGTATCCTCACCCGGAATGGGTATAGGGTCTATTATGAATCTACAAAAATTGGAAACAATTCAAAAGACATTTTAAGCAAGGGTGTCTTTCTGCTCATTCTTTAAGAAGATGATCAATAAATTTCATGCCCTTAGATAGGGATCAATGTCAATAATCTAGTATGAAGACACATTCATGGAATCCCTAAAGTATGTATCCAAAATAAAGGATAAGCAGTTTATGTTGAATTGTTTTCTAAGTGGATTGCAGAATTCGTTGAGGCCTAAAATCATGAGTAAGGCAATGTGGAAAGTAGGAATTCCACATGAAGTCAAAGGATAATAACAACACGAGAACAACAAAGTTATAATTTTTTTAATAAACCCCTTTCTTCTATTGCATAATTAAAATATGTCAGCCTAATCAACTATCATCCTAACACCAAGCATAACTCAGAATGTGGATGTAACTGGTAGAAAGTCAAGAACCTTGTGATGCTTTATGTGCATGACATTATGCTAAATATTTCCCAAGGCAACATATTTCCCAAGGAAGTAAATAAGTGCTAAAGTGGTCAGAAATTTGGAGGAATATACCACAATGGGAAAAGTATCTCTTGCACCTAATATTTACGCAACAATGGAGGACTAAAAAGTAGAACATCAATTTGCAATGATTAAGGCCTGAGGTAATATTTGGAACCAGACTAGTTCTATTTTAATTGACCTTGGGGATAGCCACATCTATATTACAACTAAATTGATTTGGAGTTGCATTGTTAGACATAGTGACCATGGTAAGAAAACTAGCCATTAGAAAAAAGAGGCATGCAAATGAGATGGTGAAGAAATGTATAGTTGAGATAAATGGACTCTCCAGTAGGGTATTTTTTAAGGATTTGTTGAGGCCTAGAAAATCCCAGGTAACAACAGTAGGGATTATCCCCAATAAGCGTTCCCAATTAGCTCTTATTGTTTGGTATCGGGAATCCGTCCGGTTTGCGGTCCGACTACCGTAGGTCAAGTAACGGTTAAAGCTTGTTTTACTGATTGCGGCCCGATCCACCGTTTAAGTGTATTTTTTAGTTTTATGTTTATGTATGATATGCATGTTCCTAATTAAGTGCAATAGATAGAGATAATGAAGAGTTTCACAATGTGATGCGCAGGTTCTTACCTCTTGTCTTACCTCTTTCATTTCTAAATCATAAATAAAGAACAACTTATACTAATGCTAACTAATTCTATCTAACCTATCCCTAGGGAGCAATATTGTAATTAATAATGAGTCACTCATAATATACTGTTAAACATGCATTTGGAATATTATAGATAGTTGTTCATATTTCAAAATACATGAATATAAGTAGAAATATGAACAAAGAGATAGCTCATTGTCAGTTAAAACATTCATTACTCAATATACTGCAAAATTTTCACATAAATAAATAGGAAAACATTCATAACATGAAATAATTCGTCAATTAGAACAATTTCACAGTTCATAGAAAAAGCTGAAACAGAAGTAGTTCAACATTCAACCAATCTATGGCAAGCATTTGAAACTCCACAGTGCCTTCTCCAACATAAAATATAACTTCTTTATTATAAGAGGAAGTAGTTCTTCTTACAATAAATTTTCAGAAAGATAGCATAAAAAAAGGTCCCCCCTTTACATCTATTTCACCTCTATTTATACAAACAGAATAAAAAAATAAAAAATAAATAAAAACCCGTGAGTTGACCCCTTTGTCTTTTGGGCTTCCCTCGACTCCTCCTTTACAAAAATTTGTCTTCTAGTGCATGCACTTAGAAAAAAGGATAAATACAAAATATTACATATTATTCATTTTGTTTAATAAGCCAACTAAGTGGGCCCAGTTTGTGTCTTAATAAAAACATCCCATGCTTGTGCATGTTCACTGAAGGCTTTGTACTCTATAGGTTCCAATACATGAACTGCTACCTCATGTTTGGATAGTTTGGATTCTATTTCCTTCATATTAGGAGTACTTTTACCCAAAGCTTCTTCTAACTTAAGCTGGTGACCTGATGCTTGTATAATCCAGGTCTCGATATCCTTTTCACTGACAACTTCAAGTCTTGCTAGGTTGTCCTCTTCTTTTCTTATCCTTTCCTTCAAATTCTGTAGATGCTCTCCTCTGATCGGGAAAAATTGATCTGGGGTGTCCGTTAGAATCAAGAACTGATGATGAATTAGTTGTATACCTTTGTAAAACTACGCGCATTTTTCAATAGTGGTGTTCAACCTGACCGTTGTTTTACAACCAAAATTTAGTATGGCTATCTCCATTTTTAGACCTCCTACTGATTTCTGAGGCATGTCAGCTGGAAAGTTCGAATGGGTTTCTATCCAAGCTAACTAATTATTTAACAACTATACCACATCTGATAATCTTCTTCGGAATTGTGTTGAGCCAAGCTTTATTTCCTTCAATCTGTACTCCATTTGTTTAACCTTATACATTTCCTCCGCAAGTTTCAGCAAGACCTGATTAATCTCCTTTTGTAACCTCGAGGCTAAATTTTTGAATGGAGTGATGTCTATTTGCTTCTCTTCCGCTGCTTGCAATTGTTCTTTCAGTGAAAGGTTATGGGCTTCCAACTCCTCTATTCTTTTGTTTGTCGTATCCCCTTTCTGCACTGCTTCTATGATCTGCTTCTCTACGTCTTTCTTCTCTCCTTCAATGATGTTTGTTGATAATACCAAAGCATCCTTTTTTGACTCTAAGGTTTTTCATTCTTCCTTGGACTCCTCAATCTCACTAAGCATGTCTTCGTGCTTTCTCTTCAGACTTTGACTTTCATCTCTTTCCCTTTTTAGGGTTTCTTTCAATTCAACAATCTTCTTCTGAGATTGTTCCAAATCCGTCATTATTTTATCAAATTTGTCTTCGGTAGCTAGGTCTATGTCTACACCAGCCCTTTCCATTAGTCTTGGATCTTTATTAGTACCATGAACCATTCTCTTCTCAGTCACCATAACTCCCTTCTTTCCTCCAGTGTTCACTTTCTTCTTCGTTCTCCTAACAATTCTCTTTTTAGCTTTGTTGTAGAAAATGGTATTCAGATCAGCCACCTTATCTTCTTCCATTGGCATAAAAGAGATTAATTCAATCCTTGATGCTAAAGCTGGATTTCCTCCTACAGTGCTACTAGATGGAATAGAGGGTTCTACCGAATCATCATAAGACTGAGTTTTCTCTTGGCTTGCATGGTCCTGTTCCTCTTGCTCCTTTTGTCGAAGCTCTTCTGCATCTTTCTCTGCATGCTTGTTTTCTTTATCCGTTGCCTCTAGCCTTAACCTCTCATTTTCTTTATGTTGTTTCTAAACTTCTTCTTCCTCATTTCTTTTCACAATTTCTTCTTCTTCTACTCTTTTCTCAGCTTCTTCTACTACTTTTCTTTTTTCTTCCTCTTCTGCTGCCAACCACTGTTCTTCTTCTCGAGCTAATATGAGTGCTTCCTCTTGTATTTTCTTGGCAGCCTCCTCTTCTTTATTCTTCTATTGCTCAACAACCTTTCCCTTTCCACCAACCGTAGCTATATTTTGCTTAAACTCCTTGTCAAAGTTGTCATATTTCGAGCATTTCGAAAAACTTCTTCATCTTTATCCCAAAAGTCTGTGTACTCAAAATGCACCCCTGTTGCAATACAATAATCAGCAACCTTATTTTCGGATTCATTTCTATGGAAACTCATCTCGCCAAAATGAAAATATTCTAGCTCCTTCACAAATTCTGCTGCACTCTTTACTTTGGAAAATTTGTAACTCCCTATATAAAATGGGACTGGAGGGTACACAGCCTTCTTTTGATCGAATAGGAAGTTACAAAATCCATCAATGTATAGCTGTCTAACTACCTCCTTATGAATTACATAATCTGTAGCATACTTTGGCAGAAGAGAAGGAGCCCTTGATCCGCCAAACATTCTTAAATACAAACCCTCCTCAGTCAAGTAATAATGTCCATTATCTTGCACAACCTTCAAAGCCTCCTCAGACATGCAATTACACTCAACAAGGAAAATCAATGTGTACAACGGCATGATAAAATATTTGCAAATATTCTTGTAGTGACTGAATTACTTGTGTGCCCACAACAATTGATATGCAGCATATACAGGAGACTTATCCTTGTCCCATTAGCATTTCAAGGCTGGGAATGGCTGTGTGCATAAAATACAATCAACCAAAACTGAGCTCATATAGAACTATGATTTCTTCTATGAGATCCCTCCCAATGCTGCACTTATGCAGGCAGATAAACTGTTAGATACTATGTTTTCCCAGTTAAAGATGGTGCCTTGAGTAGCCACAAAAAATATTACTGGTACCCAACCTATTTTGAAATTTTTTCCATTGGCTCTTCCAAATATCCTATTTAACATCAACGCTATAAATCTATATGGAGTACGAAGGCTTGCAGTTTCATATTCCCCAGAAGGCCTTGTACGAAAATTCTTTCCTGGGATCATCATCCTTTTGACGTTTTCCACAACATCTAGATTCAGGTCTTTCAACCATCCTTCGGTCAAATAGTTCTGGGGTGTTGGAAACTTGTATTCCATGGCTACTTAGGCTGGGCTATAGGTAGCATAACCCTGCCCTTCAGTGTTATCCAAGATCATCCTTGTCACATCAGCTCTAGGAAGTATCCATCCTATTACCTCTGAACAAGGGAAAATCTTGGGTCATGTGGCCACCTTCATGATTGTTGATCTTTCGATATTAGCATATATAGGTAAATCCTCCAATCTAGAATCTGGAACACTATGATTGGAGATCATTCTGTATATTTCACCCCATTTGTATTCGTGATCAGCACCTGTGATGGCTTTGGTGTCCTCATAGATAATCTTGACTTGGGTTATTATTTCTATCTCCGGTTCTTCATCTGTTGTTTGCACCTTCTTTTTCTATTTCCAAGGCATGTCACTGTGTGGGTGATGAGCCTGTGTTGATAATACAATATTAAGTTAGATTTAGTCTATTCACACATACAAATGACGAACTATATATCGAAATCAACAACTGATGTTAACCAGAACATTACCAAATCATCATAATGCATGTCAACTAGCCTCGCTTCCCCCCAAAAAATGTGCTTTCTTTCTATGAGGATATAAAGCACAAAGCTTTCAGGAGGTGGTTCATACATAAAACATAGGCCAAAATTCTACTGCATAAGCCTTGGGGTTTCAACTACAGCTTTGCATCAACAGTCATTAATACTATCGATGAGAAAAACCTTGAAAACACCAGGACGACTAACCTTCTGAATGAACAAATTGGGTCCTCACCCACAGCAGAAAATCCCTCCCCCAGTGTCCCAAGAAAAAACTACTGCGCTTGACCAATGACTGCACATTTTCCCTAAAATGGTGAAGGAAATAAGGGAGTGATGCAAACGACGAAACTCTCGTCTGCACCCTACCCTCTTTCTTCCAACAAATGTCAAAGGAAAACTCATGGCGAACTGCGAATAAGGAAAACTAGGGCTGGCAGGTGAAAGAAAACGGTGTCCACAGCTAAAACGACCCAGGGTAAACCCCACATAAACAAGAACTGACCATCGTAGTCTTGAAATAACCCCCACGGTACAAAAAAAAACCTAACCCTATCAATCTGTGACAAAAAAAATGCTAAGTAACGGGATTAGAGAAAAATCCTACCTGGAAACTCTGAAAATGACTTGGACGAGCACAACTTCTCCCAACAAACAATTCACTCAGACAATGACAACTCCACAACTCCAAGTGGTGACCAATATGTTGAACAATGACCATATAAACAACCTCTATGGGATTTTATAATCTTGAACGCGGGTAAAAGGAAATTCAGACGGGAAAACAAATGCGTAAAACGTGCATCGAAAATGAACTTGCTAGCAGATGCGAAGCGTCGGACGACTTATGAAGAATGGGCTCGAGAGCTCGGGAGAAAAGCGCTAAAACAATTAAAATGTTTAAACAACCATCGGTAGGATAATCAACTAAAATCGCACCGATATCGAAAATTGCTACGGGAAGGCATCGGATATACTCTGGACTATGCATTCGCAACGTCGGCCACGCAAACCACTAAGTTCTCGAAAAACTCCAAAAGAGACAGTCAACACAATGGGTGAGAATCTGACAAAAATTTTGTGGGTATCAAAAACAGATAAAAGAAGGGTGATCCAGTGCATCGGAACATCTCAGGACTAAGCTCCTAGAGCCTTAGGCAAAACCTTTCTAATGCGATATACAAAAGGACATCTGAAACGCCGGAAGGAAAGTTCAGAATGCTCCGGATAGGGACATCGACTGGCTAGACCGCTGTGCACCCGATACATCAGAAAGCCTGTCAAGAGTGCATCCGATATAAGGAAAACAACTTTCATTTTTGCCAAACTTTTAAGTCATGAAGAAAATCTTGGTGAGAAAAGATAGACTTTCTAAGCCTTCTAAAAAACTAAAAGGATAAGGGGGCCTTAAAAATAAAAATAAAAATTGGATAAAATTTGCAGCTGCAACAATTGGCGACTAATTGGTGAACACAGACCTCTGAACAACCCACTTTCGAACAAAGACTGTTTTAAAATATCCTGTTAGACAATTTTACTAGATTTTCTAGAATACAAGATTTATGAACTTTTAAACATTGATTATGGTCCAAATGGAAAAGGGGAACTAGGATTTCTTAGTCTCAATAACTCTTATGATGCCAAGATATGAAGTTTATTTTTCCTCTGCCTTCAAATAGCTTCCGACTTAGACACCACAGGATTGTAACAGGGTGTGAACAGATATATTCATTTGTTCCTCATTCCCATTCCATTTTTCATTCTTTTGATGCTTCTGGACTTTTGTCCTTTTGAGTCCTCCCTGATTGCTTTCTTTCTAAAATTTGGTTCAATTTCTTCTATCCATAGTGTCCTTTTGTGTGAGAGATATTTTGATTTTAGCTCACCGACGGAGAAGAACTTTTGAGCAATCTTATTCAAACTGATTTTGTTTAGTATGTCTTTTTGATGTATGCTTTCTTCCTGGGAGTTTTTTTACTCTTTTATCCTTTTGGCTTTAATTTGTGGCATGGGATCATTTAAATATAATACAAGTGCTTAACCTGCTTCCTCTCCATGGGTCTTTTGTTGTTAGCCTCCTAGGATAGACTTTAGTGTGAAGTGAATGGAGCCTCAAAATAGTACTCTAGACTTTTTTTACCTTAGTTATTTTATAGGGATTAAATAGGAATTCAATGTGTTCATAATCTATTCATATAATATGCTAATATTAAAGGATCCTTAAGCATTATGTATGTGCAAATAGCAAGCAGTCTTCGGTCAAAGATTTTAGTTTATCCAGAACTCTGATGAACTCCCAAACCAAATGTTGTGCTGGTTTTTTGAAACATAAGGTGAAGCAGACCAAAAATTACAAGAAATCAAATCTTAAGCAAGTAAAATGTAAATCAAAGAGAACTAATCTAAATAAAGCAAAGCTGAAAACAATCAAACCATTTATTTATGTACAAAGAAAACTCAAAAATCATTAAGAAAAGTATGGCTTGAGAACTAAACCATTTACTAGCAAGTTCTCTGCCCACCCCTGTAAATATTACAATTTGTAAGTTGAGGGGCCTAACTTCTCTCCAATATGAAAAGGGCCTATCCATAACTGCTGAAACTTAGTGTGCTTTCCCTTCTCATCATGCGAGTGATCCCACTTAAGAACCAAATCACCTACTTCAAATTCCCTTTTCCCAACTGTGTGCTTATCAAACCATCTATTCACCATCTCTTGTTGATGTTTAAACGTCTCTCTTGATTTGGATCTAGACTCCTCTAACTTTAATAGGTTATGGATTCGGATTTGCAGGACTTCATTATCAGTTCCTCTAGAAGCTTGGGCTAGTTGAGAGGATGGTATCAGAATATTAGGAGGCAATATAACTTATTTCCCATAGACGAGAGTGTAGGTTGATACACCTAAGGAGTTCTTGGGTGTGACTCTATCATCTCAGAGTGCATTAGGAAAAGCTAGGTGCCAACTCCTTTGATTTTCTATGACCGTTTTCTACAAAATCCTAATGAGATTTTTATTTGTAGATTATGCTAAACCATTACCTTGTGGATAGTAGTTAGCATAATAATGTAGCTTAATTCATTTTTCATTTGCAAATGCAGTCAATTTAATAGATGAAAAATATGAAGCATTATCAAAAACTAGGGAAATTGGAACCCCAAACCTGGTCATAATATGATCTTGTAGGAAGTCCATAAATGCATCTTCATTCACTTTTCGTAATGGAATGGCTTCTACCCATCTGGTGAAATAGTCTGTTGCTGTCATGATGTACTTATGCTGCAATGAAGAATTTGGATTTATCTCTCCGATAATGTCAATCCCCCATTGCTCGAATGGTTCTGAAATAATAACTGGTTTCAAAGGTCCTGCTTCATTTGCTTGTCTTCCACTGCTCCTTTGACAAGTATCACATTTCCTAACATAAGCGTGAGCACATTTAAACAAAGTCATCCAGTAATACTCGGCTCTTAAAATCTTGTATGTTGTTGTATCTCTTGAGAAATGACCTCCAACAGGTCCATCATGTAGTTCTACCACAACCTTATTTGCATCTTCACATTCCAAGCATTTGAGAAAAACTCCATCGTAGTTTTTTCTAAACAACATTCTCAATAATCTGATATAACGCTGATTTTAGGCGTAATGCTCTCCTTTGCTTGGGATTCCAATGTTCCGGAAAATATCCTTCTTGAAGATAATGAACTAAGTCTCTATACCAGGAGTCTGGAGCTATGAATAAAGGACATACATCCACCATGTGTAATTCATCTTCATTATCCCAATTGCTATCTTCATTGTTTTGACTTCCAGCCATCAATTTACAAATCCCTTGTCCTTTTACTATGGATGCTGGTTTGAATTCTAGATCGTACTCTTGCAAGGATGTTACCTAGTTACCTCTTCTCTCTCCCAACTCTTTCTATACAAAAATAGATCGAACTGCCAAGTGCGCAACTATTACTTTCGTATGGTTCTTAAGTATATACGGTCTAAATTGCTTCACTGCTTTAAAAACTGCATGCACTTTCTTATCAACTACGGGATAATTTAATTCAGCCCCTTGCATATCAGTGCTATAAATGATATGGGGTACTCATCTCCCTCTTCTTCTTTTTGTGTAAGCACCGCTGCCAATGAATCATCTGAAACAAAAGTGTACAAGACAAAATCCTTTTCGAAGTTGGGACTTTTAAGTGATGGTGCATGAGCTATGGATGTATTGATCTTGTTAAATGCATCCTTCTTTGAATCAGTCCACTTGAATTGAAAACTTTGCTTGACCATTTGTCGCAAAGGTTTGACTATTTGAGAAAAGTCTGGCACAAACCTTCGCACAAAATTGATCATCCCCATAAAACACTACATACCTTTTTATTGTGGGGTAAAGGGATCTATTCTATTGCTTTAATTCTCTCTGGGTCTATTGAGATCCATTTTTTAGAAATAACATGACCCAATAGCTTTCCTTCGGTAACAGTGAACACACATTTCTTAGCCTTTAAAGAAATGCCATATTTTCTACAATGTTCAAAAATATGTTTCAAATGAAACGCATGCTCTTCTCTCTTCTTAGAAAATATTGTAACATCATCTAAATAGATAACAACACTCTAGCCAATCAGACTGCGGAAATATATATCCATAGCCCTTTGGAAATTTGTTCCAGTGTTAATGAGTCCAAAGGGCATTCTTCTATATGCAAAAGTCCCCCACGTGGTTTTGAAGGTAGTCTTGAGCCTGTCTTCCTTTGCTACTAGCACTTGGTTATAGCCTGAAAATCCATCTAACAAAGAAAACAACTCAGAACCTGAGACCATTTGTAGTATTTGTTCCATGGGTGGGACAGGGTAATTGTCTTTATCTGACTCATGGTTTAAATTCTTGAAATCAACACAAAGTCTGATATCTCCATACTTCTTTCCTACTGGCACTAAGTTTGAGACCCATTCTGAATGTCTAACTTTGAATATGATCTTAGCATCTAGAATATTTTTTACCTCACTTTGAATTAGGGGATCTAGTTTGGGATGCATCTTTCTCAAAGGCTGCTGATAAGGCTTGACTCCAACTTTGATTGGAATAACATGTTGTATAATTTTGGTGTCATAAGTCTTGAGGTCTTCATAGGTCCAAGAAAGTACATCTTTGTATTGTCTGAATAAACTGATGAATTTTCTCCTCTCTCCAAATGAACAACACTTCCCCAAATTCACATATTTCGGTTCAACCTCTGACCCTAGATTTATCAGCTCGAATTGAAAAGATGAGCTATGTGTCTTGACATTCGTTGGTTTTCTAAACTTGTTATCTAGATCGAACATCTGTTCCAAATTTTTGACTCCTTTAGGAATGAAATTTCCATTCTGTAGGTTTGCTTGATGCTCCTCATCATCTATTATGTCTCCTTTGAATGTATCATCATTCATTAGACATTCCAATATTTTCTGATCATCATCAAACACCCTCAGATTGGTGATATTGTCTGGAACAGAAGGCCTAAAAAGCAATTCAATAGAACATTTGTTATTCATAGGTACCAGCCTTGCAGCTGAAGTAGCTAACAGATCAGCTGCTGCATTTTTTATTCTAGGAATTGAAGAAATATTGAATGCATGAAAATTTGTTAATAAATCCCAAACTTTATTTTGGTAAGCCTTCAAATTTGGTGATATGCAGTGAATTTTTTTTCAAACTTGTTTAACAATGATTTCAGAGTCTCTGTACACTTTTAGATTTTTTACTTTTAATTCCATTGCTTTTTTCAGTCACTGGACTAATGCTTCGTATTCAGCTTTGTTATTTGTACACTCATATTCTAATATGCATGAAAGAAAATATTTATTTTTCTTTGGATCGATTTGGACACGGCCAGCTCCTGATTCTTCCATAGTTTTGCAACCGTCAAAATAAAGAATCCAAAAATTTTCAACTCCTAAATTTGAACTATTAACTACATCCAAGACTAACTCTACTATATTATAGTCAATATTATCAGCCTGTGAAAATTGAAGGAGATGGGGCTAGATATATGATATGTTACTGACTTCTTCAGCTTGGTGATTTCCCGGTTCAAGCTCAAGAAAATAGTTTCCCAAAACAGAATTAACTGGTTCATTCTTGCCTTCCAACTGAGTTACGTTGTGCTTCGTTTGAGGTTCCCTTAACACCTTTATTTGATTCTGACAACCTTTATAAGGTAACCATACATGTGACCAATCTAATGCAAAATATCCCTCCAATTTTTCTTCCCAATCCTGGCTCAAAACCAAACCATATGATTTTGGGATATCTGCTACAACAATGTCTATATACTGACAGACCCTCTTATCTGTTGATAAACAGATTAGGACATCTTCCATTTCTACTACCACTTTCACAATAGTCCTATCCAATTGGACAACCTGGCCTGTAGTTGTCTTAAGTTGACCATTTATTTGCTTGCAAACTGAAAGTGGCATGACATTTACTAATGCTCCAAAGTCCACCAAACAATTATGCACATTGTAATTGAAAATTTCAAAAGTAAGGAGGAATGTTGGAGTTCTATATTTAGACTTTCCTCCTAAACTTGCTTCACCAATCTCTTCATCAACTTGGTTATCATTTTAGGTTTCCTTCATTGGAGTCTCAAATGCCATTAACAACTTTTCCTTTTGTTGGGGTAGATTACACATTTCAAACAAGGAGATATTTGCTTTAGTCTTTTTAATATCTTCTACAATGTCGTATCCCATTTCATGTTTAGTAGAATTCTTCTTGACATTCTCAACTTTATTTTCGGTAGACTTTACAGGCATATTGATATTCTTGGGACTCTAGCTTGAGATGACAAACTCAGGTATGTTAACAATGTGAGTATTATTATTCATTTTTTTCATGTTCTCCTGAAGTTTCTTAATCTTGGGCAGTATCATGTTATCTTCTTTCAATGAGCTCTGACTCCTTGTTGTAACATTTGTCTTTGGTATTTTTCTTCTCCCTCACTGAGATCTTCGTCTTCTATATTAAACATGGAAAAACAATCCCATAAAACCAAAGTGTCTTCTTCTTGGATTTCTATCGGTTCATGACCTTTCTCTTTCTCATCCACAATTTCCATTAACTTGGAATCCAATAACTGGTTCATCACTAAAGTCATAGAATTTATCCACTGTGGGCAATTTTTCTCAGAGTGAGGCTGTTGATGGAATGTACATAAATTTTCCATTCCCACCTGTTGAGGCCCGGGAATTCGCAGGCAACAACAGTAAGGGATTCTCCCCAGTCAACGTTCCCAATTAGCCCGTGACTGTTTGGTGTAGGGAATCCGTCCAGTTTGCGGTCCGGCTACCGTAGGTCAAGTAACAAAACAAAGGGTTTTACCGGTTACGGCCCGGTCCACCGAGTTTTTGTATTTTGACTTAAATTATGAAATGCACGTGCCTAATTAACAATGCAGAGTGATAAAGATGCAAAGAGCATTCACAATGTGATGCGCAGGTTCTTACCTCTCGTCTTAGAACTCACAAGCATCTAAATCATGCAAACAATAATAAAACAAAAACTAACTAAACTATCTCTAGAGAGCTGGATTAATTCATGAGTAATGCAATACTGTTCAGGTGTTATGGCAAATCACAGATAGTTGTTCTTATAACCAAACATATAAACAGAAGTAGAAGTATACATGACAAGATAGCTCATCAATAATTAAAACATCCCATTACTCATAGTGGAAGAACACCATAAAAATACTGAAGAGTCTTCAGACAAGAACATAGGTTCAAGAAATTAGAACACTCTTACAGCTAATGAGACACAGCTGAAAACGAAATAGTTCACATTCAACGTTACTCATTTAACACATTTATCCATTCCACATAGCACTTTCTCCAACAGGTAAAAATTTTCACTTTCTAGTTTGTAAAATGAAATAGTTCCTCTTACAAGCAAAAGGTTTACAAGTTTGCCAGGGAAAAAGCCCCTCTAACTTCTAGCTTTCAAATATTTAAACCAAAATCAACAGACCACTTGGGTTCCCCCCCAAATGTGTGACTCTTCAGTTCTTCAGTCGTTTCATCTCCCTCCTTTTCATTTTTTCTGCGCAAGCTCATTATCAGCTGAGTAACTAACGGACCTTTCAGATCTGTCCCCTTGTTGCTTTCGATTTTGTCTTTTGCTTTACCCGCGCCCTTTGAGATCCTATCTCCAATCAGTACCTTCATGCCGCGGCAATATGAACCATCTTTTGGATTTTCCTGCAATTAAACAACGTGCATCATTCACCGGGTCGTATTCCAAAATAAACGTCAAATTATACTAACTGAAACGGCTAATCCACAGGAAATGGCTAGGTGCACCAGTTGATCTGAGAATCTTTAACAAACGCTGCCACTACTACTTTGTTCTCCTACAGGCTCGACAGACATCACCAACGACGGACAACAGAAAACTCGACGATGGCTCAAAATACCTACCCATAGCCGCAACAGCGGAAAACAAAAGGTTAAGGACATGCGACCCACGGGCGGGAAAATTCCCCAATCGGAAGTTGGAAGATATTGACATCGGAAGCCAAAAGCCTTGCGTAGCCGCAACGGCGGAAGAGAAAAGGCTAAAGACATGCAAAATGCGGGCAGGAAAAGCTTAAGCGGAAGTCGGAAGACATTATATCGGAAGCCAAATGACTTTCCCATCCGCAACGGCGGAAGAGAAAAATCTACGGGTACGTGATTAAAAGACTAATACACATCGGCAGTCGGAGCACTTTGCACTTCGGGTGTTAAGTCGCTTTGGGAGCCGCAACGGCGAACGAGAAAAGGACAACAGTCACCTATCAAACATAGTATGATGCCCGAAAAAAATATTAAGTGTTTAGAAAACTGTTAGAAAGTCAGCACCGGCTAAAACCCGCTTTACTTCCGAAACAGCGGCCTTGAAGAACAAAGATCTGATTTATTATCATTTGCTAGCAAACCAGCTCAAATTTGCGACCAATCACAAAATTCAAATATAGGAAACCTCTAGAACAGGATAAAAATCAATCTGTAAAATCATTCGAAAATAAAATCTGACCAAAGGTTCAAGGATCCAATGATTACAAGCAACGCTAAATCATGACGAGGGGCCCAAAATTTAAGAAAATTGGGGAGAACGGTTGCAGCTGCAACACCACCTCTATCAAATCATAGCCGAGGGACTATGTGAGGGAAGCTTGGGTTGACCATTATCATCTTTCTTTTTATAATAAGGTGTGTATTGTTTATGGGCCTCCTTCTCCTTTTCTAGATCAATTTTTCTATTTGACAATTTCTGCATCATTTTTACCACACCATCTAACTCCTGTGCCCGCTCATCTTTAGGTTTAGTTAATAATAGAGGATTCTTGTTCCCATAAGTTTTCTCTTCTGATTGTACAGGATACTAGTCTATACTCTCCATTTCGGCCTCCACCTTCTCAGCTTCTTCATAAGTCTCTACTAAGGTGCGCCTAACCGATCTTTTGACAAACATGGCTACGTCAAGCCCAAGAGCTAAGATGTAATACTCAATTAGGGCGTGCTCAATCATTTTTTCAGTTGCATCAAAGTTATTCATGTAGGAAGCAAGCCTCTGAGTGAACTTATGCACCCTTTCTTTTCTTTCTTTAGGGAAATCAACCCTTTCATTAAAGCAGCATGGGTTTTCTGGATTCCATATTTGTTTCTAAACAATCTCTCAAAGGTATTCCAATTTGTAATTTAATTTTCCTGGAGGGAAAAGTACCATGAGGCTGCTTTTCCCTTAAGAGTATGTGAGAACAATCTGCAGACTACATCTTCAGGTTCTGCTACTTGTAAACCTTCTAAATCTAGATAAAAACTCTGCAACGATCATCCACAATAATTCCTTCATTTGGTTCAAATTTGGGCAATGAATTGTAAAAATTCTAAGGGATAGCATGCAACGGAGGGGTAATGTTTAAAGGAGATCTAGCCCTCCAAGAAGGTGGTGGAGCAGGCTGATTTGCATTCACATTGGCCATGATTCTGAGTGGAGATTGAGGAGGATACTGGACAAGGGTTCGAAAAGGAGAACAGTGAGGGGAATCTGGTCCCAACTGATCTAGAGGTTGGACAACTTCTTGCAAGGTTGTTTCTACCATTTATTCAAGGTCTTCCACTAATACTGAGTTCTCCAAGTAAGGACGGTCTTTCTTACGAAACTCTCTTCTCAGCAAAGCAGGAATAATGGGTAATCCTCCAATTTTCTTTGCGTACGCCCTAGTAATTCTTCTTAGATCATCATCCACCTTGTCATCAATAGGATAGAGATACTTTGTGACTTTTTCTTCAGGAGTAGGTCTTTGAGGGAAATTGGTTTCGGAACTGTCACCGGTGGAGTATTCTCGAGAAAACGAATTTCCTCTGCCAACCATGCACTGGTGGCCCTCCTTCTAGCGCCAAAACTGTTGTCACCTAGGATTTTCCAGGCCTCAACAGGATTATAATAGTATACTTAAGTATAGTATTCTAGGTGATAATTTTGGATTGAAAAGAACATATATATAGATAGGTAGGTGAATATTAAATATGAAACATACAATTTTCACTGAAAATTGGAAAATTTGGTGAATATTATGATTAAAAAACATATTTTATATAAATATAGGAAATATTAGAGACTAAACTGACTAAATAGCGAATTTATTTATTAAAAAAACCCAAAAAATAGCCAATTGGAAAAAAAAATATCCCTAAAGTTTTCCCTGCTTTCCAGTCATGCAAATTTAAATATTATACCTATTGGATAGTGTAATTTGATAGTAGGAATGGTTGGTTGCTGCCACAATAAAACAAAGTTCACTGATACAGTAAAAACTAACTGCATCAATGACAAATGCAATGTGAAAACTGTACAAGGAAGACTAAGTCCCATGTCTATAAGGAATAATTCATCTATGGAAGTAAATAATTGTTTCAGGGCTACCAAATACACATAAAAAATGTGATCAATCCATCCAAGAATAAGGAACCCAAGCTTGAGGAGTTTGAAATATTGAAGGAATTGAAGGATGTATTCCAAGAGGAAATGCCTAGACTTTCCCCAAGAAAGAAGGTGTATTTTCCAATAGAGTTATCGCTGGATTATCAGCCCTCATTCAAATCTCCATATAAAATGAGCACAACAAAACCACTAGAGTTGAATACACAACTACAGGAATTGCTTGAAAACAACTATGTTAGTCTAAGTGTATCCCTTTGGAAACACCAATTATTTTTGTGAAGAAAAAGGATAGGACCTTGAGATTATGCATTGATTATAGGAACTTTTAATGTAACAATCAAGCACTGGTTTACATTGCTGAGAATATGATTGCTTTGAGATCATATGAAAGGACCAAAGGTCTTCCCAAAAGTTGATTTGAAATATGGATAAAGGGTGAAAACATATTCAAGACAACTTCAGGCTTAATTATAGGCATTATGACTTTGTAGTGGTCACATTAAACCTAATGAACACAACAGCTACCTTTATGTGCCCAATAAAAAACATGTTCAACAAACACTTGACAAGTTTGTACTCTTACTCTTGGATGGTACACCAATATATCTTATTCCAAATCAGAAGAAGAGAACACGGAGCATTTACAAAGTGCTCTACCAGTGTTGGGAGAGCACAAACTATCTGCTAAATCAAGCAGTTGTGAATTATTCCAGAAGTACACCCACAATTTGGGACACGCCATATCTGAAGAGGAATATTAGTGGATTAAAGAATATTGAGGCCATTACAGGAAGGCCATGGGGGCTTCACTTGTTGACCAATATCCTA
>LPNX010498377.1:90875-114267 GCA_001517045.1 Pseudotsuga menziesii
TCACATTAGTTCATATTGTGGGTTTTCAAATTATCAAAAATCGAACCAATATATTGCAGGTATTGGGGGGATGAGGGGTTCAAGGTGGGGGTGGGTAGGGTGGTTTATAAGGATTGAGGTATAAAAAGGGGTGGTGAGGAGGTTTTAAGTATTGGGATGGGGTTTCAACAAAAAGAGTTTGGGTCAATATCTCTCGAAATTAAGGGTATTCTTTAATATCCCACGATTGCACGTGCTAGGTGAGAGGTTCACTAAGTGAAGTCCCCATGGGGAAGGTCCACTCCAAGAAATGTGTCTAGTGTAAGAACATGCATGGGTATTGAAGGGTATTACTGGATATTGATTAAGGGATTCTTGAAGTTTGCATCTGCTACTAACCCACTTTAGAAGATGGCTGGGAATTTTAAGTGGAAGCTGAGGTGTGGAGAAAGCTTCCAAATGGTGAATAAGCTTCTTACTAGTGCACTAGTGTTGAGAATAACAAATACAAACATGAATCTTCAAAACTTAAGTAACATGAGATAAACATTTCCATGATTGATTTACAACATGTTTGGTGGTTCATGTTCTACAAATGTAGCAACAGAACCTCATTAGTAAAAAGTTCGAGTTGGGAATAGACCATGAGAATTCACAATATTTGTTCAAACAACCACATGAAAATTCCAAGCAAATGGGGTAGTTAGAGTTTCTTGGTGAATACTACAATTCAAGATCAAGCACAATGAAGGAAAACATAATAAATTTGCAAATGTACTTTGCTAGAAAAGGCATCTAGTTACCATCAATACTTGTCAGTTTGATGTGAGGAGTGCTGGAAATTTTGTGGAAAATGAGTATTACCTTCTGATGAAGAAGGAATTGCAAAAAAACAAGGATAAGGCACATTGCAAGTATAGAGGATTTCATGTAGTCAATGATGTGCCTAACTCAACAGATTTAAGAAAGTCAATTTTGAGATAGACACATAGCATTCCTTATGCAAAACATCCAAGGTATTAGAAGATGACATTCCAGAAGAAGTATTTTTTTTTCCAGGGATGAAGTAAGTGGTAGAATATGTATCTAGATGCCTACAGAGTTAGAAGGTTCATGTATACCATCAACATCTAGTCAAGTTGTTCCATCCTTTACCTCTCCATGAGTGGAAATAGGTTGTGCTCATGATGGACTTCATATCTAGGTTACCCAAGTCAACAAAGTAGCATGATCCCATCAAGGTAGAAGTGGATAAGGTGATAAAGCCAGCAAATATATTCCCATTTGATAACCCATAAAACAATAAATATTGCCAGAATATTTGTGAAGTAAGTGGTGAGGCTTCATGGTGTGCCCAAGGTAATTATATCGGATAGAGAAACAAAGTGCATTGAACATATGGCATTTTTTTTCAAAGTTGGTCACCTAGTTGAATTTCAACACAATCTATTATCCCCTATTATCCACAATTATAAAGGAAAACCAAGATGGTTAATCAGGTCATTGAGGACATGTTACAGTTGTATGTGATAGACAAACGTTCCATGTCTATATGGACTATATTCACTTAGTGGTGTTTGCATATAAAAATGGACATTCAACATCATTAGGCATGATTCAATCCGAGGCTTCATATGTTAGAAGATGCGATGCTTCAATTAGTTAGGATAATCCATGAGAAAGTGAATTGACTAGGGCTAGTGTTAATCCAAGAGAAAAAGGAGCAGGTTGTCAAAACTAATAAAAATTTTGACATTTTTTCTTCATTTGGAAAGTGGGTCTCCCTCAAGTTTAGTGCTTCTTTTTGCCACCAAAACATGAGATGAGCCCCATGGAATGAATTAATGTGTCTATGGGAAAGGGGAAGCATACACTAGGATTAGAAGATAGACCTTTAAGACAAGGAGACATTCCAATGCTTCCAATAGGGTTGGGTCCATGTCGTATAACAACACATTTTACCAAATATCATAAAAAATTAGACTTCCTCTTTAACTCCTCTAGAGTAGAATCCAAGAAAATCATATAAATCAAAAGATTAAAAATAAATAAATAAAAATAAAGATTATTTCTTAAAAAAACATATAAATCAAAATCTTAAGAATGTAAAATCATAAGGTCAATGTGCTTTTCAATCTATCCACACAACACATTAAAATACAGACAAAAATAGAGATTTCAAGTGACAAACTTTATTATCCAGTAACTTGTTCTGGTATTTTCACCTTAAAATAGCCATTTTTACAACTACTTTTGTAATTGAATACAAGTTTTTTTGTTAAAATTAACAGAAATCAAAAGTTTCAAAACAAAAAAATGATAAGGTCAATTTGCACTTGTGTTGAATGGTCATCTGACTTTTTTCATGTGTTCTGCTTTACAACACTTTACTTTCCTCTACTTTCTATAACAAGGTATCCAAAGTACCTCAATGAAAAACAGAGTTACACTCTTGCATACAAAGAAAAATCACATTAATATACTTCTCGTACCCTGCACAAATTTGTATTGGTGAAAAAGAAACATTAGTAATAGTCCACCGGATTCAACTTTTACATCATTATCGATTCTTAAACACGCTTTCACTAATGATCAGATATGTTAATTGGATTCAAAATAGGGAACTTTAAAATCAAATTATAGATGTTTAAATATTTCTAATGGAGATAAGATATGGAATGGAAAGAAGAATAAAAATACATGCTTTAGTTTTAATCCAATATTTTATGCATAATAATCAATTGTATCTATAAATATGTATATAAAACCCTAAATCACGTTAATAGACTCATAAATGCAAATCTCACCAAACATAAAGAAACTTATATGGGTTATATTTTCATAATTGGACTAAGAAAATGAAAGTGTCAAATTACCCAATTATTGTGTTAACCGTGAAAAAGAATGTCATCTTAAATAAAAACCTAAATCCTCACTAAGTTGGAGATGCATATAAATAAATGAAAAGTGGTGCTATTATCAAGTAGGTTGTGGTCATGTATTTAAATCCGTATGTTCAAAACCCCAAGAATAACATGCTGGCAACACAATAGTCAGGGATAGACATTACATCAACATTCAGGGATCACTTTCAAAAAGTGCACACAAATATATAGGATATCAGTTTGAATCAAATTCTCAAACTACAATCGAAATAACCCTTCATGCAAACTAGATGGACAACAAAATGACTCACCTTCAAGGAGATGGAAATCAGTTAAACTAAAACGAACGCACTCCTTTGAGTCCTGAGGAATTATATAGGGATGAATCTCTCCCTTTGTTCCCCATTTTCCCCAAATATGCACCATTTATTAACTAAAAAATACTTTGAATAACAAATTAGGAAAAAAACTCCCAAATTCCTCATTTCATGGAGGTAGAGATCACTAAAATTAGTCATGTTTGAATCTTCCAATATACACATATTTAAATACAAAACTTAACTTTAAATATTTGCAGAATCTATGGTTACTGCAAATGTTTCTTTCATTCACTGGCTTTTTATCACTATGAGTCCATTCTCGCGTTTCTCCCTATCTATATACGTTGTCTCATACCCATCTTCCTCAGATGCATTCATTTAGGGTTTCAATCAACATCTGCTTAAGTAAAAATGGGTGATTATGATTCCGAGGGAAGTTTCCATGGCAAGCGAAGTCCCATCCCTCGCAGAGGGCAAGTCAAGATCGCCATTGCTGCTTCTCTTGCGCATTTGCGTCTTTGGTGACCTCAGGAATAATGTCCACTGTGAAGAAAACCCTCTCCAATCGCAGATCGACATTTTTTGGTATCAAGTCGGATGCATCTTTCTCTTTTAGTAGCCACTCTTCCTCGGCTCGACTCAGTCAGCCCGGTGGAACGTGTTGGGATGTGAAAGATAATTATGTAGAAGACAACAATGATACAAATAGTGTTGGGAATCTGACTCAAGCATACAAAAATGACCAAATCAAGGATTCCAGGGGTTATTCAGTCAAATAAAATGCCGTGGAGGGCTATTCAACCCTAGGCATTCTCCATTGACAAAAATCGAGGGTGATCTAACCCTTGACATCCTCCATTGAAAAAAATTGAGGGAGATTCAACCTTAGACATCCTCCATTAACCAAAATAGAGGGCGATTAAACCATCGGCATCCTCTATTACTGAAATTCTGGGGTGATGGAAGTATTTACCACAATCTTTACCATAAATCATGGACGAAGTGGGTATCTGGGATATATGTGAGCGAGCGGCGTGGATATTTGGGATATATGTGAGCATGCAATTGTGTCTTTCGTTATTATTTTGTTAACAAAATGTTTTTCGAAATTCGAGAAGTTTGTCGAATTTTAGACAAACTGTCGTCGAATTTCAAATGACAAGGTTGTCAAATTTTATACGACAAGGTTATCGAATTTCAGACGAACATGTTCATCGTAAAACCTACAAGGAGTAAAGTCGAAAATTCGACAACTCTGCAAGATGACAAAAAAAATTCGCAACGTACAGTACTTTTCATCATTGCAATCTGACACAATTGTACTTTACGTCAGATTCTGTCGTCGAATTTTGGGCTCAAATGTTGTTGTGGGTGCTCTCTGGCGGTTCTACTTAAGATACTAACACCTTCTCGGGGTGCTCACTGGTAGCTCTTTTCCTAGGCCTAGGACTTAATATCATAGAGCACTCAACAGAGTCTAACACCACACAAGAGTTTTCACTAGCAACTTTGTACTAACTTATAAAAAAATTCAAAGCCTAACATCTCTCTAGGGTGCTCCATAGCAACTCTACTTATTTTGTATTTAACCTTTTCAATATTTCATTTTGCTCATTTTGAAAATTAAATCTCAGTTCCTAAGTCACATTACATGTTGTAGTTATGCATAATGAGACTAAATACTCTTTAGGTTTTCCAGAGCCCAACAAGCTCAACAATAATCCAATTTTCTACTTCATTTTCATTAATTGGTTTTGTTTAGTGTAGAAAGGTTTCTCACAACTTTAAGAGCCTTAAAACCCAGAGTGTCCCCCGTGGTTAGCTCAAAATTTTTCATAACTCTTTATCTAATTAGCCTTTAGTTGCATTAAGTTCAGTCTTCTTATTGCAGGTTTCATATATATAAATATTCAATTATTCAGTTATGGTCTTTTGGTACTGCCATAGTTCATTACATGCAATAATATCAAGGCACTGTCAATTAAAAACACCATATTTAAAAGCATTTTATCACTTACATAAATCGATTGTTTTATCATAGATATGATATATACACAAATGATCATTCTCAAAATGCTGCAATTACCATACTCAAGTACTTCAATAGAAAAATTTCAAGCTTCTTACAAGGTATATTCTCAGCATATCAAATTATCCAAACTACGTTTTTCCACAATGCAATTAACTTATTAGAAGATAACAACTTGCTAAATTTTCATAATAATCAATTAGTCACACTCATTCTAGATGTTACCTCTTTCCATCGAGAAACCACCTTTTCTTTCAATCCTCTGACTGATTTCCCATGTGGCGATGTTTTCTTGCAACCTTGAGTACCTGCATATTTACTCACAATTTCTTGCGAAATTATTTGCATCATAATTTCATAAAGAAAATAACGAAATATAATAGCAAGTTGTTTTTTAGGATGTCCATACTATCTCATTACAACAAACTAAACTTTTTGAATAATCTCAATGTATCGTGTTCATGACAAATTAATCGTAACTACACTTGCATACACCTTTCATTGATATGCATTTTAAGCAAAATGCATTCCTTATTATAAGCTTGTGGTGTTACTTCTACTTAACTAATATTATTGATACCATGCATTCAACCTCTCTAATTTAATTGCAATGAACTTAAGCTTGCAATGTAATATACCATTATGCACATGACTTGATGGAACATTGTTAAGATACATTTGTATTTTTTTCTAACAATCTTTAACCAAACAAACGAAGTACATTAGATCTGATGTCTATATATATCAAGTCATTGAAAAAGTCTTAATCCGCTTACGTATGTTTCTCTTTATATTTACACATAAAAAGATATGTAGAATAACTCTAATAATTATGTCATAAGATAATTTAAGTAAGTTTATTCTCATAAGGCCCACCGGTAACATGTTATAGTTACTTGGCTAACTTTATCAACTATTTAGTTTTTAATCTTAACTTAATCCTCTTAAAATTAAACATTGGCATAAGGTTATGTCATTTGCTTGCACCTACCCTTTTAAATATTTAGGAGTAACTCTTCACACAATTAAAACTACCACTTGTTTATTCCATCAATTTACAACCTTATCCTAAGAAATTATCTTCCAAATATAATCCTCGCTAATTTAATATTTAGCATCAATCCTTGTCACATAATCATGATTATCCTTGTAAAGCATCTAGGTGTATCACTATATCTTAACTGTAACAAACCTTAACACTAAAATACGATCAATAGGTATAAAGTTTCCACTAAAATATATCTAAGTGTATGGAAGTAACATACTAGCTAGACACATGTTAACATATAGTCTCTTTCTCATACCAAAGATCATTCAAAATATCTAATGAAATCAAACTTATCACCTTGTGGGACTTTTAACAAGACTTCACTCTTCATGCAAGTATTTTTTTTGTATTCTCCAAGTGAACTAGTTTATGTATTTGACATTCATAACATTAAACCAATATCCTTTCAACACATGCATTCTAATAAGTCATCATTAAATCTCATATTTTCAAAAATCAATTCTTCACAAAGTGCACAACGTACCATTATATAAGCGAGTCCATTACATTCGAGCGTTGTAAACCTACTCTAGTACCATTTGTAACAAATTCAGACTCCACTTTACTTTTATGGGAAATGTGATAATAAAAAAATTAATTCTAATTTCAACTAAACCACACGAAAACGTTAGTACTTCGAATCACATAACAACATGGAAATATTTATTGACTCTTTGTTTATCTTAACCATTTTCCTTTTATATTACTGAGTCATTATTAAAATTCTTTCAGCTTAATAAACATAACTACACATTGTTGACTTTAGCGTTAGTGCTATAAATCTAACTTCACAATACAATTCATCAACAAACTTATAATTTGGTTATCATATGTGTAAACAATGTTTTATTTTGGTACATTAACATTGCTTTGCTCTTGTATACATATTCATATCATAAATCTAGTTAACACATCCAAAATCCAACCTTCATTTTCCAATTAGGACCATAAACATTTTTTAACAAAAATAGAATTACGAGGAATCAACTTGAGTCAATTAAATAATTAGTTCACCAAGCAAAAAAGAGATACCCATATACATGGTATACCCCAACCTTGGGGCTACATCCACTGAAACTTGTTAATCTTTTCATTAATCATCAATAAAAAGGCTTACAATGTGCAGTAAACTTGTTGCAGCTTCTTAATAAATTTTACAACTAAACTTACAAACCCTTTCTCCTCTTGAAGGTAAATAACTCACATGTAGTTCCATTTCTTAATACAAGATATTACGTTCACCCATCTATTGTAGAGTTTGAATTTACTTAGTGGAACCAAATGCCTATCTAAACTCACTATCTCCCTTTAAAAATAAATTAATGAAAGCCAACTTTAATATATCAACACAAGTCTTGCTAAATTAACTAATTTGTAAAGAGTAAAATATAAACCATAAATTGAAGAAACTATATAAAGATCTAACCTAATTTTTTTTTAACTTTTAGCTCTCTTATTCAAATATAAAGGTTAATACGTTAAACTCTTACAAAGCCATAGCCCTTAATACATATAATATGGAAAGGTTAACCTCCATGTAGAGACTACCACTACCCAAATTACAGTTTTATCACCGAACACAAAATTCCGAGTCATATTAATATGTCATATGCATGGATCGACTCTTGGTATAAGATTTTCCTTCCCTAAATGCCTAACTATCCCCCTACAGTTACAATGATCTTTCAATTAATAAAGGCAAGATAGATATTCGTAGGAATACGGTTCTATATACAGTTCATTATCTTTTGTTCTTTCCAAACTGACATAAATACAAACATTACATCTATGAGAGAGACTCCTCTCCGATCAATTACAAGTATCAGATATTTATATAACTAGCAATTGCTTCAAAAGGTGCAATAAAACGCCGAAAAAAATTTAAATATATACAAAAATTGAGTCTCTCCGATCAATTACAAGTATCAGATATTTATATAACTAGCAATTGCTTCAAAAGGTGCAATAAAAGGCCGAAAAAAAATTAAATATATACATAAATTGTGAAGAGCAATATTTCATTCTAGAATAAGTGTATCATGGATAACCAATTTAAAAGAACACTTCTTAATTAAAAAACAATATTTAACTAAACTACAAACCACCTTAGAAATGTTTTTACAATGTTTCTTGATGTATACATATAAATGATTATCATGTACTTAAGTCATAAATATTGTAAATTTATATTTTCAATAATATTTGTAGACAATATTTTCTTAGTTTGTATGAACATAGAGAAATCAACCAAATCTAACAAAATGAATAGATATTTATGTTCTTGTATGTTTATATTGAAAAGTTAGAGAAACAAAAAAAAATGTTAAATTCCAACATGTTCACACTTATATTTATATTGAAAAGTCAGAGAAACAAAAATAAATGTTAAATTTCAACATGTTCACACTTTACACTGTATGGTAATTTATGTGATGTGCAAATGTAGTTGTTATCTATGCTACTTGGTAATAGATTTTTTTCTCATTCACGCCGATTGAGTAATATATGAGTTTTGACTACTCTTTTGTATGTAGCTAGTGTTTTTTTCCAGTTTTGAGCAAAGTCTTCTGATATGATGGTAAGTAGTTGTGACTTTTGACAGTAGCTTCTTTTTCAAAACATTTGGGTCTTTATGGTAAGTAGTTGTGACTTTTGACGGTAGCTTCTTTTTCAAAACATTTAGGTCTTTAATTTTCTTGGAATTTTTTAGTCTAGCTGAGATAGCTAGTTGAAGGTGGAATCTTTTTGGAAAATTGTAATTACGTATAACACATTTTTATAATATAAAGTTGTATTTTTAGCTTTGAAAAAAATAAACATTAAAATTCAACACTTTTGATACATTACAATGCTTTATAAATATTACATGATAAAATTACTTTAAAAATGGAAGTATATTTGATTTTGTATATTCATATTGAAAATGTATATTATCCTCAACATGTTCTAAATACTAAAACATTCTAAATAATACATGGTAGACTTACTTAAAAATTGTAAGTCTATTTTATTTGATTTTGAAGTATACATAGAAGTAGAGTATTTGATTTTAAATTTCCTAATATTAAAGTGATATTTTATTTTGTAATGAGCATCTCTGGCCATTCTTACCTACTTTTCACTTCTAAAGGTAATTTGTATTTTAGAGGAGGAATGCACATGTTTTGACCATTAAATGAATTTACACATGCAATGAAAGCATGAGTTTACCTGAATAAGTCTTTGTTGAAGTTATTGCAATTGTTACTTTGTTTATCGTAACTGGTAGAACGAAACAATCCCGATATATGTTCAGGATGTTCTGGAATTATTTTTGAAGAATGAATCAATTTGTCCAGTCCTTGGGTTGCTCCCTTTTGAACTCGTCCTCTTAACCCAACCAAACCATTATAATAGCAAAGATGTAACAATCTCCCTTCGCAGCCTCAATTGAAATGATCCATCTCCTCCTCATAATTGCCAAATATCTTTCGTTCAAGATCCACTCTTAATCATTCTTTAAAACCTTTAACTAATCTTTTAATGGTCTTAACGTAAGTTCCACAACTTCTTTATTATTTCCTAAAAAAAATCTATTTCTTGCATAATCTTCATATATGAAATAACACATTCATAATAGAAGGTAAAATATAATAATAATAGTATTACACTTTCTAGAATATATCCATGTGCATTTCTTTAAATTACTTGATATTTTCTTTAATGTGGAAGAATTATATAGAGAGAGAGTTATTCATAAAGAATAATTTAATATTTTATCCTATAACTTTTTCTTCAATATTTATATAAAGTTAAATTCTTTGTGACATTAAAAAAAAACAATATTTCTCTTTTTTTGTTTTTCTCTTGTGTATATTTAGTAGGAAATTCCCCACTTTTGTATAAAATTAACTATTAAAGATAACCTTTAAGTAGGAATATCTCTCACACTTAATACCCAAGATGATTATAGTAAAAAGAAGGAATTTTAGCTTCTTTCCTTTGGGAGCTTTAGAGTTAATTTCTCAACCTCCCATGCCTAAATTAAGATAATTATTTATAGTGAATGATCACTTAGTTTAACTTTACTTACATTGTTTTATGGTCATTGAGCTTTTCACGGATAGTTGTACATTTACATTCATCGTTGTATTCTTCGTTGTAAAAGAATTGAAATACGTTAGGGGATGTTACAAAAAAGTTTGATAAAAATATAAGAATTGGTTTTATATTTAAATTTAAAATTTATTTGTCGAAGTAAAATTTACTTTCAATTAAAAGTAGGTATATTGTTCTTATTTTCATTATTATTATTTTTCAACTTTTTTGTATAAACCATATTTTCTTTTTAAATAAAAACTTAAGTAAATTATAATTAAAAAATATATTTAAAATTTCCTGAATTATGTTTTAGTTAAATATTTTAATTTAATTTATAATTTAAATTTTAAAAATTAAATAATTATAAAAATGTTGTTTATATATATAAACTAGTTTTATAGTTAATTGTAAAAATTAATAATAACAATTATGTTTTAATAAACTTTTTTTTCAATTAAAAAATATTATATATATTGAATTTTAAAATCTATATATTAAATTTAAAATCTATTTATTTAATTGACTTTTTTAATTAAAAATAGTATGTATATTATTGTTTATATTTTTAAACATTTTTTATTTACTATTTGTTTTTTAAAATAAATAATAAAAATATGTATAATATTTTTAAAACCTAAATTAACTTTATATGTGTTATAGTCAAATATCTTAATGTAATTTAAAATTTAAATTCAAACCTTTATAAATAATTATAACTAGCATTTGCACCAAGAGGTGCAAAGGAACGTCGAGAAGGTAAAAATATTGAGTCTTTTCACAACTAAACCTTTCTAACTTACTTTGGGAGATAGGAAATTACATTTTAATAATACTTTTTGGGTACTACTGACCCGACTTACAACTAAGTTTTTACTTCAGGACATTGATGACTAAATACATCAATGACATCCCCGATCAGAGGATCAACGTATTTCTCTCCCCCCGCTCTCTTCTCGCCCCTGTCTCTCTCCCTCTCTCCTCGCTCCTCTCCCCCCCTCTCTCTCCCTCACACCCTCCCTCCCTCCCTCGCTCTCTCTCTCTCTCCATTCTTCTTTCCTTCTCCATCTCTCCTCCCCCCTTCCTCCCTCCATATCTTCCTCCCTCTCTCTCTCTCTCTCTCCCCGCCCTTCCCTTTCTAATGAATGAATTTTTTACCACAAAATAATGATTTTTTCTTATTTTGACAAATTGTTTTGATTGAATATCTAATTTTTATCATTAAACGCACCAATACTTCTCTTGAACTTAGTCCTTAACTTTAATACCATTTATTAAAATATTAAATTATTTATTTAATTTATGTAAATAAAAATAAAAATAAATAAAAATACAAGATTAAGATAAATAATATAATGTAGTAATTAAAAGCATTAAATATAAGTTATATATCCATGAGTGCTATAGTGTATAAATTGACTTTTCAATTATATTCTAAAATAAGATAATTAAATTGCCTTTTTATTTAATTAAATGATAATTATTTAAAAAATATTTAAAAGTTAATTGCTTATATTAACCACTCACTTCTCCTCTGAACTTGGGAGATTCAAATTACATTTTAATAATACTTTTATGGGTACTACTGACAACTAAGGTTTTACCTCAAGACATTGATGAATAAATACATCAATGCCATAGTGATGAACAATAAATTTAATCAATGAGAACAATAAATTTAAACAACAAAGAAGAAAGAACATATTATATTCTGGAACCTTATTAAATGAAAAAACCAATGACCCTCATCTCGCAAATTGTGGGTTGCGGGTTGCAGAAACATAATAAAAATATTAAATAAAACTACTTCTCGCATCCTACATCCTGAAATTTCGAGATGCGGGTTGCCGGATGGAAAACTTGTCAATAATAAATTTCAAGCTCCCGCAACCCGCATTGCAGGATGTGAGATGTGGTATTGCGAGAAGTAGTTTGATTTAAGATTTTTGTTGTGTGTTTCCGCAACCCGCAACCCGCAATTTGCCGGATGCAGGTTATTGTTTAAAAAATAAAATGAAAATAAGCATTCTTTCAATTCCATTCTACTCAATTCTTCTTATTTTTTTATTTGTGGTTAACTTGTATAGCCACAATTTAACATTAAACAACTTCATTGAGAAATTGGAATAAACTACATGTAACTCTGTTGAGTGAATGACAGTGCCCTAAAGCTCTGTTGATTAGTGAAAATATGAAATGAACAGTGCCTAAAGAAATGGAATGAGCCACGCCAACCCTGTAGATAATCAAAATTATGAAACATGAACAGTGGCCTGAACTCAATTCTTCTTATTTTTTTATTTGTGATTAACTTGTATAGTCACGATTTAACATTAAACAACTTCATTGAGAAATTCGAATAAACTACATGTAACTCTGTTCAGTGAATGAGAGTGCCCTAAAGCTCTGTTGATTAGTGAAAATATGAAATGAACAGTGCCTGAAGAAATGGAATGAGCCACGCCAACCCTGTAGATAATCAAAATTATGAAACATGAATAGTGGCCTGAAGAAATAGAAGGCCAAACCAACTCTGTTAATAAATAGTAACCCAAAGACAAGGAACGAATATACGAAAAAAACAATATTACATAGGAAAGGCACAGAAGTTCAATGGTTTATTATTAGTTTAAAAAGTTTTATGTAATTCAAAAGAAATAATATCCATCATGGAAGAGATTGTTTAAGTAAAGCAAAAAATAGTAGTCTAAAATCATCATGACCCTCAACTTCTAAATAATTTGGATAATTTTTTTAGAAAACCAATTCAAATTGGTCTCGGAATTTAATATTGTAAAATGATTTTCCTTCTGTATTCGAGGTGGTCAATTATTATCTTCGACTGAATTTGAATTTATGATAGCAAAAATAGATAGCATGTTACTTTGGAGAAATAAATAAAACCACTAAGGAATCCATTGAAGCTCCAAGGTTTGGGAGCTTTATCGACTATGTAGAAATAGTAGGTTCCAATGAGGTATTTAATACTCTTCCATACGGCCTATATATCATATAAATTTTCTCTAGTTAATTAATTGTATAATTCTACTTATAATTATTTGTTTGTTCCGTTGGCTTTATTAAGGATCTCGAAGTAAAAAATGAAGACTACTCATGTGAGGAGATCCATGCAGCATGCATCAACTTTCACAAGTCCATTAGGGTGAACACACCACGCCCAAAACTCCATCCCTCTTATTATACTTATACGATCGTTTTCAATTATTGGGGGAGAGCATACTTTTGTTTAGTTGTTTCTGCAATATCTGCAGATGATTTCCTGTGCACACAAAATCCAAAATCCTAAAGTTTGGATATATTATAATTGTATAACATTGCAAGATGGTTTATAATTTATGTTATGTTCTTCTGAATCATATGGCGTCTCTGAAATATCCTAGAGAGCTTAGGATAATGAATCATATGGCGTCTCTGAAATATCCTAGAGAGGTTAGGGTAATTAGTGTTTGTTGTAGTCAATCATATGTGCACCTGTAGGGTAATTTTATTTTAATAATTATTATTATTTGGATTACAATGATAGCTGCCCTGTAGATTACTAGTTTTTGTTTATTTTGAATTAATTAGTTATATAATAACCATATCTCTCACTACCTCTGTCACCATCATTCATGTAGAAATTTAGTTTCCACAATCATTTAGTTTTAATGATTGAAACTATTCCAATACTATGTTCTAACTAAGCCATGCATGGCATGTATTTTGGTTTAGATTTAGTTTAGTAAATTAATTATATATAGGATTTTTCATGAAATAGTTCTCATTATTTTTAATGTTATATTTACAACTCATTAGTGATAAATAATTTTAAAAAATCCAACATTTCATTTTTATATTGCATTTCATAATTAAATAGGATTTTATATTTTTACTAGAATTGACACAAAGACAAAGGTTAGACATTCGAAAATAAGGTAGTTAATCAACCCCCATGATTTTTAGATTTTGGAGGCCAGGAGCGAGGTA
Organism: Pseudotsuga menziesii; assembly: GCA_001517045.1. Taxonomy (NCBI): domain Eukaryota; kingdom Viridiplantae; phylum Streptophyta; class Pinopsida; order Pinales; family Pinaceae; genus Pseudotsuga; species Pseudotsuga menziesii. The sequence continues at coordinate 105,201 of LPNX010498377.1, forward strand.
CCCGACACAACATAAAACATACCTAGGAAGGATATCTTTGAAAACTTTCCATTCACTAATCACCTGGAGCTTAAGCTTGAGCTTGACTTCTACATCTACCTCCAAGAAGAGCAAATTGTATTCATAATTAAAGATCCAATTTATTGGAAAAGATGCAAAATGTGTGCTAATCAAAGATCCTTATTCATAATCAAAGATCCAATTTATTGTAGTCTAAACTATATGTGACAATGGTGTCACCATCCTTCACATTAGTGATGCAACAATCAAGGCCGGTCCTTTTGCAACAACCTAGAAGATGAAGATGACGTTAAGAAATTTTAATTTCTAGGAAACTTCACAATAACCGTGATTTTTAGAGTTACTGTGGAATTGGTTATTCTATTGAATTAACAATTCTCTGCATGATGCTACTTTGGGGAAATGACCCTGGATCATGCCTGGTTTCTGTCTTTCAACAAATTAAGAGCCCTTTCCTGTACAATGTCAATTATTTAGCTTTCCCAAGAAAACAATTTAGTTCATAATTGCTCAAACAAGTTTATTAAACCCTCTTCATCCCACCCCATCCCAGCGAAACGCCAACTCAAATTTTGTCGAGATTCTTCAATGCTCATAACAAGAAAATTATAAGCTTGTTACCAAGGATAAGAGAGTCATTAAGGCTGATAACTGGTTAAAAGTACTGTACTCCCAACCAAAAAAAGTGAAAACAAGTGCTATATTTTGTTTAACTTGGATATCATACACACACATTCTTTACACATTCAGAGTTCAAAGGTGGTTTCCAACTGAATTGGCATGAAAATGAGTTTAATTTAAGTGAATTAAAATATATATTATTTTCCTTAGAATTGCAGTAAATAAACAAGAACCCTTATTCTTCTCTATTTCGTGCATCCACTAACAATTTCTCTGGACGATGCAAGGCCAAACTAGACGCCTGTCAAAGCCGCCTACGTCTGCGGGAACTCACTCACTGGCCTTAATCCTTCCCTCTTCTTAGTCTGTAGGTAAAGTGCGAGCAAGAAAGCAAGAAACTGGTACATGTATTCCTCGTCCTTCTAAGTCTGTAGGTGAAAAGCATGGTCAATTATTATCTTCAACCCAGAGTGTAGTCATTATCTTCAGCTTCATTCTTTCATTCTTTCCAGTTCACCTTGATTCTTTCCAGTAACCTTCATCTTGATTCTCTCCATTATCTTCTTGATGGTTACATTGAGTTTGATGGTAAAGAAAATTATATATTCTCATTTAATCGATATATCTCATTTGCTATGCTTACACTCTGATTCGACCATGACAGGGATTTTGATTCTTTTCATTATCCTCTTCATGGTTACATTGAGTTTGATGGGAAAGAACATTATATGGTCTGATTCGATTTTAAGAGTGACACGATTGATATTTGATTAATATTATACTCCATAACTCTAATCTACCAAGTTTTGTATCTAGCCATGGAAGATGGAAGCTATTAATATTTTAATTATAGCTATTTTTATTGGTGTCTAGGTTTTTAATGTATTGCTTTGCATTTAGTGTTAAATTCTTTCGTTTTTAAGTTTTTTTTTAATATTTATTTATTGATTTATCATTATGATAAGGTCACCAAAAGTCCACCAAGTACTCCTTCTCCTGTAGATAATCGATAAGGTCGTCGGAAGTCCACCAAGCCCTCCTCCGCCTATAGATAACTCTAGTGATGAACAATAAATTTAAACAACAAAGAAGAAGGAAAGTAGTTTGATTTCATATTTTTGTTGTGTGTTTCCACAACCTGCAATTTGCAGGATGCGGGTTATTGTTTAAAAAATAAAATGAAAATAAACATAAAGAAAATGAAAATAAACATTCTTTCAATTACATTCTACAAGATTCTTCTTATTTTTTTTATTTGCGGTTAACTTGTATAGCCACGATTTAACATTAAACAACTTCATTGAGCCACACCAACTCTGTTGATCAGGGACCTCGAGAAATTGGAATGAACTACACGCAACTCTATTGAGTGAATGACAGTGTCCTAAAGCTTTGTTGATTAGTGAAAATATGAAATGAACAGTTCCTGAAGAAATGGAATGAGCCACACCAACCCTATAGATAATCAAATTTATGAAATGAACAGTGACCTAAAGAAATAGAAGGCCAAACCAACTCTGTTAATAAATAGTAACCTGAAGACAAGGAATGAATATACGAAAAAACCAATATTACACAGGAAAGCCGAAGCTCAATGGTTTATTATTAGTTTTAAAAAGTTTATGTAATTCAAAAGAAATGATATCCATCATGGAAGAGATCGTTTGAGTAAAGAAAAAAAATGGTACTCTAAAATCATCATGACTCTTAACTTCAAAATAATTTGGATAATTTTTTTAGAAAACCAATTCGAATTGGTCTCAGAATTTAATATTGTAAAATAGTTTTCCTTCTGTATTCAGGTGGTCAATTATTATCTTCAACTGAATTTGAATTTATGAGTGATTATTTTCTTTTCGGGTGGGGTGGTCAATTATTATCTTCAACCCAAACTGTAGTCATTATCTTCAGCTTCATTCTTTCCAGTTCACCTTGATTCTTTCCAGTAACCTTCACCTCATTTCTCTCCATTATCTTCTTGATGGTTACATTGAGTTTGATAGTAAAGAAAATTATATGCTGAATCTTGTTGAGCATGAATAATTTGAATAACTTCACGAACTAATGTTTAAGTGCAACCACAAAAGAAGAAACCCGGAATTTTTCTACAACCATACATACAGTTAAACTAAGCTTGTCCCAAGGGCTAATGTATTTAGTGGTAATAATTAGCAAATCTGTGAATTTGGATTGTACGGAATGCATTTCTTAATTTTAGTTAAATGACAAATGATGCCCACTTGTGTCATCCAAAATCATTAGTCTTTCTGAAAGTCATAACCTGTGGCACATTCTTATTTTTAGGCATTTGATTTCTGTTCGATATTTCTTACATGGCCCCAAGTTCCTGTTCATGTTATCTTGTTGTATTTATTATTGGGGCTTATGTCGTTTTGTTAGTCAATTGCTTCCATGCGCATCAGTTAGATGTTTATTACCTGTATATTGTTGTATTTATATCTGGTGTCTCTTTGTAAGTCATTTGTTGCCTCGTGAATTCGAAATGGATTATTGTATCTAATTGAAGTTAAAATTAGAAATGACATGTGAGCTTCATGTGTGCAACTGATTTCTTTTAGTTGTATTTTCATGTTAATCCATGCTAGTTTAGAAAAAATTTATTGTCAGTCTATCCTTCAACGACTGTTGAGGTTGCGCTTATTGACTATTGTCCTTATCAAAGAAAAAGACAAATTTAGCTACATATTTATGTAGGATAAAACATCACAACAAATATACAATATTTTGCAATTTTGAGCATTTTGTTGTACTTGTAAAAAAATGCTTTTTACTTCCTTGTAACAATTGGCAACACACTATCTATCCTCATAGTTATTGTGTCTACTTCAAATTCAAAGAACTTTCATCACGCTTCTGTGATCATAAATAAACTGAGACAACTTTAGGAGTAAATGGATAGCAGTAATTGGTTTCCGGCTCAAAGTTTCGTCTTTGTTTTATCTTTGTTTTCTTCATACAACACTTCACCCTCTACAATTTGTTGTCTTTTTGATAATGCGTCTTCTATCATATTTTGTTCCTCTATATGCACCCACTACAATCAGTTGTCATTTTGATGATGCATCTTCTATCATATTTAGTTCTGCTATACACATGGATGAAATAAGCCTGAACAGACCTGCTCTCTCTTTGATTCGGACTTCTAGATTCTTTATGTGAACATTAAAGAGCTGAAATGTGCCTTTTAAACCTGCACCAAAGTTGTCTTTACATCATTTAGAATAAATCTTGATACCATTAACTCTGCATAGTTGTTAGAGCCAGTTCCAAAACCTGCCTTCATTTTAATTGAATGATTTTTGGCCAAAAACATAATACAACTAGCATGAGTACTATTCTGGGGGCCCTTAATTTCTTACTAGTAACCAATGCCAAAGATCTGATTTGGTATATGCTATCTGGAAAGGTATACCTTTTTCCTAAAGTAAGAATTTCTTGCTAGCTACACACTCCATACTGTGTGAAATATGGAACAGTGTAAAAATTGAGGGTAATTTAAGGACCAATTTTTTGGTATATTCAAATTATTTGCTTTTATTTTATTTTTTTGGAAATGAGTTACTCCAGATTGGTTTCCAGATAATCAATCATTTTATTGAGTAGGCATTGATAATTTAGCAGAGTTTCTCATTTTAAATTAGTACTGATCCCCTAGTATGCCATGTACAAGTCAAACTACAGAAATAACAATGGATATTTGATTTATAGTTATGTAATTGAAATGATGGTAAAAAAGAGCATGTATAAAAATAACAAAACTTATGCGTATTTTAAATATGTACATAGAAATATCGAATGTCATTGATAGTTTAAATATGTGTAGAGAGATATTATGCCATATACAGGTCAGACCATATCATCAGTATGCCTTAACAGTGCATGTTAAACCTATTGCATCAATATATAGTTCAAACAAATTTTATATTGACAACAACAACCTTCTAAGAGTAGCAATATTCTAGCTATTTCACTCGATTCTTTCAAAAACAATATAGTTCAAACTAATGTTATATTGACAACAGCAGCTTTCTAAGTGTAGCAAAATTCTAGCTCTTTCACTCGATTCTTTTAGAAAATCAAATGATCTCAAGGCAATACATGAGAGCGTATTCTATGACCTTGATGGTAAAGAAATTTTATGTTGAATCTTGCTGAGCATGAATAATTTGAATAACTTCATGAACTAATGTTTAAGTGCAACCATAGAAGAAGAAACCCAGAATTTTTCTACAACCATACATACAGTTAAACTAAGGTTGTCCCTTGAGAACTTAACCCATAAAAAATCGCCAGTCCAATCCAACACAGAGGCTTCTGTATCAATTAGATTTAGCCATATTGAAAAAAATATATATAAAAAAGACAATGGGGGCACTTAAATCTTTCAAGGAGAAAGCAGCACAACACAAGGCTGCCTATGATAGAAAACCCTTCCCATGTTCTTCCACATCTTCTGCCCTTATCCTGCTATGTCTTTCTTCACATCTCTTGTTTTCCATGAGTTCTTGTTTTTGTTGTTGTTGATGACCACACCATCTTCTATACTAAACTTCCACTTGCTCTCCCACCGTGGCTGCGCGCATGTAGAACACAAAACAGTAGCGTTGCAATGCAAAAAAAACCAATGAATTCCATGCTCAATATTTAACATATATGAGTAACCCTATAAATCACATATACAAATAAATATACACTGTTAACTATTGTTATCAAACAAATTTGTTGTTCTTGTTGCAGATCAAGACCAAACAAATATGTTGTTCTTGTGGCAGATCAATACCTTGGGGAAATTATTGGTTTCTTCTTATCAATAAAGGATTTTTGAGGGTTGCGACCATCACCAGAAAACTCCTCCTTTTTACACGCCAAATCTGCAACAATAAAGTGGGAATCCATATAATATGTTTGCCGTGAAACAGATCAAACATACAATACGAACAGACAGAATAAAGCCTGAGTGTTTTCATAACATAGTTCAATTGGACACGACATGGTACAGAATAAAGCCCGATCGTCTTAACTCCATGCCGCCTTCTTCCGTATTTGTCGAATCACACAATATACCAACCGAAAATTTTAACCATGGAAATTTTAACTCACCAATCACCATGTGACACGTGTCGGAATGCGAATAGGCAGGGAGACGAAAAATATTTTGAGACTGCGTCTCCATAGGGAAAACACCTTCAACGTGATTAAATGGCAGTAAATTTAGAAACCAAAATCTTAATGCATTTATACCTTGTACAACATACAATGAGCAAGAACACGCATTTTATGTTCTCGATAACGATATCCTATATCCTAAAGGAGTAGACTAAAGCTTGATCAGTTTTGTTAGAGATCAGTTCAAAGCCCCTTCCCCCGAGTTGGAGTATATAACATATAGAATGTTCAAAGCGGGTAGAGTTCAAAAGAGCTTGATCGATCACCACTTTGAGATTGACATTTAAAATTCATAGGGGAGAGAATGTCCAGTGATATTTTAGAGTAAGTGCTTTGATAAGGACCGTTCACCCCCTTACCTTACTTAGACAGTGTACAGTGAACCCATTTGGAGAGTGCTTTCTTTAAATACATACCCGACAGAGGAAAGGCCATACCCCTCATGAAAGAAAGATACTTACCGATACAGAAAATTTGTTCCTACATAGAATCTTACGGTGATTCACCATTCAAATATCATATGTAATACACAGAGCTGCACATTGCTAGTCATAGCCATAGATTATGGCCATAAGTTTCATAGCTAGTTGCCATTGCCGATATAGCCGATAGCCATTAGTCAATGCCTTAAGGTCATAATAGAGGGGGGCATAGCCGCCGATCATAGTAAGAAGGGTATAGCCAAGAGCCATTCATTGTCGAATGACAATAATTGCCTCAAGATGCGGCTATTAGAAAGAACAGATCAGGAAGGAGAGATAGACGGATGGTCTTCCCACCACTTGTGCAGCATGTACAGTGCCTTTCTCAAAACCACAAAGAAAGAAGTCTGTTTTCAGCTGACTCCTCGATTCCTGCACCTTACTAAACAGTGATTGTACAACATATACAGCATGCATGTCAATTTTTTATTTGATCAATGGACGACCAAAAAAGGTACATGCTTTTTCAAACCCGACCTCGGAGAAAGAAGGACTTCGGCCTAATTATTTTATCTGAATTCATGACTTCCTATTGTAGGGAATAGTCTGTTTGATAATGGGTGGAAGTAAAGGTAATTTTGTTTAAATTAAAAGAAAAACACAAAGGAATTATCGAGAGATTCCGGAAATTTAAAAAAAAAATACAATAATATCATAATCGTGACATTGAGAATGTTGATCACTCGGCCATTAATGTCAACCTAGCTAAGAGGAGGGATATGCAAACCGACTTGTTTTAAGAGGGGAGTTTTTGACCTCTGTTTTCGACTGGTTTTTAGTAGTTTTTTGTCATGGAATTTTCAAAACGTTCAAAAACACTGTTAGATTTTACAGAATGTGGATGTTTGGGTTTTTTCTGTCACCTGATTTCATTTCTCAACTTAAAATTGTCCATGAATCCACATAAATTACAAATTTTGTAGATTAAATTCACCGGATTCCTGTAATGAAAGTAAAAAATTCCTTAGACAACTCCTATGCAAACACCTCATGCACCAGAAAGAAGGTGTATGGTCCTACAATTTCAGACAGAGAGTAATAAAAACAAAAATCTCCAAATGACATGCCACTGAATCTTTCTGATGAGAATCGTTATCATTACCAGAGCCCTGAGCTAAAAAGAATATCATAGACGTAACATTATTGACCATTCCTAGAGCAGAGGAAATATTCAAACTTATACACTAGAAGAAATTTAATATGTACCTGGGAGATTAGATCATGTCCTCCTTTCAGCAAATACTATTCCAACCAACCGTTCTGGTGTAAATCGCATGGTTCTAGGAGATTAGATCATGGCCTCCTTTCACCAAATGATATTCCAACCAACCGTTCTAGTGTAAATCGCATGGTTCTGGGTTGTGTAAATCGCATGGTTCTCGAAGATTAGATCATGGCCGCCTTTCACCAAAATATTCTAGTAACCATTCTGGTGTAAATCCTCTCATTATGGAGCTTCTGTCTCATATTGAATATGATAATGATAAAAAACTTACCAGAAATGTTGATAATGGTATATTATCTAGGGTTTTTCTAGTCGCAAGCCATTTTCTCTTTAAAACTATGAGATTCGGTTCCTTCTTACAAGGAGGTAACCTAATTGTTCCCTAACCAACTCACTACAACACTCGCTAATATGGAAGTCATTAACAAGCCATTTTCTCTTTAAAACTATGAGATTCGGTTCCTTCTTATAAGGAGCTAACCTAATTGTTCCCTAACCAACTCACTACAACACTCCTTGCTAATATGGAAGTCATTAGACTTCCATTTCTTTAAATTGATGATGTTATTATAATTCTTTTTTTTGGTTTTTAGGATATCCTATGGATAAATTCATTCATAGATAAATTTATGTAATGAACATTTCCTAAATGTATAGATTTATACAAATAACATTACTTACAGTGCTTTTTAATGGGGATGTTACACATACGAACTAAGAAAATGAAGATTAAAATGGTAGTACTAAAAGTAAAGACGAAACAAGAGAGTATGAAAATTATTGATGAAGTTGGTGGATGAAATGCTTCCAAGATTAGCTTAATTTATATTCATCTTCTTGATTAAATTTATTGGGATGTTTATCAATTTTTAGGGATTCTATGATAATGCGATAAGAATAATAAGGATAAAGGTTGTGATTTTGGTTTGCTTGAAGTAAATTAAGAACTTAGTTTCATGAGAGTTTAACTATTGTAGATTTCGAAAGACGTTTCAAAATATATCGGTGATGTATTCCTTAAGATGACTTTAAATGGATCAACTAGCTTGGCCAATATAGGATTTGTCACATGAACAAAGAATTTGATAAACACCTTGTGAGATAAACGGGTTAAATTTGTATTTAATGATTTTGAGAAATTATTTGAAAGTTTTACAATGTTTAAAGAGAATGTTGATATTCTTTTTTTTAAAGAACAAAGAGGTTATATTATATGCATAGTTTTGATATTTTAAGAGCTAAAATAATATTATGTAAATAAATAATAGAATTTTAACTCATTTTAGTTCAAAATATTACTAACATGATTTTTTTCAGAAGAAAAAAACATTGTTTTGATCTATATATTAGAATCAAAGAAAATAAAAACTTTACATCAATGGATACATCACATATACTACATAAATGTTGTAGAGGACCATTAGTAAATAGCAGTTCATATCTAAAGATCCAGTCCAAAAAAAACAGTATTGCTGAATAATTATGAGTTGTAACCAAACTTACTTATGATACTACTAACATAAACAACCAT
>LPNX010498382.1:0-23373 GCA_001517045.1 Pseudotsuga menziesii
TTGGGAGGGGGTTAAAAAAATGATTTTGGGAGGTATTTTCCAATATTTTTTGAAAATAGGGGTATTGTTTCATATGCCACGAACGAACGTGCTATGGCACGGTTTCACTAAGTGAAGACTCCATGGCGAAGGGCACCATGCCTTTGCCTTTACGTGTAGTGAAGAGAAAAGGTAAAAAAAGGTTCAATGGAATTGTTACATCTATCAAAACTTGTGCCCCCTAAGCTACAATATGTGCACAAAAGGGGGTTGGCTTTTGCATCCATTACGTCATAAAAATTAAGCAACAAGCTAGTAATGGAAATCCTGACTATATATGATCGATATTCAATATGAAGATTGACTTGGGATATTAAAAACTTGAAACAAAATATCTTCTTCACCTGTCAACCTTATTTGGTTATTCCATGATATTCAATACATGATATTATAAGAGGACCCACGTGAATCGTCGACAGGAAAAATGGTGTCGCTTGTGCAAATTATGATGTGCAAAAACTTTGATGTCTCACATAGTTCAAGTTTCAATTTCAAAGGTATAGTCTCTCCACGTCCAGATCAATTGTCAGTTTCGAAGGTATAGTTCCTCCACGTCCGGGAGTTTCAAGGTTCTCTAAATCTAACTAAAAGTAAAGCTAACTAAAACTTGGAAAACTCCTATACCTATGCCGCTTGGATTTTTGGAATTTTTTTCTTTGTAAGATTCCATTGGCATTCAAAGGATCAAGGCAAAAACATTGAGTTATTCACCGAATGGTGTCAAATCTAAAAACTTTATGTACAAAATATTTTTGAAGAAAACTTATTTTCACCTATGCTGAAATTTAGAAGTTTGATGTTACTTATTATCACTTATTTTCCTAGACTTTCTTTCATCAAGTAAACTTATATTATCTACACACAACTTTCTCTCATTTTTAAAACTAATCGAAATTCTTTTCGATGTTTCATTTCCCCTCTTTGAAAATAAAGTAGTTATTATTATTTTTAAGCAATTAATATTTATATAATAAAAGCATACTTATTTCTTACCTGACCCATTTTTTTTGTGTTTCCTTTTAACTAAATTATCAGTGGAAAATTGAACTCGGGTTGGGCCACACTTTAACAAAATAAATTAAAAAGCACAACTTTTTTTTATAGTCACATAACATCAATTTAAACAAGAAAGGCTGCAGAGCAGCAAGTCCCTGCCAAGTAAAAAAAGTCATGAAAGCATAATTGGTGTAACAATATAGCTATAGTTGGAAAACAAGGTAAATTTTGCACTGAAAAGTTCGAGATGCTCATCCTATTCATTGGTTTCTTGGGAATCAACCGGTGATATGGGTCCTTTGGCATCGGTCCATTATATATACCCATTAATCGATATAAATCCTTGAGCACTGGTCGGTGATGTAGGGCCATTGATTGATGTAGGGATTGTCCAGTGATAGCATTATTGTAGGGATGATTAGGTTCACCTCTTCAGTTCACCTAGATTCCTTATAGCTTCCCAACATCAATGTGCCCGTTAACATTAACATCCACAGTCATAAATTTTTTTCACGACGTTCAGTGATGATAAAATCTTTAGCGGTTATGATAGTGTTATACCATAAATGAAAATATTGGTGGTGACTGAAGTTACTATATGAAACAATATGTAGTACAATGTTTCTACAATGTATGATGTTGTAGAAACCATGGATTGTTTTCTATTTATGTCAGCTACCCATGTGAATGCTCCATGATAACTAAGAACCCTTTTAAGGGTTATGTTCGAGAACTAGAAGAACCGATGTAAAATAGAGGAAGACTGCATGTTTTTGTAGGTTGCACGTGGATGACAAGAATAGTTTTCTATGGGTGAGAATTGTTATTCTCTCTATTTGTTAGATTTCTCAATTTCAATGAAGGATGTGGCAGGTATAAGACAATTGTTAAATCACGGGATACTAGCTTATAACTACCTAACTTTACTTACCGCTCATTCCAACTTGTAAGTGTAGAACTTTTTCTTTTCTTAGTGTCGTTGGATGACAAAGATTCGATTTGTCTTGTAATTGCTTAATTTTCCTTTCGTTATTTGCAGGATTTCGCCCGAGCATTTTACCGGGTTCGCTCAATGACTGGTTTCGCCCAATTCTGATTGCTATAAGTTTAGCTTTCCCGCGCAACCTTGAAATTGCGGAAATGCACACTAAAGTATGCATGTCTTTCATATTAATGATGCTAATGGCTGACCACATTTGATTCATATTATTTGATTCATAATAATAATAATAGATGAATTTTAAAATTGTATTTTCAGTAGTTCCCTAAAGTGGTTAGACTATGGTATCCACGTGTTTTCTGTTTTTTCCTGCGTTGAGCTGGATGTTCTGCATCACTGAGCCCGGTTCTCTAGGAACTTGAGCTCTTGGGTGATAGATGGAGACTGCACAAATGGTTTTACACAGGGATCTCTTCCCAATAAACGCGAACCTATTAGATTCTGCATGCACTTACCAATTGTCACAGATGGTATGCCAAGTGCTTCCAAATCCACTCCTTGGTTTATGTTGTAGCCTAGTGTCTTTTTTTTGCTCTCTCTGGACAGCCAGATGTTGCTCTGAAAATTTCTTGGGCCCTCAACTTCGTTCATGCAATTTGAGAAAGAATGAGGTCTTAAGTTCTATTCTATAGAAATAAATTTTTCATAGTCACGCAGTCCCTAATCTCTATGGCTGAAGAAGAGGCGACGAGTCCCTTATATCTATGGTTGATCTCTATGGCGGAAGAAGACGCGACCAGACAAGTAAAGAGGGAAACCTTCATGGACAAACTTTCATTGCAACTATTCTTATAGCCATCTTCACTACTGCTACTTTCATGGTTGGATCATAAACTGTTGGAATAAATTGATAGCTTAGATGCTATACGAGATGTTGACGAGGGCGTCTAAAGCTGGGGAATTGACTGATTATTGGGTCATGTTGCTGTTTAATCCTATTATACTTTGTCTTAAAAAGATATGTTTACAATCGAAATTCCATATTTTATTAAATATCTTTTTGAATGGAGCCTGTGCAATCACTTGCATTGGCAAATTCATTTATTGGATGCACAAATTATGGCATCATGATGAACAATATTTCAGTTTCTTCCAAGCGGTCTTAAACTTTACAGCCTATCTCGTTGCCCACGAAAATTCCAATGTTTAAGTACACTTCCATGACTGACAGCGTTGTAGCGGCGTCGACTGAAGGATTCAGAGTATTAATTGATAATTTGGCAAAGCTCTAGACGAATAATTTGAAGTTCGAGGAGGAATTGACATTGGATTAAAGATTGCATTCAGAAAATGAAGATAAGTTTATGCATGGTTATTTACAGTACCATTGTTTTATGTATTGACGGGTCCATTTCAAAAGAAACCATTTACAGAGTTTTTTTGTTTGTATGATAAATAATAACCATTGTTCGCTGAGTGGCCTCTTATCTGAGAGCTTTCCCTATCTTGAGTTGTTGTGTTATAGGCTATTTAGACGTTTACCTCATAACTTTGTTGAAGTCGAAACCCCAAGTCTTATGTATGCAAATTGTTTTCTTGTTTGCACAACTCACCTTACCTTACCTGGGATCATTTGAGTACACCTCTTCGTGAAAAAAACATATATTTTTTTGTTAATAAGACATATAGGCCTACTCCAGAGGCAATGGTTTGAACATAGAGGCTCGAGCTTCCCTAATGATGGCGTTGGATGGTAGGATGCCAAGATATGATGCAGATTATCCAACAGGCCTGGTTCGAGATGGAAACCCTTTATATTGTATAGAAATTGGGATTCCGTTAAAGCACCCATAACAAAACCAATTCTATGACGAGCATCCGTTTCAGTTTAAGGTCGAGATTTAAAGACTATCACCATTCTTTTGACGAATCATAACCCCCAAGTCTTCTGTAAGCAAATTGTTTCTTCTTTGCACAACTCTTCTTACCTGGGATCATTTGAATACACCTCTCCGTGAAAATATATGTTGTTTTGTTGTCTTATGCAATAGATCTAGCATAAATCTTAACGATTATAGTGTGAACACAGAATTGAGTCCTTTTATGCCGAAGAAGATGTTTGTAGTTAATAATTTTTGGTTTCTACATTGTTAAATTACGGATTAGGAATCCATTTGCTATAATATCTGAACCCAAACAATGTACCCAAAACACTGAAATCAATCCAAAAGGAAATCAGGTCTCCTTTCAGGTATATTATTCATCTAAAGCGATTCATAGCTGCAAGTATAATTTGTAATTACTGGCAAATTTTCGTACTGATTTATGTAGACTATTATAGTGAGTTTTGGCATGTTAATGGAATCGCAGTGTGAAGATGTCCAAGATGTATAAAGAAAATTGCAACAAATGAACATCAAATATTAGAAAAAAAAAGACATTGGCCAATACAACATACAGTTTTTTGCACTGCAGTCACACACGTCGAGAGTAGAAATTCAAGCATACAGTTTTTTGCACTGCAGTCACACGCGCCGAGAGTAGAAATTCAAGCATGATCACTGTTTCATTCATGAAATTGTGCACATTAGCATTAGGGTTCTCTTGGCAACATTCCAGATCAAGAGATTAAGTGTCCAAATTTATAGCCCATAGTTGCATGTGCTGGTGGTGGCAAAGAAGGCCACACATCTGCATCTACACATGTTTAGAGCATACATGCAATGCTTTGACACATGTTTAAAGCATACCCGCATGCTTTGACATCAAAGGGACACATGCACTGCTTTGACACTTGTTCAAGCAAACACATGAATTGCACGGAGACATGTAAATTTAAGAAAATCTTAGCAATCTAATTTATAACATATAAAAATGTATTGAACTAATGAATGTCTAACATAAAATGTATTTTAACTAATGCTAACAACATCGTAGCATTAGTTTAAAAAGGGATACAAAGGGATTGCATTATATGAATTGCATAAGTTTCAAACCCAAAAAGAATCACCTTGCCTCGATATGAGGCCAAATAAAAGCCCAAATTGTTTGATTTGTTGAAAAAACGGTTTCTGGTTACAGATTGATCAAGATAAAGGCCATTGTCAAGTCATTGTCAGAAAGAAGTTAAAACGTACGATTAAATGTTTTGAATGTTTTGAATTTTGTGCCGTTTAATGGAAAATGACGGCAAACCGATTACTATAGTCCCTGCTAGCCGGGGCAGGGACTAATAACAATATAATCTAGAACATTTTGCAAACTAATTTAAATATTAATTAATTAATTAAAACCTTAATTAATGTCAATAAAAAATCAAATATTTCCACTTTTTGAATTGCCCTCAACAACTTCAATAATGTCGGCTGGAAATCTATTATACCTATATATATATTCGTTTCAATCTGTCTGGTTTTGTATTTAATTTATGCCTTGTGTGAACTTGTAATCTCGCATTTTTGTTTTTCTTATTCTGTGACGCTGCATTTTCAGCACATTGCCAAAAAATATTCATTGAATTTTGGGAAATATGGACGCACATCCATTATCTTCGGACTACGCCTCCAATTCTAACAAGGAAAAACATTCGTCGAATGGTGGACTTTCAAAAGTCAGAAGAGCAAGAGTTCAAAAGAGCACTGTACAGGGAAGCTCTTCGTCGACGAAATTGCTTCATAATTCCCAGAATGACAAGCATAACGGGAAGGGGATAATTAGTGGTGTAGGTCACTTTGACGAAGTCACTGGTCGAAAAAAAATGGATCCGAATATTCTGGAAGCTGAAAGCTCTCATATGGCTGTCATCAATAATGGCCAGGTCAGAACGAGGACTCATCGAAGTCTGAGTGACACACACAGGGTGGGACTAGATGGAGAAAGGCCAACGGATCTGTTATGCGGTTGCTGTTATTGGGAATTTCCATTAGAAGAAATTGTATGCTGTACAGATGGGCATCTATGTTGTTTTAAATGTTTAAGAAAGCATGTAGAAGAAATCATATATGGAGGTTTGAAAGCATATGGCTCTCTAAGCTGTATGGATATGGGTGGCTGCAAAGAGTCAATTCCTTTGTCAGAGATTCGTAGAGTTCTTCCCAATGATGTAGTTGAAAAATATGAACACCGCCAGGCCCAAGAAGCTATAGTTGAAGCCAAAGTAGAAGGCTTGGTTTATTGCCCATTTTGTAACATCCCATATGAAGTAGACAAATGTGTACAAGTTTTGCAGTGCCCAAACACAAAATGTCTAAAGGCTTCTTGTATCCAATGTAAGAAGCTGAATCACTTACCATTACTGTGTGAAGCGGTTCAGAAAACGCCTGGCACTCTTCGTGTGGAAGTTGAAGAGAGAATGACAAAAGCTGTTATAAGAGAATGTAACATCTGCCACACAGAGTTAATCAAGATGGAAGGTACCTGCAATAAGGTGAGATGCATATGTGGAAACACAATGTGTTACGTTTGTAGACAGTCAATTTCACCTAGCTATTATCACTTCTGTAATTGTATTACTTGTATAGTAGAACCAAGGAAACCTTGTCACATATGCAACAAATGCAATTTGATGGAGCAATTAGAAGAAGAAAATGAAGCGATGGATGCTAAGGAGGACGCTTTGAAAGAATATGCAGAGAAGGAACCTAAGTTGCTTGAACTTGAAATTGGACCTCCCCTCAAAAAGAGAAGAGTACAACCAGAATTCAACGAACTTCTTGAAATGTATGGTGCTGGAACGTTCGATCAATATGGTTCAAACATGAATGGATTATGGTTCAATCCTCGGAGATTGTCGTGAGCAGTATGCAGTCATTGTTGAACCTCCACGAGTATTCTTCTAGACTTGATGAGCAGCTTGCAAACATGGAATTACAAGTTCAAGAAGATATAGGTATGCCTTTTAGTAAATCTCTTCTTACTTCATATTTTACATGTAAGCCAGTTAGTATGTTTTCTATGATTGCCTCATTCGTTGAGGTATATGAATAAAAATAGTCCTAAAATTTCCATATACTTGTATAAAAATAAACATTTTATCAATATGTTACTCAAATGAGTGCAACTGGAAAAATTGTTATCGCTTTTACTTATATTGAGATCTCTATTTATTAATGAGTTGATTCAAGAATTTTAGCAACTTAAATTAACTTAATTTATGTAAAAATTTTGCTGAAAAAATTAAATTAGATTTATTTTCTTTCTCAAATTATATGCTGCTATTGATGGTTTTTATTATTACGTATATGCCATGTTGGAAATGAAAGAGGTTCTTATAGGACTTTTTTTTTAATTATTACTTAGTTAGAGTTTTTATATTTATATTCCATCTTAAAAATGAAAAGGGTTATTGTATAGTGTGTATAGGTACCCAAGGAATTATTAAGTTCGGATTGAATCTAACTTAAGTGAGCCACATTAGCAGTCATCCACAAGACTTGAAAACAAATAATGTTAGAAATGTAATTATATTAATTGTTTTTTACAATAATAATACTTAAGATGTACCATAAATTTGGTTTATTTAGGTAAAATAAGAATAATATTAGTTTTATTAAAAATAATATTAGTTTGTTTATTTTATTTTTCGGGACACTCTATTAGTGCCTTCATCATATACATATATATTTGATGGCATGTAATGTGATTTAAAAATTTATGTGGAAGAATGTTATATTTAAATATTTAGAAAAAACAATAAAGTTTTTTTTTTAAATTAAAAGTATCTATATTAAAATAATATTGACATGGATGTTATTTGATATCTCCATTGTAAGGAATAACTATCATTGATATTTATATGTTTTCCTTTTATATAGTAATGTAAGTTTTTTTAAGCTAAAAATGACCCTGATCCATTTAGGATAATATATTTAATTTTGGTGTTCGTAAATTGTAAATTTTTTAATTTTTCTAATATGATTAAATTTTTCATGAATATAATATCTAACAAGTTTTAGAAGATTCAAATTGATTAATGTTTCATTGTGAGGTATTTAGGTTATATTTCTTATAGAGACGTAAAAATATTATGAGTTGAATGTTACTACAGTGGCACCCATTCATGTTGAAATATCCATTGTGAAATGATTATTAATAGTCACATATTAGCGAAATCATTGCTTATGGGTTATATATGATGTATTGATGGGTTTTCTTCTTGGTTTTATCTGTTGAAAAATCTAGGGTTCACCTTAGAATGAGGGGACGTAATAAGTAGTTTCTTTTGGGATGTATTACATAAGAGTGAAAAGAGACACGAACATGGGAGGGAGGTGTGGGGAGTTTCAATTTATAATATACAGATATTTTTAAATAAAATTATCTTGCTATTTTATTTTTATTAGTAAGAGGTGCTCAATGTATTGCTTAATTGAAAAAAAATAGATACATAGTCGAGTCTAACACCAGAAACATGGAGTTGGGTTATGGTCATGGAACCAAAAAAGAAAAGTATGCAAAAGGGCCCAGATCGAATATCTAACGTGTAACCCATCTAGAACTAAAAAATTAGTTATTTTATTTATTTAGAAAAACATTATGTTAAAAGTATTGTAAAGTTTTTATGACCAAGGATAGTCAAGGGTAACTGTAATTGAATATTTTATTTGTTTAAATAATTAAAAGAAGAGACACCTATTCAAAGAAGATTGTTGAAGAGTGTTCATCAACCCACTAGGAGGAATAAGCAGCTGTAGAGGGCCGAATGACAAGTGGAAGCACTAGCATTTCACTTTCTAGCTGCTGTAGGAGGAAAAATCCCTACAATTGTGGTCATGTTCCATGAGAAGAGGAACTGAGCAAGGAGACTCATTTAATTACAAAAATGACCCAAAGAGCTAGGCAATCTTATAAATACCATTGAATTTAGCACGAGGCTCACTACATCCTATTCCAAAGTGATTAGATCCTTGTGAATTTGTCGAAATCTCAAAACTGAGGCACACAAGAGGAATTCGATGAGGGGATAGCTAAAGTAAATTTGCTGAGAGTTAAGTATGCTAGTGAGATTGCTAAGTTGCAGATATTTTTGTGTGGGAAGTTACACAATATCTTCCTCCTATTGGTTCAGTGAACAGGCTCATGGGTCCTAAAGTAAGTGATCTTGACTACTTTCATGAGACAGTTGAGATGAATGAGCTTCTTTGGATGTTTGTCCCCCTTCTACATCTATTCAGTTTCTAAGATGTTTTCTTTATTACCTACGAATTTATTTCATGTTTGTATTTGAAATATTTATGAATGCCAAGGGACTCTCTAAAACTACTTAATATTACTGAATTAGAATAGGTTAGAAAGATTTTACTTATGTATAATATTTATAAGAAATGTTATAGTTTTTCTTCTTATATGTTTAATGGAAAATATGTAGATGTATTCCTATATTATTATAAATAGTACTGAGTTATTATAGTGACCTTCTTAAGTTTTGTTTCTTTTACATTGTTAGTTTATTATATTTTTTATTAAGTAAATAATGATTTTAATTCATCTAGTTATTAATTTAAGATAGTTCTTATAACCAATTAAAATTAAAAAAAAATCCAAATCAAAGTTTAAAATATCCAAGAAATAAACTCTCTTATCACATATTATACCTAATAGGCTTATTAGGATATTACTCTCATGTCCACACCCCTCTACTCAGTCGAGAGGACATGACTAACATAGCTGCTAACTATCTAATCCACGAAGCTAGCCCCATTTATAAATTGCATTGAACTTAAACACACACATGCAGAAAATGTTAAGATACAACGAAAGCAAAATACATTCATTCACAACACTTAACATGTTCATATTAATTGATAAAAAAATATACAGTTGCAAAGATCAAATAGAAAATAATACTTATCTTGAAAAAAGCTTGTACTGCAACCAACTACATCGTTGCAACGTTCCACCCAACCATAGGTCGGTGTGCTCATCAATCTCTTAGCAACACTGCCACCCCCAAGATGAGAATGATTCACATAAGGAATAAGGAAACACTAGCATACTCACACATAGGGAACGGTTTATCAAAATTCAGCCAAGCCAACACAATCGGGTTTATCAGGCTGCAAAAGAGATGGAAAGGCTTACTGCTAAGCTAGTGAGCTCAACCATAGAGCTATAAACACCTGCACCATATCTAGTTTGGATTCTAAAACATCTACACACCCAACACAAGGAGAATCCCCTTCTCTGCTACACTGTCTCCTAGGCTATGCCTTCCCTTGTAGTGTTATTCACGGTGTGAAAAGAAGAAAACCATCCCCCTAGATTTTTCAATGAGATTCTTGCTCATACTAGGTTTATTAAGCTAGTTCATACCCCATTTCCACACCCAAATCAGTTCATATCAAGCAAAATATGCACATATGGCAGAATACAAAATTATGGAATCGAGGAAAAATGGCTTTGACAAAAAAACAAGTTGGTAAAATAGGGAAATCAACCCTTCGATGAGAAATTTGAATTCATAAACTATCTTGGTAAGTTGATGAGCCAAAGCGACTGCTATGAACCCCAAAATCGTGAATCCTTGATGGTCGTTTTCTTAGCAACACAAAAATGAATTTGTTGGGAATGGAAAATGAGGAAAACGAAAGGAAAACATGAGGAAGACAACCCAATCTTTGGGAATTACAAAAACGACTTCCCATCTATGGGAAAGAGGAGGTAAACAACTAAAATCATGGATGGATACAGACAGGAAGCTCTAGCTTCTTGCCAGCACTCACGTGAATCAGAGAAAAATGGTGAGGAAGATGAAAAATGTGAATGCAGAACGCGAGGACCTCCAGAAACATGGGGAGAGACAACCACCACCATGCATCAGGGAATTGGCATCATTTTTGGGCAATAACTTTCCCCATAAGTCAAAATCCCATTTTCCAAAAACTGATGGCTTCTCCAATTCTAATTTGGATTTCCATACCTTGCCCACCCCATGCAATAACCAACTCAACCAACTTCTAGCAGTAATAAATGATTGGGTGAATAAGACAAGAAATATAGTTGATAGTTTGATGGGTTATCCCTTTGACATTTGGCTCTTCGCCATTGGCCCAAGGGTTTGAATTCCCCCCCCCCCACCTTATCCTTAGGAAATCATGCCCCCATCTCATTATTATTGCATTGACATCGTTGGTTGTGTGCTTTTAATTAAATTTCATCTTTACATGATGTCCAAAATTATAATGTGTCGGCTCAGACAAAATACCATCGACAAAGATTTTTAATCGACGAAACATAAAATGCTAAATAGATGGTGGGGATTTTGCCTTTATCTCCACACCATGATTAAATACAATATTTACATCATATACATTTAAAGCAAACGGGTTCAAAACAGGGGTGTTACAAATACAATATTTTAAATCAGGAAATTCTAAAGTGCTCTATCCAACAATGATATTTGGGAACAAAGTTACAATCATATGTTCCTACAATTATTTTTTTGTACTAAAACCCTTTTATATTTTAAAATAACACCATCATTTTAATCCGAAAGTCTTATAGCTTCTATAGAAGTCAAATGAGGGTTAAAGGACTCATCCAAAATTTACATAGAAGTGAAATAAAAGATCCCACAAGTTCTTATTCTCAAGTACTGATTATATCTATAGTAAAAACCTAGAGAACTAATTAGATATTAATTAAATGTACTAACTAAATTGTATTTTAGATTTTCAATTATAAAAACTATAAAAGTGATTCACCTGAATATATTCTCCTTCAAGAAATCCCATTATTGTATAAGAATAATAGCATATAACTTATTAAACAATAAAGTTAAAAGAGCAAGCAGGCCGAGGGTTCAAAGACTGTAAAACTTTGGCAGTTGACAGGCCTTTATACTACAACTATAGTGGAAAAACACATATTAAAACCCTTTAAAACATATTAACATAGGATTTGCATAACCACGCTGACTTTATCAAGTTACAGAGAAAGACAAACCAATGTCATTGATTGGCTACAACCCCTTCATTGTAGGCCATAAGTAGCTACTTTCCAACTGTAAATACTCTTCAAAACAAAAAAGACGCTAGTCAAACCACTACATATAGTTTTACAATAAACATGTCAGCCTTATGACTTAAGGTAAATTTATTCAGCTTTTGTCTCAAAAGAACCAACACCCCAATGAAATGTTTTGGCAATACTCTTGCCTCACGACCTTAAAATTGTAATATAGGGAAAAACATTAATAAACCCTTAATAAAAATACAAACGATATAAATAGAGTAAAGACCAACATTCATATTACAACTAAAATGTAGTAGGTTATAGAACTTTAAACTCCCAACGAAAATGGTTCTATTCACCCTTAAACATTGTTTTTACAAATCTCTATAAGACCTCGAATCTTCAATGAAACTAAACATTACATTACATTACAGTCCCCTCCGGACTCCATGGTCTGAAGGTGATTTATTTAAATGAAAAATAACTGTAAAGTGCCATAGGGAAGAACCACAAAAAGTTTTACCACTTCAACAAAAAGAAAACGCTTAATGAATCCAACTCATGAGAACCCTGTCCTAGCCACAAATCCATAGAACCATAGAGCTCCAAGGAGCAAAGGAGGTTGGGTATCAGGTCTTACCAAGACCATGTTCCCACCTCCAAAATGATGGTTCCAATCCAGTGAAACAACCTTGGTTGTAACCTAGTGCAAGCAAACAATGCAGAGGTCAAATATATATTTTTAAAGAAATATATAAAAAAAGCAATGGAAGCCATTAATAGAATGTGCAATGTCTTAACCTTTGTAGAATTTGATGTTGGAAATGACAGCCAAGAGTTTAGTGCATACAACCTAAAAACAACTAATGTCGAGGTTAAACAAAAATTTCCATCCAAGGATCCAACTGGTTACAATATTACTGGTGTGAGTTATAGAGTTGGATATGTCGAAGGGTAGGAGGAAGACAAGAGCCTAAGGGCTAAAAGCTCGGATCTCTCTTCATCAACATCACCGTGCATAAGAAGATTTTTTCTTAGCACAAAGATGAAGTACACCATTGCATAGGTGAGTTAAGCCCTTAGGGTTTATGGAAAGAAAAAAGTGCTTACCAGTTCGAGGCCGTGAGCCTTCACGTGGTTCTCACTAATGCCACCTAGTGTTTAATATATCAAACTCAAACTCCATAGTTTCAAAACCATCGAATATCACCTTTGAGGCCACCTAGTGTTTCTTTATGCTTGTTTTAAATTATGGTAGGAGATATCCTTATTTAGTCGAGCTCATGGTTCATTACTTAAGGATAGGTTGTATTCCCTTGTCTTAGTTAGGGTATTCATTATATATAGGTAGGATTTGTGTGTGTTACCAGCATAAGGTAAGCTCTTCACTGCTAACATCTGCAAAAGGAATACATATGATTTTAGTAAAGTACTGACGTAAAATAAGTGGCCATGTTAAGTAGATGAAGCTGTAATGTCCCCAAAAATTGAATTTTTTTTTTATAGGCTAGTGAAAACTACCCCAAAGTGGATCATTATTACTCGTGCAGAATTACATGCACTACTTCTACTTTCAATCTCTTTACCATACTATCTTGTTAATCTCTTATCTATTCAGTGATTATTAGCTCATTTTATTCTTATGTTTTAATTATGTTATTTAAATATTTCTACATCTTAGTTATTACTGTCGGTGAATTAATGAATTGTATAGATCATTGTTTTACTCTTGCACATATGTACTTTATTTATTTAATAAAAAATAACTTAGCTTTGTTGATGGGAACAAAGTGGTGGAGTGGCGGGACTTGTTCTCCCATGACGATCTAAGAGGTAAGGTATTACTTGGTTTTGCAGGCTTACTTACTTCAATCGAACTAAGGCACCTCTTTTATTTACTTACGTAGTTCATTACTTTGCCACGAGATCTAGTGTAAAGTGTGTTGACCGTCTTCATCCTAGAGGACCTGATGCTAGTTGTTATGCTGCTTATCGACTTGGTTTTATAACTTGATAAGTGTCATTATCTTCAATGTAGCTACTATGGCTAAATTTTCTGTACACTAATTATTCTTCGTTATGTTTTCAATTCGTTAGCCTATATGTCATTAGCACATTTTACGTTCTAAGTATATTCTTACTATACCTATTAACAAATCTTGTCTCCTTTTATTGATAGGTTATTATGCTAGTTTAAGAGTAGAGCTTTGGATTTTTAATATAGGTAAATACATTACCATGGAATACTTCGTATGCCATGGTTTTTATGCTTGAGACTTGTGACAAAAAGGGGACAAGTCCTAAACTTAAAACCTAGGGTTTATATATTATTTCAACACCTAACCTTAAGACTCGCTTATGCACTAGCGCATACCATGTATGAAACCATGCTTTAACAAACTTTGTATTGAAAGGAGGACTGTGGTAGTGTAGGGTGGCGATGATATAACATATGGTTACACCATCTGTTACATGGGTTTAAGCTTTTGCATGGTGAATTAAACCCACGGTAATGTAATGAAGTTCAACTATGGAAGAGTGGGTTTGAAAATTTGATAGTGGGTTCTAGTTGGTGCATTTAACGTTCTTGGTACTTGTGGCGGCCCTAAGCTTAGGCCTTGGCTCATGATTCAGTTTGGTCATTTCATTAGGGCCTGTTGAGAAATGGGGTCTCGAGTCTGTGCTGTGAAGGAGACTACACCCTAGACAAGAAGGTACGATTCTATTGGTTTCATGACTGCATTTTATGCTTGTTTTTCGTGGCTCCTTCATAGTTATACTTCTCAAACCTGCCATGTATGGTTGTGGTTACAAGTGGCAGGGTAACAATCATGGGGTCGCTCCTTACTTCACTGCAGCTCCTATGTGTTGCAATTGAGGCCATGGTAAGACTACTATTCAAGCTTATGCTTGTCACATTTTATCCCTGTGGGCAGAGCTAAGTTTCGATTGTTTGTTGGTTGGGGTTTTATGTTGTAGCGATTTTGATTTCTCCTTCAGGCTTATGGTTACATACTTGGGTTTTAAATGTTGAGGCGTTATGCCATGAATCGATTCTTAGGCCATTTGGCTCAGTTTAATTTCATTTTAGTTATGTAAATCGTTATTTTTGGTTTTGGGATTTATAGCCATGGGATGCACCATTACTTGCAATGGTGCCATAGTCCATTGGCACGTTTGTGTAAATCTCGTTCTTGGCCTTGAAAGGAGACTATGTACCAGAATTGGGATCTCTATGTAAATAGAAATATGTATTGTTTGTATATAATGGTAATGGTTAACTTGATATATTGTGTATACGATTTCCTTCTGTTTTTTAACTGAGCACTATATTTAAATGGAGTTGGGGTTTTAAAAGTAGAGGTATTCTCCTAATCGGATGCTTTGTGTGTAATGCGATTGATTAATTTGGACATTGTAATTATTTGGCAGCGTGGGTAAAGACCATGTCATAAATGGTATGAGCTTTCCCCATAGCGCTACGAGAACTTCGATATTATTTGTTTATGGTATTTGGTTCTTATGTAAATTTGGAATGTGGAAATCCATGGGTTGGAAAACCATGGTGGCCATTGCTTAAAGTAGTTTTATATATTAATGGATTATGTATTAAAATTGTTATTGGCTAAGGATGTGATGTAGCTATGGTCTTATGACCTCACTGCTAGCGTATGCATCATTATTTAGATGGAATTTGATGTGTTTGTAAATTACAGCCTGCATGCTTAGTGTATATCATGGCCTCTATAGAGATATAAACAATGGATTTATACAAAAGATTGGCTCCTATTCCATTCATTATGATATGGATTTTATTTGTTTTTAGAACCAGCCATAAGGTTATATGATTTGGATTTTTGTTTACTATAATATACTATGGTTGTTATTAGTGTTTTTTTCCTTGGGTTTTGAACATCCATGTGATTTGATGTCACGATCTGTGTTGGCATAAAAAGGGTTTTTAATGTAAAGAGTTGTAATGAAATGTATTTTGATAAATAAAACAAACTGGGCTTGCATGCCCACAGGATTCGATTCCTGTTACTATTTGCAATATATGGATTTATGATATGATTTTGATGTTGTTTTACTATGATATGTTTTACGGTAATTTAAATAGCAATGTGGATTTGTTTTAGAAGTACAGAGATTTTTTATTGGACCACATGGATGGTCACAATATATTCTCTGTTTGGATATTGATGATGATATTTATTTTAAATGGAATTGTTTAAATATTAGTTTATATTTAGTATGGTAGACCTTGAAAGGTCTTAGATGAGTTATTTAATTTTGGAATTAAATTTATAGATAGTTGTCATATATGTTTATACCTGATGTCTTTATCTGTATATATATATATATATATATATATATAAAGTAGTTATGTTTGTAAATAATACCCTAAGGTATCTATTTAGTATATTTATTTCTTAAACCTTACTCCTATGATTATAGCTACTATAATCTCAAACATGTCTTTACTAACAAATGAAATATGCTAGTAGAGGTATAAATAATAGGTGATAATTAAATAGCAGATCTCGATTTACCTAGTTTACAATATTAATTTCTGAATATTGAATGAATAGAGAAACAAACTTTAGCGATGGAAACCTAGCTATATACAGCCTATGATAATATTTACCAACCTAGAAAGTATTGAAGAGAATAAAATACTCCTATGATTATAGCTACTATAATCTGAAATATGTCACTAGAGGTATAAATAATAGGTAATAATTAAATAGCAAATTTGGATTTACCTATTTTATAGAATTAATTTCTGAATATTGAATGAATAGAGAAACAAACTTTAGAGATGGAAACCTAGCTATATACAGCCTATCACAATATTTACCACCCTAGGAAGTATTGAAGAGAATAAAAACCCTAGCAGAATCTAGGCAGAACATCAATTACATAATGTTACTAAATTCATTAAAAATATTCATCTAACATAGTCATTATATAATCTAGAATATAGCATACACAGTCTAGGGTTTGATTTTAAGAAATGTAACCCTAGGAGATATGAACATAACCAATCAATTCCAGGTTTAATAATATATAAAAAATCTTTTACATAAATCAACCAGCATTTACCCTAGAAATGAACTTTGACATACAAAGAACTTATACCTATAATTTATCTTCCTGAAGCTCCTTTAATGGTTGAACCTGCACACTTTTTAAATAACCAACATTATCAATTTAAGACAGATCTGACCTCTTATTTTGATGACCAAATCACTTGGGAACTACCACGTTTCTCCCAACCATGACCTAAAACCATTCCTGGTTCTAAACCGGATTGCCTCGAGCTAGATTCCAACGTGCAAGTAGCTTAAAGCTCCTAAGTTATGGTTTCCTAACTGGTAATCAGTTATGAATCAATCCTCTTTTCCTTGCACGAAAAGTTCTCCAAGAAAATAGTTGAGAGAAAAAACATGCAGAATAATAATTCTCGTGGATGAAAAATCAGAGCCCCAATAATTTTCTTGGCTTGAGTCTTTATAGACAGAATTTTCAGTCATAGGGGCAGTTAAATCAAGAAATCCTTGATTTCTTGATTTAACCCTTTTTAATTTACTGGGGTAATTTTCAATCCTTAACCCAAGAACTTTTAACTAGTTCCTAGTTAGTCTTTCATAGATATTTCACTATTTATTAATCCTTTAGTAATAAATAATAATTGGTGGAGATTATCTTATTTCTTTATTCAATTATATAATTAATCATAATTAATTCTTTATACATACTATGTATAAAATACATAGTATTAAAATACTTGTTAACAAATGTCTTTGGGAATCATGTATTATGATCCCTAGACTTAACGCCACTTCATCATGAAGGTCAAGTAGATAGATGGTTTAGGTCTACTAGGCTAGGCAACTCTAAAAATACTTACATGTTGTATTTCCCTTGTATAACATGGTAGTTCTTCAGTACTTGATGAGAATACAGAAATTCAAAATTTTATTTAATCACTTAAAAATAAGTATGATGAGATAAATATTATTCTTGAGTTTTTTTCACTCGGAGGTGATTTTAATTTTTTCAGTAACCCCTAGCACTTACTAGAGCCCATACTCAATGCTTATAATAGGGAGTTACAAACATAGTACAATTCCAGAGCTCTCTCTCAACACTAAATGCTAGGATGTATTTGTACGATAAACCTAGGGATACAATGGACAAGGATCTGATGCTCCAGAGCTTATGCTCAACATCAAGATGGAATGCTACAGAGCTTATACCAAACATTTCATATTATATTTTCATGTGTTTCGGATCTTTATGGTCAACAAAACTGTAAGTACTCATGTGCTCCAGAGCCTCTCTCTCAGCACAAAACATCTCATCGATCATGTGCTTTAGGGTCCACGTCCAACACGAAACATTTCATCAATCATGTGATTCAGGTTCCATGCCCAACACAACCAACATATATATACATATATATCATCAACAATTGGATTACGCCTAATATACAAATCAAATCATCATGTTCATATGCATTGGGGTCTTTGACCCAATATAAAAATAAAACATCAATATAAACATCATGATCAATAGGCTCATGCCTATAACTAGTAGATCCAAAATTAGGGATATTACAAAAACGCTAACACAAGTTAAATGTGAGATTCACGAGTTACGGTGAGTTTGTTTACCTTATGTATTTTACAGTTAGATCTTTATATAAAAGAAATTATTTTATGATTTTTTTGGAGATGTTACATGTGGTATGAGATTGAGTTTTCAAACACTCGTCTTGAATATTGGCTCAACTCGAATAGAAAATAAGAAAACAAGAATATCGATCGTGTTTAAAATTATTTCTATATAGAAATATAAAATTGTATTTTGCAGGAAATGGAATGGGTAGAAGCATTTGCAGAAGATGGATTCCATCATAATAATCTAGATAACACATATGTGGAATTAAATATCCCACCATCAGAACTGCTGCAAATAGTAAAATGTTTAAGATATGAATTATAAACTGTAAGGAAGATAACAAAATATTTTTAAGAGCTCAGGAAGAACTAAATCATATATTACTAGATAAAATACACAATGGAAGAAAATATAAAAGAAAGGAGCATGAAACTGAATCTAGAACAGTATCATATAAACGTAAAGGTAAGAAATTAAAATTTTTTGACAGTCAAAATAAATCTTCTTCAGGAATTAAAGTAAGGTCACACAAAGAAAAGTATAAATAATCTAGTAAAAGTAGTGATAGTGGCGATGATAATAGAAAGAGGAAATATAAACGCTATGAAGAAATCTATGGAGAATTTAAAAAGATAAAACCTCCTATGTCTAATTGATATGTCGAAAACGGTGAAGAAGTCGAGGCATGGCTATCAGCTATGAAAAAAGTACTTTCAAATTTCTAACTACTCCGATAGAATGAAAGCTTGGATGGCTATCTACGACTTAACTGAAAAGGCTGAAATTTGGTGGCAAGATATAAAAAGAGTTAAAAAACTTAAATAAAAATATGTAACATGAAGAGTCTTTTAGAAATACTTTAACATAAAATTCTTGTTTGAAGAGTGATATGAAGAAAGAGCTAAATATTTTTATGAACCTAAACTAGGCTCAATGTCTATGAAATAACTAAATAACACATTTTTAAGTTTATTATGATATGTACCGTATATTATTGACAAAAATCCTAAGATATAGAGGTTTATGAGCTTTTCTCCTACTAGTTCAAGGACAGAATTTAATTTGATAATCCAAAGACCCTTGAAGAGGCAATGAGAAAAGATAACTTTCGTTACGAACAAAGTAAAAACAAGAGAGAAGGCATACCCAACTAGAAAAATAAAATAACAAGTAACTTTGATCAAAGAAGGAAAGGTTTTAAGCCTAATAAAATATTCGGAAATAATTCCTGGAATTTTTCTAAGAATAATTATCAAGGAATGGATTTTAAAGGAAAACACAACAAAACATTTCAGCACCAAAAGGCAGAGACATGACTAATAATTATGTTAAAAACAATGAACCAAAATAACATGTGAAGTGTTGGGAATGTCAAGGACCTCATTATGCAAATAATTGTTTGAATAGAAGGAGAAATTACAGTAATATACATACCATTGTAATGTCCATAACAATTGAAAAAAAAAATTTAAAAAAAATGATTAGGCTAGTTAGACACAACCTATTCCATACATTATTTAAACTTGTGGAATGTGTCGTACTCTGTCATACTACTAAATTGTCATAAGTTGTTTTTACGTTTTCATTCCTTACTTAAGCTATGATTATTACTCTTGTTTACTATTTGTGCTTATGATGTCGTATTGTTGATTACTATTTGATTCTTATGGTTACACTTTGTTGTGTATGTTAGATGCTTTGATTATGTACTCCATTATTATTTTACATGTTCTTAGGTTGTATACTTGATTCTAACTTAACTTTGTTTCTGGAACCAAAGTGGGTGGAGTGGTGCTACTAGAACTCCCATGTAACTGTATGAGAGGTAAACGTCTCTACTTTTCTAGTGGGCTTACTTAGTTCTATTTGAACTAAGACACTCTTAATCCATTTACATGCAGGTGCACCTAGTGATGCTAAACTTGTTACAAAAAGTTGAACATTTGGTCATTAGTGTTCATACTTGCTGCTAGTGACACCTATTGGTTGTTTATTATTGTTATCTAGAGACTTGTAGTATTGACAAGGTCAATACCACACCTATCATTGCATGACACAACTAGGTAATTTTAATGGCATTTATTATTCTTAGGGTAATTATTATCAACTATTCATACCCTAGTCTACTTATATTTACATGTTTATTTTATGATAAGTAACTAACTTAAACTTATGTTTTATTCTTTTACAACTTTTGTTATCATTGGTTAAAACAAAACTTGGTCTTATGTATATACAACATACCACGGCATATTGCATATGCCATGGTCTTAGGCCTTGGTCCTAAAGAGTTGATGCATAAGGTCCTAAGGTTTAAAACCTAAGGTAAGTGATATACATCTTAATGTTGACCTTATATCCAATTGGAGTGGCGAATATATATCATAGTTTATACCTATTCATATGATATCCTATACCTTGTATTAAACCTTGGGTGGCGAATACATCATAGTTTTAAACTATGCACAACATGTTTAATACCATGCATACCATGGAGGAATTAGATAGTGCAACACACGAAAACTATAGGGAAGTGGGTTTGGATTTTTATAATGGACAACAAGCTAGTGCCATTAATGTGCATTGGTGTGTGTGGTATCCCATACTTAGGCCTTGGCTCACAATGGGCTTGGTCATTTTGTGTACCACTACTTACCCTTGGTGCCTACGCAGTATGGTCAACATGACTTTCGTTTGGATAATAGGTATGGAAAGGTTGTGTTTTTTACAACATTCATTGTTCATTGGTAGCTTACTCCATGTTTTCAAACTTCTAATTACCATTTTCTTGCTGTGGTTGCATGTTATAGGGATGCTGAGGAGAGGCATGGTTCGTAGCTTTGCAAGGAAGCTGTGATAAGGTTATTCCTTTAGAGTAAGCCAGTTAACAAGTTTATACTTGTCCTCTCTTGGTTTTCCTGATTGATACTGAGTTTTATCTTGTCCCTGGTTGGGTTTTTCTTGAGTTATGGGTTCAAAGGATGTGTTTTGTTTTGGTGTTTGACAGTGGGGTTATAGATGGATTTTGGGCCTGAGTTTAAATGTAATGGATTGTAATTTAAAAAATGGTTTTATTCATGAAGAGAAACTAGGTGCTTTTGACAGGCTGTGTGTGTAATTTTTCAATTCGTGGTTTTTTATTTGTGTTATGTAAACAATGGAAACACCATTGCTTCCAATGGTGCAATGGCCAGAGAAACGTGTGTGTATCTTTGAATTATGGTTTTAAATTACTGTGTATAAAAAAATTGTCATGCGCTAATGTTTACTATACTATAGTGTTTCGTTTTATGGTTATTGTTTATGTGTTTTATGTCGCATTCGACTACGTTGGTTTTATTAGTTACTTGGATGATTTTAAACAGTCAACGTTGATGGATTTTGGAGCCACATCATGAATGGCGTTGGCACCCACCATTGTGGTTGTGATAATGGATAGATTCAAAATTAGAGTTGGTTTTTTTAATGTGTCAATGAAATATTAAGGAAGCCCTTGGGTGTAAACCCTGTGTGGCAGATTGTTGTTGTTAGTGATTCGTTAGCAAGGCATAAAGTAGTATATTTAAATTATTGTCAAGTTTATTTATGCATTGTGGCCATGGATTTACAACGTAAAGATTTGTAAACGTCTTACAACCACTGTGTAATGATTTTAAATTGGGTTTGCAGTGTGTGTGTAGTTGATACACCGTGGATTTATAAAATATTTAGGACCCTACATGAGTTTACCCTAGGTCATTTATGGTATTGAGGGTTTATTATTTGCAGTGGTTGTGATTTGGGTATTCTGAGTGTCTATAGGATTCGATCTGGCCACCACGTTGCACTTACATAATTCTTAATTTAGTATGGAAATGATGCGTTGGTTTTTTTTCATATGATTGTTGTATATTGATTACTGCGTATTAATGTTATGGTGGTTTTTACTATAAAGGGCACCACATTTTATGTATGCGAATTGGCAAATGGGTGTCTATAAGATTCGTTCCTGCAACCTCGATGCAAATGCTTGGTTATTAAATGATTTCTATGTATGAAATAATTAATGTGGTTTTTATTTATGTTGGGATTTGAAATTTATGGAGTTACGATTCTTATTATGTGGATTATGATATTCTTAGATGGATTGAATTTGCATATTTATGCCAAGGTTTATAACGTTGGCAATGGTATTACTATTTATGATTTTGTAGAAAGTACTAGTATAATTATTTATAGATAGTGGACCATATAGGGTTTTCAATTTAATTGGTCTGTTAATTAGTTTTAAGGCAATACTTAGTTAATGGAAAATATTTGGTTAATGGCAGGAGGTTTATTTTTACAAACCTTGAAAGGCCTTTGCTGATTCTGAACATAAATTTAGTATGGGATATTCATACTTTATATTAAGTCATAGTTAATGTGTTGGTAGCAGGGATGATTTTCAGGAACCATACTTACTTAAAAGTGTATAAATGTTGGCAAAATCTTACCAATTCTTAAAACACCAACTCTAAAATGTTTGGCTATATTTTTCGAAAAATATTTTAATTTCCAAGTATTTTATATTGTTTATATAATAATTTGGCAATTTTTAGGGTGAAAAAAGTTTACCCCATCAAAATTGCGCAAAACACGGGTTCAAAAAATGCAAAATGACGAACATTTTTTTGGAGAGAAACCTCTAAAAATAGCCCATGGGCTAAATTTTGCCCCTAAAACGATCCCTGGTTGGCATCTTGGATTTATATTTGTATTTTATAACTGTTAATATATAT